>CM039732.1:35727704-36327704 GCA_022539455.1 Dendrobium nobile | reverse complement strand
TTGAACTTCTACCTGACGTCAGACTTCTCCTTGTCATCGAATTTCTGCTCGTCAGCGGACTTCTACTCGTCGTCGGCCTTCTGCTCGTCGACGAATCTTCGTCGGTCTTCTACCCGAAGTTGAATTTCTGCGCGATGTCGGACTTCTCCATGTCGTCGGACTTCTCCTCGTCGGCGGACTACTACTCGCCAGCAAATTTCCGCCCAAATGGAATTGAAATCCCGTAGGCTTCTGCACGCGACGAGGGGCGCTATTTGAGTAGGAAAAAATTCCAAACTCGCAAATAACGGAAGCCTCAGCCGTCAGTAAGCCGGAGGGAGAAATCCCGTAGGCTTCTGCACGCGACGAGGGGCGTTATTTGAGTAGGAAAAAATTCCAAACTCGCAAATAACGGAAGCCTCAACCGTCAATAAGCCGGAGGGGGAGGAAGAAATCCCGTAGGCTTCTGCACGCGAGGAGGGGCGCTATTCGAGTAGGAAAAAATTCCAACTCGCAAATAACGGAAGCCTCAACCGTCAGTAAGCCGGAGGGAGAGGAAGAAATCCCGTAGGCTTCTGCACGTGAGGAGGGGCGCTATTCGAGTAGGAAAAAATTCCAACTCGCAAATAACGGAAGCCTCAACCGTCAGTAAGCCGGAGGGGGAGGAAGAAATCCCGTAGGTTTCTGCACGCGAGGAGGGGCGCTATTCGAGTAGAAAAAAATTCCAACTCGCAAATAGCGGAAGCCTCAGCCGCCAGAGAACCGGAGGGAGCAAGAAAGAGAAAGTGCAAATTTTCTAAAGGCCTAGGAGGCCTATTTATAGGCTTTGGAGAGAAAGAATGGAAGTTATTGCCATTTTAGAATTTCCCTATTTTCCTAAATTTTTTCCAAATTTTTTGGAATTTTTTTGGAATTTTTTGGACCCAAAAAAGGCCAAAAACTGCTATTTTCGTGCATGTGGGGCCCACAAAGTCGGTGGGCCGAACCGACCTTTCTCTCTCCTCGAAGCAGCGCAGACAGCGCATAGATCCGTGGACGAATTGCGCGGATCGCGGTTCGCGGCTCGCAGCTTGCGCGGCACGCGAAGTCCGCGAGGTCTGCGGCCAGCCGTAGCGGCAGCACCGGCTAGCGGAACCGCGGGAGAGCCCAGCCGCGCGGTTCAAAAATTGGCCAGGCGGGTCCTTTGCACAAACCGGTGATCCAGCCGGTGCATGGGCCGGAGAGCCAGGGCTCGCCCAGAGCGGCTCACCCCAGGCGCGCGAACGCGCTTTGCAGCGATGCCTCGCCGGCGGCACGGGCGGGGCGGCCGGCCGGCAGGTTCGGCCGGTTCGGCCGCCCAGCCCTTTCCGGTCCCATTTTTTGCCCTGACAAGTCCGAATTCGACGTTTTTGGGGTCCCCGGACACGTTTTTTGATGTTCCGGACTCGATTTCGACGCTTTCAGAGCTCAAAGGAGCCTCTACAATCAAGTTTGAGCAAGCAGTTAATTTTCACAATGCAATTTTTGGCATTTTGGCCAATGCAAATTGTCGACACACATATTTTCGGACTCCTGAAACTTCGACGTCCGAAAATAGGGGGGCAACTGATACATCACGCAAAAATTATCTTGATTCGGCACGAATCTCGAGGCAAAATCAATTCGGAAACTTCAAAAATTAATTTTGGGAGCATATGAACTCCGATTTCAGCGAGCTTATAGTCAAACTGAGCGTCTCGAAAATACGAACCCAACGATTTCAAGATCAACCCAATCCGAGCCCAAATGAGTCCGAATCAAGGGTTCAAAGCGCTGTTGGAAGGTTCAAACCGCAATTTGAGTTACCAAATGGTCTCCGATTTTGACGAGCTTATACTCGAATCGAACGCCTCGACGAGACGAATCCGACGAGCCCAAGATCATTGAATTCTAACATCATTAAAGCCTTCAAATGACCAACGAACGGTGCATGATCAAAGGATTCGATATCGGCCGTCCATTCAAACCACTCACAATTTGCCCTTGATCTCACACCTATTTACGGGCTATGCCACTCCAGAAAAACTATAAATAGAGCCCTCATTCTACACCAAAGGGGGGCTCAAGTGAAGAGGGAGAAGAAGAAGAGGAGAAAGGGGAAAAGGAGATTCCTCACCTCCTCGACCACCGCCGGAGCTCTTCCTGCTGCCTGAAGACGCCGGAACTCTGCCGGATTTTTAGGAAACACAGGAATTCTGCACAACTTCCACATGATGCTGAAATCCTTCCCAATTTACAAGAGAGTTCCCTCCTGACGCCGAAACTCTGCCCAAGTGAAGCCGGAGTTCTCCTCTGCCACCAAAGACGTCGGACTTCTACCCGACGTCGGACCTTCACTCTTCGCCAAGTTTCTACCCGATGCCGGACTTCTACTGGTTATCGAACCTCACTGGACGTCTATGCGAAGATGCATTTCTTTCCATTGCTGGACTTCTACCTGACGCTGTCCTACTGATCTTTGTCGTCAGACTACAGTCCTTCCAACCTCCGTCGCCAGCCGACTTCGGTCCTCCTGACCTACGTCGCCCGCCGACTATGGTCCTTCCGACCAAACGAACATGTCAACAATGACTCTTTGTAATTACATCATGTAATGTACTCCATAAGATGTACATCAAGCTAAGGCCTTCTCCAAACGAAGGGCCTCATTTGTAATCGACTGCAAATACTAGTGGATTCGTTCAAACTAGGCTAGGCCCGTGGTTTTTCCCCCTTTTACAGGGGTTTTCGACGTAAAAATCTTGGTGTCTCATAAATGCTAGACCCTCTCTCTTATCTGATTGCGTGCCGGATTTTCGTACAACGCTAAGACGATAAACTTTATATTTCTCTACCGCCGCGAATACTCCTGGACGCAACAAAAATTATTTTAAATCTTGATGTAATGCCCAGGGATTTAATTGAAGGTTTTGACTTACTTAAATCTATATTTACGTATCTTATCAACTAATTATAGACAACTAGAGCTACTAAATTTTTTCAAAATATAAAGATGGTATAATTAACTTCATCTCATCAAAATATAATTGTTACGTTCTGGAATATTCGCGGCAGTAGAGAAACATAAAATTAATGTCTTAGCTTTGTGCGAAGAACCAACACGCAATCCGATAAAAAAGATGGTGTAGTGTTCATAAGATACACCATAGTTTTTACGTGAAATCCCCTAAAAAGGGGGAAAACCACGGGGCATGACCCAGTTAGAATGAATCCACTATTATTTGCAGTCGATTACAAATGAGGCCCTTCATTGGAGGGAAGGACTTGATTTGATATAACAGATATACATCATATAAAATGCATTACATGGTAGAAATTGGAAAAATCAGTATTGATATTTCGTTTAGTAGGCAGGACCATAGTTGGCGAGCAACGGAGGTCGAAAAGACTATAGTCAGCAGGAGACAAGGGTCAGAAAGACTGTTGTCTGGCGATGGAGGTTAGAAGGATCGTAGTCTGCAGGACACAAGGTGTTAGAAAGACTGTTGTTTTACGATGGAGGTCGGAAGAACTGTAGTAGACGACATAAGTTGGAAGGACCATAGTTGGTAGGAGATAGGGGTCATAAACATCGTAGTCGTAAGGCGGTGGTCCGGCGAAAGTCCGGGCATTATTTGGTAGTCTGGCGGAACTCAGACTTCTATCGATGGTCCGAAAAAAGTTCAGGCCTTAGTCGATGGTCCGACGGTCGTTTGGCAGAACTCTGGCGTCAGGCAATCGTCCAGCTAAACTCCAACGTCAAGCAGTGGTTTGGCAAAACTCCGGCGTTGGGAGGTTGTCCAGCTGAAGTCCGGCGTCAGGCGGCGGTCCTGACGGAAGTATGGCGTCTGGAGGTGGTTCGGCGGAACTCCGGTGTCGGGCGATGGTCCGGCAAAACTCTAGCGTCAAGCGGTGGTCTTGACAAAAGTTCTGTGTTAGCCGGTGGTCCGATTTAATTTTTGAAGCTTACAACTCAATTTTGCTTTGAGATTTGTGGCTGATCAAGATAATATTTTGATGATATATCAATAATTATAATAATCCAGATCATAGAAGTCAACATATCAAACAATTAAATATTGAATTACAAAATCATACCTTTGGAATCGGGATTCAAAATCCTATCTCTACAATTGATTTACTCAGTCGGATGAAAATAGCTGGAGGCCAAGTGGCTTTCTGATTTTTTGAGGGAAAAATTGCAAGAAAAAATGTCGGCTGGAGGCCTTCATCACTTCACAATTCCGCCCTTGATGGGCACGATGCAACATGTAGAATTCTATTATGAGATTTGTGGTGTTAAAAGATGTTTTCATTCAACACATGATTTCTTAAATTAACCCTTTGAATCATATGAACATGGACTTCGTTTGTCTTTATTTAGCCATAATGAATGGCAAAACGTTTCACTTGAATAATAATTTGATGAAATCCGCGCTTAATCATATGAATTTTATAGTGAAATTAAAAATGAATTTTATAGTGATATATCGGGATGAAAAAATATTTAGTATTATGAAACATTTAGTAAGTTATTTAAAGTGATCAAAGATAATTAACAACTAAAACTAAAGATTAACAAGCATAATAAAAACTCATAAGCTATGCAATTATGAGACTTTATCTACTTAGGTTACATTTGAGACAGCTTTTTTATTATTTTTTAAAATAATTTTTTTATATATAAAATTATAGTTCAAAAATTTTTTTTACTAAAAAAGTATTTTAAAAATCAATAAGAAAAATGTCAAAAACAAAATCTTAATCTCCCAATGTGAAAGCCTTTCACATGGCTGTTTGGAAGATCCTTTTGGTGCCGGTGTGTGCCTACCTTGCTGTTTCGTGATGGCAGATTCATTGGGCTTATTTTTTAGAGATCTCAGATTTATTTTTTTGTTGGTCGGGCAATGATGTGGCTGGGGCTCGCTTCTCTGTTAGTATGGCTCGTGGCAACCTTTGGTGTAGATCTCGTTGGGATGGCTGCATCTTTCCACCAAATTGGACGGTCTGAGCTTGTCTTATGGGAAGCTGGTAGTCTCAGCCAATTACTGAGCCTGCGGGATTGTTTTTCTCCAGTTTTTTCTTTTGCTTACTTGATCTTGTAATCGTCCTTTTGGTTTTAATATAATTTTTGTTTTGAAAAAAAAAAGAGTCAAATGGGTTTTAGCCTTTTAGAAGAAAATTTATTTCCTGGCTTGTCCAACTTATGTCATACAGGCATGCTCGTCCCGAGCTGGAAAGAAGTTTCTGATAGCAATTATTAACTCCAAAATTCCTAAAGAACAAATGAACAATGGGCTTACTACTTCTCAAGGAAAGGTAAATTTGGATTTTTATCCGCTTTTTTGGGTGGAAAATTATTACGCGTGGCGTCCAAATTTGTCCAGAGACGAATCCGGACACGCCACATCACCCGGGGACCGATGCATCAGGGTGACGTGATGCCGGGCCCCGAGTGATGTGACGCATCCAGATTAGCCTCCGGACGCCGCACGCAATAATCTCTCTTTTGTTTCCAATATACATCATTGTAGTCCAAACTCTATCTACTGACCTCAAAACAATAGAATAAAGTTTCATTTGGGAATCTCATTTGACAACTATTTTGTTGTTGCTTTAAATATTTTTTTAGCAGAAAGCTGATGTAGAAAACACTAGGAAAACCATCCCAAAGTTTCACTTGGAACGATTTCCTTAATGTTTTATAAAACTGCTATGGAGAATGTAACTTTTTAAAATTGTTGTAAAAAATCTCTTAGAACAAATTTTTTTTTAAATAGCTAAAAAGTAATTATCAAACATAAATTGTGATTGAGATTTAAAAAATAAAATAGTAAAAAGATTGTCCCAAACCAAATATAAATATAATCGGCCTGAGATCTCATATTTACAACTCAACTATTATAACAACAACACCTAGTAAAATGATTACAAAAAAAAATTAAAGTTGGTAACTAACTTCTTCAATACAATTTACTCTCTTTGTCTTATAAAATAGAGTAATAAAATTTTGTCTATTAAAACATCAAAAAAAATAAAAAAAAAAAGCTCACAGTAGAGCCATGAACAGTGCAAAACAGCTTTGTAAACAACCATAGTTTCAGTTCAATCCCATCACATAGGAGGGAAAGTGTCACTTGCGACGGGACTGCACTGTTTGGAGCTCAATAGTGGAAAATCATCTTCAATTAGTTGCGTAAGTCTCTATAGAGTAGGTGATGGTAGAACTTTTCGTGCTTGTTGAGCTTTTTGAGCTTGTTGAACTTTTTGTGAAGGCTGAGCATTTTTAGGTGGTTGATCTTGCTGATCTTGTCGAAGTGGAAGAATGCTGGGATGTTGTTGTCCTCGTAATGACAATGGGTGAAGATTTTGCAGGTCAGGATCAGGAATGAAATCATATGGGATCTTCAAGTCATCCATCTTCCTAAATGTAATCGAAATCCTACTCAGAAATTAAATGTGAGGAGGAATGCAATCATTCTTGTCATAAATGTTGACAATGCAGCTGTTGGGGATGCATGATGGTAGGAGAACATGCCAAGCAACCATTCTCTTGATCATTTGTTTCAATAATGGTGGGATAGGATCGACTTCCTCATCACGGATTATGCCAGGGGGATTACCATTACTGTCCTGTAATTTGAATTGGTAATGAGTGTATCAACATATCAAGAAACCAACAAGATAAGGAAGAAACAGATAAGGTGATACCATTGCATAATTATAACAACAGCCAAACTGTATCGTGACACGTCCTTTGCCTTGCATCCACTTTCTAGGCTCTGAATACGTGCGCTCTGCAAATATAAGTAAATTCTAAGGACCAGCTCATCAAATAGGCATAGGAAGCAATATTTAGAAACAGCTTACAGATGAAATCATAAAGAAAAGCAATTTTGTGAACTTAAACCTCATTTTGTAGTATAGGAAACCTTGATGATTAGGAGGTGGGGATTAACGGGCGATGGGTTTTTTTTTTTTTTTTCATCTTACATAAAAGAGGTAAACCATCCTTATGATGAACAGATGAAGACTGTGAACTAATTTTCTACTCTATCTAATTTTTTAGTTCACTACAAGCAATGCAATTGTACAGCTACAAAGTTGGCATTTGAAGATGTTGGGGCATCATTTAGTAGAAATGTTTTTATGAATGCAAAGTAATTTGTAACTTAAAAGAAAATTAATATTGTCATTTTGATAAGACTTCCAAATTTCAAACATTTCCAATTTAATATCAATACCAACTACATGTTTATTTCATACTCAAAATGTCATGCTAAAAGAAAATAGAGTGCTTGATTCAAGAAACCAAGATCTACACCCCTTCATTTCTAAACATAGTATATTAACAAACCAAAGCTTCCTTGAGGCCTTATGTACAATATCTTACGCACCTAAGGTTGACCAGCATCAAGATAGAAGGAGATTCACCAAAAAAAAAAAAAAAGGAGATTCACCAAAACATGGAATCCTAGAAAAGCAAAGAGTAACAATTTCTATAAATCTGCACGCATCCATGAATTGCAACTATTTTACATCACATAGGCAAATCTATCCGAAAAAAAACTGTCTGATTCATCTCATATTCACACTAATCAGGTTAATATCACAAGTTCCAATTGATGCCTCAACAACTACTTATTTTAGATAAAATTTCGGCATATATGCCTTTCTAATCAAACATGCCTTTCTAATCAAACATGCCCATCTTAATTGATGAAACTACAAATCATCAATCTAGAAGATTAATATAGATTTGTGCTGTCCCGACGGACTAAATATTAGCAAAATCAATAGACCTATAAGTAAAATCAAGTAATTTTATCTAAATTCTGAAAATTGCAGAAAAAAACTTAGAACACGATAAGAATACCTCTAAGCTGGCCCTTACGCCCCTTTTCCTGGAAATCATTGACGCAATCGACGATCCTCCGCTGCTCGACGGCGGAGAATACGCCGGTGTGGAGTTCTAGACCGTCCAGGATGTTGATCATTCGTCCCCTCACCTTCTCCCAGTGCTTGAAGTCATTCTTCCTCACGTTAGCAAACCGGACTGCCTCATCGTCCTCATCCAGCAAAATCCCTCCACCTCTACCGCTGCCTCCAACGAGGACACAAAGTGAAAGCGATTTGAGTTCTTCGGAGATTTTGTCGACGGATCGGCCGGCGGCCATCGCTTCCCCTTTCCCAACTGCTCGATTCTCTTCTAATTTCTGGGTTTTTGCTCTTCTTTGCAATTACAAGTTATGCCAGGGGGATTCTCATTCCTGTCCTGCAATTTGAATTTGTAATTAGAACATCATTAGATTAAGGTTTCGTTTGAGATGACTTTCTTACAGCTTCTTAAAGTAAATTTTTAGTATTAAAATTTTAATTTTTGAACTAGAAACTTGATTTAAGAAGCAGAAAGAAATCCGTCCCAAATGAATCCTAAGAGACCAACATGATAAGGAAGAAATAGATAGAGTGATACCATTGCATAATTATAACAACAACCAAACTGTATCGTGATACGTCCTTTGCCTCGCATCCACTTTCTAGGCTCTGAATATGTGCGCCCTGCAAATAGAAGTAAATTCTAAGGATCAACTCATCAAATAGGCATAGGAAGAAATATTTAGAAGCAGCTTACAAATGAAATCATAAAGGAAAGTAAATTTGTGAACTTAAACCTCATTTTGTAGTATAGGAAACTTGAATGATTAGGAGGTGAGGTTTAATGGGTGATGATTTTTTTTTTTTTCATTTTACATAAAATAGTTAAACCATCCTTACGATGAACAGATGAAGATTGTGAACTAATTTTCTACACTATCTAATTTTAGTTCACTACAAGCAATGCAATTGTACTGCTACAAAGTTGGCATTTGAAGATGTTGGGGCATCATTTAGTAGAAATGTTTTTATGAATGAAAATTAATTTGTAACTTAAAAAAAAATGTCATTTTGATAAGACTTCCAAATTTCAAACATTTCCAATTTAATATCAATACCAACTACATGTTTATTTCATACTCAAAATGTCATGCTAAAAGAAAATAGAGTGCTTGATTCAAGAAACCAAGATAACTACACCCCTTCATTTCTAAACATAGTATATTAACAAACCAAAGCTGCCCTGAGGCCTTATGTGCAATATCTTACGCACCTAAGGTTGATCAGCATCAAGATAGAAGGAGATTCACCAGAACATAGAATCTAAAGAAAAGCAAAGGGTAACACTTTCTAAAAATCTGCACGCATCCATGAATTGTATCTATTTTACATCACATAGGCAAATCTATCCGCAAGAAAATTGTCTGATTCATCTCATATACACATTAATCAGGTTAATATTACAAGTTTAGGGTGATGCCTGAACAAATACTTATTTTAGATAAAATTTCGGAATATATGTCTTTCTAATCAAACATGTCCATCTTAATAGATGAAACTACAAATCATCAATCTAGAAGATTAATATGTATGTATGCTGTCTCAACGGACTAAAGAATAGCAAAATCAATAATACTTTAACTAAAATCAAGCAATTTTATCTAAATTCTGAAAATTTCAGAAAAAAACCAAGAACGCGATAAATATACCTCTAAGCCGGCCCTTACGACCCTTTTCCGGGAAATCATAGACGCAATCGACGATCCTCGCCTGCTCGGCGGCGGAGAATACGCCGGTGTGGAGTTCAAGACCGTCCAGGACGTTAATCAGTCGTCCCCTCACCCTCTCCCAGTGCTTGAAGTCGTTCTTCCTCACGTTAGCAAACCGGACTGCCTCATCATCCTCATCCAGCAAAATCCCTCCACATCTACCGCTGCCTCCAGCGGGGCCACGGAGTGAAAGCGATTTGAGTTCTTCGGAGATTTTGTCGACGGATCGGCCGGCTGCCATCACTTCCACTTTCCCAACTGCTCGCTTCTCTTCTAATTTTTCCGGGATTTTGCTCTTCTTTACAATTACAATTTATTTATAAGCCCGTGGAAGCAGCCAGCGGCATAAACGAGTAAAGATGTTGAGAATAATTTTTTACATTTTTGAGTGGGTCAATTAAAAAAAAAAGAATAAATAAATTTGGCAATTTCTAAAAATAAGTTGAGATTGTCCGGGAAAAACGGACGGTGACGCACGTGGTTATACGTCCGAGTTTTAATCTGAATGGCAAAAATTTATGAAATTACAAAATTACCCATTCTTTTTAAGATTATAAGAGATAAATCTCTCTCTCTATATATATATATATCTCAAATTTACAGTAATAGTTAGGCCATAAATTTTGCCCATAATATTTTTCATTTTTATATTTCTACAATATGGTGAAAAACAAAATAAAAAAACAGAAAAACTTATTTTAAAATTAATATAATATAAAATTTTCATATTTAATATTAATCTTAAAGCAAATTCATTAATTTTCAAGTCTATCATTATATGATTTATATCCGGATATTCTTACACTTTTCTTTAATTTTAAACATTTAATTGGTTTAATTGCGAGCTATATTATCCTAAGATAAATTAACAAAGATGATGATTGTTGCGTCCTAGAATATTCGCGGCGGTAGAGAAATATATAGTTTAACGTCTTAGCATTGTACGAAGATCCAACACACAATCAGATAAGAGAGAAGGTGTAGCATTCATAAGAGACACCAGAGTTTTTACGTGGAAATCCCTAAAAAGGGGGAAAACCACGGGGCCTGGTCAAGTTTGAATGAATCCACTAGTATTTGTAGTCGATTACAAATGAGGCCTTTCTTAGGGAGAAGGCATTGGCCTGATGTTACAAATGTATGTCATATAGAGCGCATTACATTGTGGGAGTTACAATAACATAGACATGTTTGTTTAGTTGGAAGGGTCATTGTATATGATGGAGGTTAGAATGACCGTAGTCCATAGGAGACGGAGGTCAGAAAGACCATTGTCTGGCGATGTAGGTCGAAAAGACCGTAGTAGGCGATGGAGGTCGGAAGTACAGTAGTCGGCAGGAGACAAGGGTCCGAAAGACCATAGTTGGTAGGAGACCGGGGTCAGAAAAACCGTTGTCTATTGATGGAGGTCGGAAGGACCATAGTAGGCGACGGAGGTCAGAAGGACCGTAGTCGGTAGGAGACCGGGGTCAGAAGGATCATTGTCTATTGATGGAGGTCGGAACGACCATAGAGGGTGATAGAGGTCAAAAGGACCGTAGTCGGCAAGAGACAGGGGTCCGAAAGACCGTAGTTGGTAGGAGACCGTGGTCAGAAAGACTGTTGTCAGTTGATGGAGGTCGGAAGGATCATAGTAGGCGACGGAGGTCGGAAGGACCGTAGTCGATAGGAGGATGGGGTCTGAAAGATCGTAGTTGGCAGGAGACCAGGGTCTGAAAGACTGTAGTAGGAGGGTGGTACTTCGGTAGAAGTCCGGGCGTCAGGTGGTGGCCTGGTGGAGCTCAAGACATCAAGTGGAAGTCCGACAAAAGTCCGGATCTCAGGTAGTGGCATGGTGGAGCACAAGGCCTTAAGTGGTGGTTCAGAAGAAGTCTAGGACTGAGGTGGTGGTCCGGCGGAGCAATGGGGTCAGGCGGTGGTCCAGCGGAGGTTAGGGCCTCAAGTGCTGGTCTGGCGGAGCAACGATGTCATGCGGTGGTCATGCAGAGGTGAGGGCCTCAAGTGGTGGTCCGGCGAAGCAACGGCATCAGGCGGTGGTCCGGCGGAGGTGAGGGCCTCAACTGGTGGTCCGGCGGAGCAATGACGTCAGATGATGGTCCGGCAGAGGTGAGGGCCTCAAGTGGTGGTCCGGCGGAAGTCCGGCGGTGGTCGAGGAGGAGCTTCTTCCTTCTCTTATTCTCTTCTCTTCTTGCTTCGATCCCCTTTCATGAGGAATGAGGGGTCTATTTATAGATTTCTGGAGTGGCATAGCCTATAAATAGGTGAGAGATCAAGGGTAAATGGGGAGTAGTTGGACGGACGGCCGATATTGAATCCCTTGATCATAGACCGTTCGTCAGACATTCGAAAGCCTTAATGATTTCGGAATTCAGTGATCTTGGGCTCGTTTGATTTGTCTCGTTGAGCCGCTCGATTTGACTATAAGGTCGTCATGTTTGAAAACTGTTTGGTTACCCAAATTGTGGTTTGAACTTTCCAATACTGCTTTTAACCCTTGATTTGGACTCATTTGGGCTCGGATTGAGTCGAATTTGGTGTCGTTGGGTTCGTATTTCCGAGACGCTTAGTTTGACTGTAAGTTTGCTGAAATCAGATTTCAGATGGTTCCAATTTTAAATTCGGAAGATTCCATCTTGATTTTGCCTCGAGATTCGTGCCCGATCAAGATAATTTTTTTGATGACGTATCAATGATAAATTTAAATAAAAAATATTATATTCTCCCACTTTGTAACTTCATTTAACCTAATGTTTCAACTAAGGCTTCGTTTGGGACAGCTTTTTTGCTACTTTACAAAACTGTTTTTTAGCCCAAAATAATCTAATTTAAAAATTTTATTACTAGAAAGCTTGCATGCAATGGAGAAAGCATTAATCAAGTGAACTCAACCTTAATACCATAATTGAAAAAAGTTTTTTCAACAGTATTATATTGTCATACAATTACAAAATGGAGTTCATATAATCTCAGAGTAAAATTATAAAACTTTTTTGTCCAAATTTTAGAGTGTTTTAAGATCAAAAATTTGTGACAAAATCCATGTTTAATCATATGAATTTAATAGTGATATAGAGATATATAGGGATGACAAAATATTAAGTATTATGAAACATTTAATAAGTTATCTAATCTGGTCAAAGATAATTAACAAGTAAAACTAAAGATTAACAAGCATAATAAAAACTCGAAAGGCTATGCAATCATGAGACTTTATTTACTTGGTTTCGTTTGAGACAGGCTTTCTTATTATTTTTAAATCAGCTTTTTAAGTACATAAATGTATAATTCAAAAAAAAAATTATGCTAAAAATATTTTAGAAAATAGTAAAAAAATAATCATATACAAAATCTTAATCTCCCCATGTAAAAGCCTTCCAAATAAGAGTCAATGGGTCTTAGCAAAAAAATTTATTTCGCTCGATTGTCTAAGTTATTTCATTCAAGCATGCTCGTCCAAAGCTGGAAAGACGTTTCTGACAGCAATTATTAACTCCAAAATTCCTATAGAACAAATGAACAATGGGCTTCCTACTTCTCAAGGAAAGCTAAATTTTGCTTTTTATTCCCTTTTTTGGGTGGAAAATTATTACGTGTGGCATCCAAATTTGTTCAGAGGAGAATCTGGACACGTCATATCACCCGGGGTTGGTGCATCGGGGTGACATGACGCTGGGCCCCGGGTGATGTGACACGTCCGGATTCGCCTCTGGACGCTGCACGCAATAATCTCTCCTCTTTTGTTTCCAATATACATCATTGTAGTCCAAACTCCATTTACTGACCTCAAAACAATAGAATAAGGTTTCATTTGGGAATCGCATTTGACAACTATTTTGTTTCTGCTTTAAATATTTTTTTAGTAGAAAGCTGATGTATAAAACAGTAAGAAAACTATCCCAAGGTTTCACTTGGAAAGGTTTTCTTAATGTTTTATAAAAATGCTATGGAGAATGTAACTTTTTAAAATTGTTGTAAAAAATCTCTTTGAACATTTTTTTTTTCAAATAGCTAAAAAGCATTGGTCAAACATAAATTGTGATTGCGATTTGAAAAATAAAATAGTAAAAAAATTGTCCCAAACCAAATATAAATATAATTGACCTGAGATCTCATATTTACAACTCAACTATTATAACAACACCACCTAGTAAAATGATTACAAAAAGAATTATAGTTGGTAACTAACTTCTTCAATACAATTTACTCTCTTTGACCTATATATATATATATATATATATATATATATATATATATATATATATAGCTCACAACAGAGCCATGAATTGTGGAAAACAGCTTTGTAAACAACCCCAGCTTCAGTGTAATCTCATCACATAGGAGGAAAAGTGTCACTTGCGATGGAACTGTACTGTTGTGTTGGAGCTCAATGGTAGAAAATCATCTTCACTTAGTTGCATAGGTCTTTGTAGAGCAAGCGATTGTAGAACTTTTTGTGCTTGCTGAGCTTTTTGAGCTTGTTGAACTTTTTGTGAATGCTGAGCATTTTTAGGTGGTTCATCTTGCTGATCTTGTTGGAGTGGAAGAATGTTGGGATGGTTTTGTCCTCGTAGTGACAATGAGCGAAGATTTTGTAGGTCAGGATCAGGAATGAAATCATATGGAATCTTCGAGTCATCCATCTTCCGAAATGTAATCGAAATCCTGCTCGGAAATTAAATGGTTGTAAGCAAAAATAAACTCAATTGTAAATGCAAACTATGAGCTCAATCCCAACATATTCACCTTCGTGTAGGTACAATAGGAACAGAATGCTTAGCAACATCAGCACTATTTCCATTCAAAACAAGAACAGACCTGTATGTCATAACAGTAATTCAAATTTATGTTGCAAAACTTGATTTAATACTTGTTGAAATTTGTTTTATTTCTTCATGTATACTTGGCAGGTTATTCAAGTTTAGAAGTTGGTGTAAATACCCTAAAGACAAAGGAATGGTGGCAGAGCCTGAGAAATCTCCCGGTCCATTTGTCTTGAACTGCGTTCCAAAAACGATATTGCATTCACTCAAGAAAGAGACAGTGCAAAATGGCCGAACAAAATCATGGTGATCAATGTGAGGAGAAATGCAGACATCCTTGTCATAAATGTTGACAATGCAGCTGTTGGGGATGCATGATGGTGGGAGAACATGCCAAGCAACCATTCTCTTGATCATTTGTTTCAATAATGGTGGGATAGGATCGACTACCTCATCACGGATTATGCCAGGGGGATTCCCATTCCTGTCCTGCAATTTGAAATGGTAATTAGTGCATCACCAGATTAAAGTTTTGTTTGGGTCAACTTTCTTGCTGCTTCTTAAAACAGTTTCCTAGTACAACAAATTTAATTTTTTTACTAGAAAACTGCTTTAAGAAGCAGTAAAAAAGCCACCCCAAACGAAGCCTAAGAGAACAACAAGATAAGGAAGAAGCAGATAGAGTGATACCAATGCATAATTGTAACAACAACCAAATTGTATCGTGACACGTCCTTTACCTCGCATCCACTTTCTAGGCTCTAAATATGTTCGCTCTGCAAATATAAGTAAATTCTAAGGATTAACTCATCAAATAGGCATAGGGATCAATATTTAGAAGCAAATTACAGATGAAATCATAAAGAAAAGCAATTTGGTGAACTTTAACCTCATATTGTAGTATGGAAAAGCTAGAAGATTAGGAGGTTGGGATTAATGGGCAAAGGCTTTTTTTTGGCCATTTTACATAGAAGAGGTAAACCGTAAACCAATGCATTTTTTAATTATTATATAATATATATTTTTCTTATAACAAGTCTAATAAAAAAAGATTTTTAAAACCTGAATGAAAAAAATTTGATGATATTTTTAGCAATCATAATTGAGCCACAAAAAAAATACCGCTCCGCCACTGAATATATATGTATTCTCTCCCGATGGACTAAATAATAACTATAGAAAAAAACTTAGAACACGATAAGAATACCTCTAAGCTTCCCCTTACGCCCCTTTTCCTGGAAATCATAGACGCAATCGACGATCCTCCGCTGCTCGGCGGCGGAGAATACGCTGGTGTGGAGTTCTAGACCGTCCAGTATGTTGATCATTCGTCCTTTCACCCTCTCCCAGAGCTTGAAGTCCTTCTTCCTCACGTTAGCAAATCGGATTGCCTCATCCTCCTCCTCCAGCAAAATCCCTCCGCCTCTGCCGCTGCCTCCGGCGGGGCCACGGAGCGAGAGCGATTTGAGTTCTTCGGAGATTTTGTCGTCGACGGATCGGCCGCTGCTCATCGCTTCCTCCTTTCCAAACTGTTCGCTTCTCTTCTAATTTTCAGGTTTTTGCTCTTCTTCACGATTTCAATTTATCTATAAGCCCCTGGATTTTTTTAGATTTTGGATTGGGTAAATTTATACAATAACGAATGAATAAATTTGGCAATTTATTAAAGTAAGTTGAGATTGTCCGGCGAGAGAGAACAGCACGGTCATGCATGTGGTCTAACGTCCGAATTTTAATCTGAATGGCACAAATTTATGAAATTACAAAATTACCTCTGTTTAAAAATTATGAGTGGTAAATCTAAAAAATATTTGTGTGGGTCAAATTTAAAGTAACATTTCAGCCATAAAACTTTTCCCATAATATTTTTCATTTTTACTATTTCAACAATTTAATGAAAAATAAAATGTAAATATTAGACATACTTATTTTACAATTTATTAAAATTATTAAAATTAATATAATATAAATTTCTCATATTCGATATTAATCTTTAAGCAAATTTAATATTTTTTTAGTCTATTATTATATAATTTATATCAGGATAATCTTACACTTCAAAAATAAAAATTTAAACTTATAATTGGTTTAATTGCGAGCTATATTATGCTAAGATAAATTAAACGAAATGATGCTTAATTTCCCTAAAATCTAATTTTAGTGGTGCATGCTTTCTGTAAAAAAAAAAAGTCAGCAATATAAATTTAGTGCTAATATGCTCAATGATTTTATTACCTTTCAACTAGGGGTGTCAATTTTTGACACGACACGAAAACCCGACCCGGACCCGACCCGGACCCGCCGGGTTGGACCCGACCCGATTTCAAAACGGGTCGGGTTCGGGTTCCAGAAATCGACCCGTTTCAAAAACGGGTCGGGTTCGGGTTGACCCGGCGGGTTGCCGGGTCAACCCGCCAACCCGTTTAATTCAAAAAAATTCGAAATCCCGCCCTCTGCCCTGCTGCCCCGCCCCCTGCCCGCTGCCCCGCTGCCACGCGCCGCTGCCCGCCCCGCTGCCCGCCCCGCTGCCCGCCCGCTACGCGCTGCCACGCGTGACGCGCCGCTGCCCCGCTGCCCCCGCCGCGTGCCGCGTGCCGCGCGCTGCCCCGCTGCCCCGCCGCGTGCCACGCGCTGCCGCGTGCCGCTCGCGCTGTCGCGCGCTGCCGCCGACGCGTGCTGCCGCGCGCTGCCGCCGTCGCGGTGCCGGGTCGTGTCGGGTCAACCCGGCAACCCGCCGGGTCGGGTCCGGGTTCAAATTTTCGACCCGTTTCTCTACCCGGGTCGGGTTAGGGTTGACCCGTTTTCCACCCGGGTCAATTCGGGTTCGACCCGAACCCGACCCGTGACCCGAAATTGACACCCCTGCTTTCAACCTATTCTCTTGTGGCTTAGTATGTAATGTAGATATATTTGATTTGACTCCTACTTTTATTATTAATAGTCATAAAGGTAGCATCTGAATTATCTAAAAAATCTTTTAATTTCCTACGAATATAATCAAGCATTATTGATATATCATCAAAAATTTATCTTGATCGGGCACGAATCTCGAGGTAAAATCAAACCGAAAACTTCAAAAATTAAATCTGCGATCACCTGAACTCCGATTTCAGCGAACTTATAGTCAAATGAGCGTCTCAGAAATACAAACCCAACGACACCAAATTCGACTGAATCCGAGCCCAAATGAGTCCAAATCAAGGACTTGAAGCGCTATTAGAAAGTTTGAACCACAATTTGAGTTACCAAACGGTTTTAAAACCTGACATATTTATAGTCGAATGGAGCGACTCGACGAGACGAATCCAACGAGCTCAAGATCTCTGAATTCCGATATCATTAAAACCTTCAAATGTCTGATGAACGTTACACGATCAAGGGATTCAATATCGACCGTCCATCCAACCACTCCCCATTTATCCCTGATCTCTCACATATTTATAGGTCATGCCACTCCAGAATATCTATAAATAGACCCCTCATTTCTCTTGAGAAGGGACCCAAGCAAGAAGAGAATAAGAAGAGAAGGATTGGAGGGAAGAAACTCCTCCACGACCACTGCCAAAATTTTGTCTGATCTCCAAGTGACGCCAGAACTCTGTCCGACGTTGTAACTGATTTTCAATCCAGAACTGATTCATTGTAATTTGATCGTCCTAAATTTTAAGGACGAGTCAGCCTCAGCATTTCAAGCAAGCACTAGTTGAACTATTTCAACTGGACGTGACCTCGTGGTTTTTCCCCTTTCAGGTTTTTCATGAAAAAATTCTGGTGTTATTTCATCTTCTGTTTGTGTGTTGAATATCCGTACAATGCTAAGACGAATACTTTCTAACTCTATCGCCACGTACATTCTAGCCCGCAACAATTATAAGCCCCAAAATGAAACTCTATAACCATACATCATATGAAGTACCCTCAAAATAGGACGTGAACTCTACTTCCATAATAGAAGTGGTGATCATGGACTGTTTGACACTCCTCTATGAAATAACTCTTTTGGTGAAGGTGTTGGGTATTATTTTGAGGAGATTAATGGCTAAAAAAGATTATGAATCTTTATTTTAGTATTTGAGGAAGTATTTAGAGTTTATAGTAGAATGATGAGAACTTTAAAGAGGTATACTAACATGAATGTCAAGATTAGTCTAATTTGTGTTTATTTGATAAATCATTTTAGTGAGTGGGTTTTATGTAGGATAAATATATGAAAAATGATGGATAAACATTAGCTTAAGATGTATGATTTGAATTTGATGGCAAAATTTGGTGGAGTTTAAGATAGTGTTGAGGAATGGGAATTAAAATTTTGTCCCAGTGTCCCCTAATTTGGTCAAGAACTATTTTAAATTATCTAAAATAGTTTTGAATCTTGATATAATACCCTGGAATTTAATGGAAGGATTGGACTTATTTAAATATATATTTAAGCTACTTATGAAGATTGTTCGGAGAGAGTGGTCTGGACATAGCATTCTTGTTCTTGATGAATCGTTTTTTATTTCTCCCACGTATTTGGTTGTAGGATGTGGCATAGAGAGCAGTGCGGACGAACTCGTGGATTGTTCTTTGAGGAGTTCTTTTGACATGGATTTCTTCGCTGCAAAGGAGAGAGTATAATGTGTCAAGATCGATAGGAAGAAGGGAGGTGCAGATAGCTGTTTTGAAGGAGTTGTATGTTGATGGGAGCCCACTAAGGATGTAAAGAACGATGTCTTCAGGATCAATTTTGGATCCGGAGGCGGCGATGTTGTCGACAATGTTCTTTATTTGGGAGAGATATTGCTGCATGGTGAGATTCTTCATTTGTATGTGGTGAAGTTCTTTTTTGAGTTGGAGAACTCGAGAGCGACTTGAGGCTGGAGTTGTCGTTCAAGAACAGTCCAAATGTCTTGAGCGGTGTTGTAGGTGATGACGTAAGGAAGGATTGATGGCGATATTGTGGAGAAGAGGGAGGAGATCAAATTGCTATCGATGAGACACCATCGAGTGTGTTCTTGAGTTGCGGCTTCGGAAGGTGGAGAAGTGACGCCCGTGAGATGTCCGGCGTAACCGTTGCAGACAATTGTTGGAGAATTTGTATTCGCCAGATAGCATAATTGTCGATGTTGAGACGATAAGTGATGATATTCTTAGAGGGAGGGAGGAAGCGGAGTCTTGGTCTCCCATTTGTGGCTCTTGATATACCATTAGAGAGCAGCCAAGAAATCCTTGGGCAGAGACTGAGCATAAACGAAACAGAGAAAGAAGAAATAATTTTTATATCATGAAGTGAATGTACAGAGGACTTAAATAGACAAGTACAGGCAAAGAAGTAAATAAGTGTAACTACATCTTAAGGAATATGAACTGCATGCTAACAAATCAAAGCCACTAATTTTTTTCATAATATAAAAGTGGTATAATCAACTTCATCTCATCAAAATATAATTTTAATAATCCAGATCATGGATGTCAACACATCAAACAATTAAATATTGGATTACAAAATCATACCTTTGGAATCGGGCTCGGTAGGACGTTTACCTTTCTCTGAAATATTAAAAGAATGAAATGAGCATAATTATCTCAAAAGACTTCCTATCCTGAACCATTTTTAAGCTTATGGACCAAGTGTCATCATCATTATATGAGAAAGTTTTTAGTTGTTTCATATAAACTTCCTCCTTATGATTTTCTTAATTAAAAAAAAATATCATTTTTTCCATCCATTTGTTGTAAGTTAAAGTCAAATTGAGCAACTAATGAAAAAATAATCTTAAGAAAAATCTTTCTTATATACATGCACGATTAATCCCCTTATTTGAGCAAATCTTTTAGCAATGAGTCATGTATATTATCTTTCAATGGTACTTAATAAAGTTTATTTAGTCTTAAAGACCCAATTATATTTAATGACCTTTGCTTCAAGAGGTAGCTCTACAAAATCCCATCTCTTCCATCATAACATCTTATCATAAAATTGACTTTGCAATTTATAGCATGTGAAAACTTTTAATGATAATTTTCTTACTTTAATACTGTAACAAGACTCTGAAGTATACATACAAAATTATCAGGATTTATTGATATTTTATCTTTAGTAGATCTTCTTAATGTTGTAAAGCCGTCTCTTTGAGGAAATTATCTTTAAGTGGGGCCAAAATCCCTTCAATATTTGCATCAAGCATATGGGGCCAAATCGCCAGAAGATTACATTCAAGTAGAGGTGTCAAAATGGATTTTTCAATTGAGTTTGGATTCAACCCGAAATTAACCTGGCTTCAACTCGACTGACCCGAACCTGACCTAATTAGATAAATAGGTTAAAAGTCTAGACCTGAACCCAACACACTGACCCAAGTGCGAGCATGTGAGATGCACAAGTGTGATGCACACACACATATGACATATGACATAGTTATGGGATGACGGGACGAGCGCAATTTCAGGTTAACCTGAGTCAATTTTGTATTTTTGGGTTGACCTAAACATGACCCAAAAAATACAATCAGGTTAGATTATAAAACTCGAACCTTACTCATCTCTCAAACAGGTTAACCATAACTCGAAATTTTTTGGTCGATTTTTTCAGGTGTTGCTGAATATTGACAACCCACATTCATGATCCTTAAAATATAACAGAGATTGGACTTTCCCCCACATCAACACATAACCTGATACAATGAACTGTAGAATGTAATTGCAATAATAGTTATTAAATTAATTATCTCATATAATATTTAGATGATGCAAAACTTTCTAGTAAAATGCCACATTGCTTGTAAATTAGGATGCTCATTGAACTTTTCATTTTTTCAATTTTTAGCTTCAAACAAGCATTCACATGAATATTTTAAGAATTTTATATAAAAAAATTTATAGGGAAAAACCAATCTTTAAAAATTTGATTTCATATAGCCAAAATGTTCAGAATAAGGAGTTCAATGACATATAAAAAATTATGCAGTAAAAGCTTCATAAAACCTAACAAAAATATATTTTTGTTCAGAACTTCCGATTAACTTACTGAAATTGAAATAAAAAATAATGGTTTAAGAGTCTATCTCAAGCTCTACAATTTTTTAAACTTGCCAAATGGACGAATCTCATAATGTAGCCTTTGAATCTTTCTCCCTTCTTTTATCTTTTTTCTTATCCTCCATTCCATCCTTTCTTCTTTGGGAAGTCGCTCGAGTAAATGAAAAGGCCAAATGATTTTAGATATTTTAATATTACATTTTTAAAATATTCTAAATTATATGCTCTTTATCATGTTCTTGATCGAGCTCTTTTCATTGGACATTTTCTTTAATCTTTTTTTTTTCTTGAGCTTCATTATTAGTTCTTGTAATTGAGCTTAAATCCTTGTATGATTATCTTCATTCGCATGATGTTGTACATTCTGGGAAAATTTTATGCAAGCATGAAAAAAAGGGCTTTGTAGAGTTTGACCTCTTTTTGCAGTATAAGAAAGCTTGCGAGTAGATATGACAAAGACTGAATGGTTTTTACTGAACATGTTAACATGATCATATACTTATACAAACATATTTTTTAATAATCTGAAAATACAATGAAGCATCAAGATTTGATTTCAGTAATAAAAATAATTTATTTATTTATTTTCTGTAAAAAAGGGATATTTATATTGTAATGTAATGCATTGAGTGTGATTATGAAATCAAGTTGACAAAAAGCAGCTCTGATGACTATAAAATACTAATGCTTCGTTTGGGATGGTTTTTTTATTGTTTTATAATGCCGAAAATGCCGAAGGATCGAAGTCATCTAATTGCCAAAAGAAGTGTTGCTGTCACCGAAGCGGGTTGGGTCGGGTTGGCCCGAATCAGAAGTGGGTCGGGTTCAAGTCCGAAAAATTGACCTGTTTGCAAAAACGGGTCGAGTTGACCCGAACCCGAAGTGGGTCGGGTTCATGTCCGAAAAATTGACCCATTTGCAAAAACAGGTCAGGTTGACCCGAACACGAATAGTGCCGTGTTAGTTTCGATTTCGACCCCAACCCAACCCGTGACCCAAAATTGGCACCCCTAATCCCAAGACTTCATTTGAGATGGTTTTCTTGTTGGTTTAAAACTGCTTTAGAGAAAATAACTTTTTGAAATTATTTTAAAAAACCTCTTAGAATAATTTTTTTAGAAGTAGCTAAAAAGCAGTAAAAAACCTCTTATAAAAACTAAATGTTTTGTACTAAAAGCTGCTTCAAGAAGCAGTAAAAAAGTTGTCCCAAACAATGTCTAAGGCTTCCTTTGGGACAGCTTTCTTGTTGTTTCTTAAAACAGGTTTTTAGTACAAAATTATCATTTTTTTGTACTAAAAAACTACTTTAAAAAGCATCAAAAAAGCCGTCCCAAACGAAACCTAAGCCTTTGGTTGGGACAAATTTCTTAAGGCTTTTTAAAGTAGTATATTATTAAAAAAAATATTTTTTTATAAAAAAATTATTTTAAGAAGCAATAAGAAACTCACCCCAAACGGAGCCTAAAATCATGCATTCCAACATCTAAATGGTTTCAAACACAACTATGCTTATAACCCACAACCATAGTGTAAAGATAATAAAGAAAAAGAAATTACAGGTGGCTCAGGCCACTACCGCAATCAGCTTTTTCTCTGTTTTTTTCTGCTCTGTCCACCGTACGGGTCCACTACTCTGATCCTAACGGCTTACCATGATTATTCATTGGCTTATAAAAGCCAACTCAGAGTATAATGGAACGTAGCTTTTTGCATCATGAATTACTGTTCATCTTCTTCTACCTCCGGTTTCTAACCTTTTCTGCAGGTTATTTTATGTTCTTCTCATGGTATCAGAGCCGTGAAGCTTAACCGCAACATCGGCGAGCTAGGTGATGGAGCAGGGAGCCTCCTCGCAAACTCAAACCTCAGCTTCTCAGCCAATGAGCACGTCTACCTTATCCGCGTCCATGGTCGACTTCACGGTTCCTCCACCTCTCAAGTTTCTGATGTCCAACCTTAAACTTCTTGTTCACACTCAGCTCACGATTGAGAACTATCCAATCTGGAGGCTACAGATACATCAAGCTTTCTCTGCAAATGGCTTTGAAGGATATATCACCGGTGAACAGGTCTATCCCACCTCTCCGAGCGATCAGAAACTGTGGAAACTGATCGACCAAAACGTCATTTCGGCCTTATTCTCCACCATCTCCCCATCGGTTCTACCATATATCCTTCATCTCAAGACTTGTCATGATATCTGGATCACACTGGAACTTCGCCTACAACCTTCAAACCGATCAAGAGTACTGCAGCTAAAAAATGAACTTCACAATGTTCAGATGCGTGACCAAACCATCTCCCAATATCTAGCTCAGATTAAGTCTTTGGTTGATAATATTGCAGATGCCGGGTCTCACATTGAAACGGAGGACATTGTCCTCTACACACTAAAGGGATTGCCTCCCTCTAACAATCCCTTCAAAGCTGCAATACGCATCTCACCCCACACCATTACTCTTGAATCACTCTACTCCTTGTTGTGCAGTGAGGAGAAAAATCTTCAGTCGGAGATCCAACAAGAGCTAACATCCACTGGTAACATCCAAGCAATGTATTCCTCTCGTGGAAGAGGTAGAAGCTCTTCATCCAGATCCAACCGAGGCTGCGGAGGAAATCCAAGTCCAATAAACTCAAATCCAAGAACACCTCCTTCCATGAAACGTACCACCTCCCGCCCCTCCTGCCAGATATGCGGGAAAACAGGGCACTCTGCTTTATCCTGCTGGCACAGATACAATACGAATTACACAGAGTCCTCGGCTAACAACTCTCGAGCGTATATGGCTCAATCCCATCCCACTAACACTGCTGATTGGATTCTGGATTCCGGGGCGTCCACCCATCTTACACCTGACATCCTCAACGTTCAGTAGCCCTCATCCTACCACGGAGGAGACACCATATCAACAGCAAGCGGATCGTCTCTGCCTATTCAGAACAGCGGATCTGGTCTCCTTCCTCTACCCGATACCAACCGTAAGCTCAAACTCTCTAACCTTCTTCATGTTCCTTCTCTCTCACACAACCTTCTCTCAATCTCTCAACTCGTAACTGACAATCATTGTTCTGTCTCATTTGATCCCGGCGGCTACGTCATTAAGGATCTTCGGGACAACACAACTATCCATCATGGCCTTAATCACAACGGCATCTATCCTCTCCAAACATCCACCACCACAACTAGTTCTGCTCTTCACACCACTCCGAGTTCTGCTCTTCTCTGGCACGCTCGTCTGGGTCACGCTCACCCCCGCGCGATGGCAGTTCTCTCCAAAACTATCTCTGCTCTTCAGCATTGCTCTTTTAACTTTGAATGTAATTCCTGTAACATGGCGAAAAGCCATCGTCTTAAGTTTCCTAGTAACGCTTATCATGTAACTACTCCTTTCACTTTAATACACTCGAATGTTTGGGGTCCTTCTCCGGTCACCTCTGTAAATAGTTTCAGGTATTATGTCATCTTCATAGATGATGCAACTCGGTTTAGCTGGCTCTACTTAATGCATACTAAGAATGAAACCATAACAAAATTTCTACACTTTATAAAAATGGTTAAAAATCAATTCAACACCAACATCAAAAACTTTAGATCGGACGCTGGAAGTGAATACACTAGCATCGCCTTTAAAGTCCTCGTCACTCACGGCATTACCCATCAATTTAGTTGTCCCCATACCCCTCAGCAAAACGGGGTCTCGGAACGAAAACACAGACACTTAATCGAAACCACCCGTACCCTTCTTCATGCCGCTCATCTTCCCTTCCGCTTCTGGGCAGAAGCTCTTCAAACTTCGAATTATATTATCAATCGTCTTCCAACGTCTGCTCTCAATTCCAAAATTCCCTACACTCTTCTCCACAGCCAATCTCCAACCTACGATCACCTTAAATCCTTCGGCTGTATCTGTTTCCCGTGGCTTCAACCTTACACTCCACATAAACTCGCTCCCCGATCACTCCAGTGCATCTTCCTCGGATATTCTCCTAATCACAAAGGCTACCGATGCTTTCATCTACCTACCAATAAACTTTACATATCCAGACATGTCAAATTCCTAGAACAATAATTCATTTCCTCTCCACCCAACCCAACTTCCTCTAAACCAACCAACACTTACATTCCACCACCCCTTCTTTTGCCTACATCCACCTTAACTACAACACAAACTACTACATCCGTTTCTGATCCTATCCCGTCACAGCCCACTTTATCCCTTCCTGAAACTCCAATCCTCCCAAACACCTCCCAGTCTGACACCATCAAACAACCTGTCACTGTACATCACATGGAAACCAGATCTAAGACAGGCCACTCCAAACCCAAGATAGTCTTTGATTTACTTGCTGTTGAAAACGTCTCCTCCACCCCATCAACCTATAAAGCTGCCTCCATTCACTCCCACTGGCAAGATGCTATGTCCGCGGAAATTGAGGCTCTCAACAAACAAAACACTTGGACTCTTACATCACCACCACCCAAAGCTCCCGTTCTTGGCTGCTGATGGACCTACAAAACTAAGCTCAAACCAGACGGCACACTTGATCGACACAAAGCTAGGCTGGTGGCTCAAGGCTACACGCAGCAATACGGCATCAACTACAAGGACACATTCAGTCCTGTGGCCAAAATGCCGACAATCAGAATTGTACTGATTATTGCTCTTCAAAGAAGCTGGCCTTTACTTCAGTTTGATGTAAACAACGCCTTTCTTCATGGAGACCTCAAGGAAGACGTATATATGCAGCAACCACCTGGTTTCACTGACCCGGCTAGACCCAACCACGTCTGCAAACTTCATAAGGCTCTCTATGGTCTTAAACAGGCACCCCGCCAGTGGTTTCACAAATTGACAGGTTTTCTTGTTCAATTCGGATTCAATTTCAGCCGGGCAGATCCCTCCATGCTTGTTTACAGCCAAGGCATTATACAGTTATACATAATCATATATGTTGATGATTTGCTGTTGACGGGTAATCACCAGCCCACCATCAATGCTCTACTAAAAGACCTGAATGACACATTCGATCTAAGACAAATGGGCCGAGCAAATCTCTTTCTTGGAATTCAGATAGCCTATACCAAGAACGGTGCCTTCCTCCACCAATCTCATTATGCAAGGGATATATTACTTGCCTCGGGGCTTCAAGACTGCAAGTCAGCCAGCACTCCAATCATCGTGGCAGGGCACTCAGCCGATTCCAATCTTCAACCATATGATAATCCCAAGCTCTACAGACAACTTGCAGGTTCTTTACACTATCTTACGATCACTCGTCCCGATCTTTCTTTTGCAGCTAACATGATCTGTCAATCAATGCACAATCCGACGATCACCGATTTTCTCAAGCTCAAACGACTGATACGATACATCAAGGGGACTCAACACTTGGGATTAATGATTTCCTCCGGTTCACTTGAACTCACAACTTACTGTGACGCCGACTGGGCAGCTAATACGACCGACAGGAAATCCATATCCGGCTTCTGCACATTTCTCGGTCCCAACCTCGTCTCGTGGAGTGTAAAGAAACAAACGACTGTGGCTAAGTCCTCCACCGAGGCAGAATACAGAGCATTGTCCTCAGCACTCTCCGATGTGATCTGGTTGCGTCGTCTTCTCTCTGATTTTCACATCGCTCTCACCTCTCCCACCACAATGCTCTGCGACAACCTTTCGGCACTAGCCCTCGCTCACAACCCAATCTTTCATGCTCGGACGAAGCACATTGAAATTGATCATCATTTCATACGTGATCACATCCAACAACAAACCGTGACTGTATCTCATGTCCCCTCCGATGAACAGCTCGCCGACATTCTAACCAAGCCATTACCGGTCACAAGGTTCATTACTCTGCGCAACAAATTGAGCATCAGCACTCTAGAGGCTCAATTTGCGGGGGCATGTAAAGATAATAAAGAAAGAGAAATTACAGGTGGCTAAGGCCACTACCGCTCTCAGCTTTTTCTCTGTTTTTTTCTGCTCTGTCCACCGTACGGGTCCACTACTCTGATCCTAACGGCTTACCATGATTATTCATTGGCTTATAAAAGCCAACTCAGAGTATAATGGAACGTAGCTTTTTGCATCATGAATTACTGTTCATCTTCTTCTACCTCCGGTTTCTAACCTTTTCTGCAGGTTATTTTATGTTCTTCTCACATAGTAGAGGTCCACAAACATATTAATTTAATGAATGCAACCAAATTAATTATTTACAGCATTAAACATCAAAATGTAATTGTTTCATACTTAAAATGCCTTAACTAAAAAAAAAGAACTCAGCTTATGGTTCAACAAGCCAAGATAACCACATCCCTCAATTATAAATCATGATAGATAAACAATAGAACAGTATTTGAAAGATTACATTATTTTCTCATGCAGATAACATTGTTCTACCAAACTAACAACTTTAAATCATAAAATGTTTGCAGAAAAATAAATTTTAAGTTGTTGTGCAAAACCTTAATACCATAATTGAAAAAAGTTTTTCCAACAATATTATATTGTCATACAATTACAAAATAGAGTTCATATAATCTCGGAGTAAAATTATAAAACTTTTTTGTCCAAATTTTAGAGTGTTTTAAGATCTAAATTTTGTGACAAAATCCATATTTAATCATCATATGAATTTAATAGTGATATAGATATATATAGGGATGACAAAATATTAAGTATTATGAAACATTTAATTAGTTATCTAATGTGATCAAAGATAATTAACAACTAAAACTAAAGATTAACAAGCATAATAAAAACTCGAAAGGCTATGCAATCATGAGACTTTATTTACTTGGTTTTCTTTGAGATGGTTTTCTTATTATTTTTAAATCAACTTTTTAAGTACATAAATGTATAATTCAAAAAAAAAAACGCTAAAAAATTATTTTAAAAAATAGTAAAAAAATAATCCTAAACAAGATCTTAATCTACCCATGTGAAAGCCTTCTAGGATTTCTTCCGCTTTCTTCTTCCGTAATCGTCAATCATGACCTTTTGACTTCCCATTTTAGGCTAAAACATTACAGCTCGAGCAAAAGGAAATCCCAAAATACGGATTTCGGAAATCAAAACTACCACGAGTAATTTTTTCTTCTGCAATGATTTTTTTCTTGCTAACTTATTTGTTGAATATTTTCGAGCTATCCATGGACATTATGGAAATCTTTCTTCCTTTTGCAATTTGGATATTTTAGAGTTGCCTTGCATCCGTTGTTGCCTATACTTTTTTTTTTCTCTCTCTTTATTCCCTTTTACAAATGTCTTATATATGTGTTTAGATAGAAGGAGAATGAAGGAAATGAAAAGAGGAAACTTGCCACTGCAAATTATGAAACTGTAATAGCTGATTTTGGTGATTTTTATTACCAACAATTTTTCCATATTTAGGGACGGAAGGCTCAAATGGGAGGCAGTTTATCTAATCGATTTTGTTCTATTTTAGAGGCAGAACGGACAGGAGGCTAGACGGGAGGCTCCGACGAGAATGGTGGGCAGTGTTTCGATGGGAACAGAGAAGCGTTTTGTTCTTGGACGAAATGGAGAAGATGAGCAAGCGCGGAAGGAAAACGAGTTTGTGCGCAAACATGATATCGGGCGGCTTTTCATGGAAAGGAGGAAACAAAGTGGTATTTTAGAAAGGCAAAGAGCTTTTAGTGGTATGTGTGTAAATATATAAGTTTAGGTGTTAGATGAGTAAATATTATAGTTTTAAGTGTTAGGTATGAATTTTTTTTTTAGTAGAAAGCTAATATAAAGAATGGTAGAAAAACTATCCTAAGTTTCATTTGGGACGACTTTATAAAATTATTATAGAGAAATTAACTTTTTGAAGTTGTAAAAAACCTCTTAGAACAATTTTTTTTAGAAGCAGCTAAAAAGCATTGGCCAAACAGAAATTATAATTGTGATTTGATAAATAAAATAATAAAAAGATTGTCCCAAACCAAACATAAATATAATCAAACCGAGATCTCATATTGACAACTCCACTATCATAATAACACCACCTAATAAAATGATTACAAAAAAATTTATAGTTGGTAACTAACTTCTTCAATACAATTTACTCTCTTTAACATATAAAATAGAGTAATAAACTTTTGCCTAGTTAAACATCAAAAAAAAGCTCACAGTAGAGCCATGAACAGTAGAAAACAACTTTGTAAACAACCCCAGTTTCAGTTGAATCCCATCACACAGGAGGGAAAGTGTCACTTGCGATGGGACTACACCGTTGTGTTGGAGCTTGGCTGTGGAAAATCATCTTCAGTTAGTTGCATAGGTCTCTACAGAGCAAGCGATTGTAGAATTTTTTACGCTTGCTGAGCTTTTTTAACTTGTTAAACTTTTTGTGAAGGCTGAGCATTTTTAGGTGGTTGATCTTTCTGATCTTGCTGGAGTGGAAGAATGATGGGATGTTGTTGTCGCCGTAATGACAATGGGCGAAGATTTTGCAGGTCAGGATCATGAATGAAATCATATGGGATCTTCGAGTCATCCATCTTCCTAAACGTAATTAAAATCCTGTTAAAAAATTAAATGGTTGTCAGTAAAAATAAACTCAATCACAATTGCAAACTATGAGCTCAATCCAAGCATATTCACCTTCGCGTAGGTACAACAGGAACACAATGCTTAGCAACATCAGCACTATTTCCATTCAAAACAAGTACAGACCTGTATGTCATAACAATAATTCTTCATGTATACTTGGAATATGATGCATGTTATTCAAGTTTAGAAGATTGTGTAAATACCCTAAAGGCAAAGGAATGGAGGCAGAGCCTGAGAAATCTCCTGGTCCATTTCTCTTCAACTCCGTTCCAAAAACGATATTGCATTCACTCAAGAAAGAGACCGTGCAAAATGGCCGAACAAAGTCATGGTGATCAATGTGAGGAGGAATGCAGTCATCCATGTCATAAATGTTGACAATGCAGCTGTTGGGGATGCATGATGGTGGGAGAACATGCCAAGAAACCATTCTCTTGATCATTTCTTTCAATAATGGTGGGATAGGATCGACTTCCTCGTAGCGGATTATGCTAGGGGGATTCCCATTCCTGTCCTGCAATTTGAATTGGTAATTAGTACATCAATTAATTAAGGTTTCTTTTGAGACGAATTTCTCGTTGCTTCTTAAAATAACTTTTTAATATTAAAATTTTAATTTTTGTACTAGAAACTTGATCTAAGAAGCAGTAAGAAATCCGTCTCAAATGAATCCTAAGATACCAACAAGATAAGGATGAAATAGATAGAGTGATACCAATGCATAATTGTAACAACAACCAAACTGTATTGTGACGCGTCCATTGCCTCGCATCCACTTTCTAGGCTTTAAATATGTGCGCTCTACAAATATAAGTAAATTATAAAGATCAAGTTATCAAATAGGCATAGGGAGCAATATTTAGAAGCAGCTTACGTACATATGAAATCATAAAGAAAATCAATTTGGTGAACTTTAACCTTTAACCTCATTTTGTAGTATGGGAAAGCTTGAAGATTAGGAGGCGGGGATTAACGGGCAAATGCTTTTTTTGGCCATTTTACATAAAAGAGGTAAACCAATGCTTTTTTTATTTGGGCAAATGCTTTATTTGGGCAAATGCTTTATTTGGGCATTTTTCAAAAAGAGGTAAACCAATGCTTTTTTTATTATTATATAATATATATTTTTAGATTTTGGATTGGGCAAATTTATACAAAAATGAATGAATAAATTTGACAATTTCTAAAAATAAGTTGAGATATTCCGGCGAGAGAGAACGGTCATGCATGTGGTCATACGTCCGAATTTTAATTAGAATGGCACAAATTTATGAAATTACGAAATTACCCCTTTTTTAAAAATTCTAAGTCATGAATCCAAATAATATATGTGTGGCTCAAATTTACAGTAACAGTTGAGCCATAAAATGTTTCCCATAATATTTTTTCATTTTTATTATTTCAACAATTTAGTGAAAATAAAAAATAAATAATAGAAAATTTTTATTTTAAAATTTATTAATTTTTTAAAAAAATTAATATAATGTAAATTCCTCATATTCAGTACTAATCTTAAAGCAAATTTAATAATTTTCAAGTCCATTACTATATAATTTATATCAGAATATTCTTAAACCTTTTTTTTTTAATTTTAAATTTATAATTGGTTTAATTGCGAGCTATATTATGCTATGATAAATTAACCAAAATGTTGATTAATTTGTCTACATGGTTCTCGAATTTTAGTGGTGCATGCTCAATAATTAATTTATTATATTTCAATATATTATCTTGCGACTTAGTATTTTATGCAGAAAAATTTGATTAGACTCCAACTTTTATTATTATAGTCATAAATGTAGCATCTGAATTATCTAAAAAAGATTTTAATTTCCTATGAATATAATCGAGTACTTTAAGCCCCAAAATGAAACTCTATAACCCTACATCATATGAGGACTTAAAGAGGTATACTAACAAGAATGTCAATGTTAGTCTAATTTGTGCTTATTTGATAAATCACTTTAGTGAGTGGGTTTTATGTTGGATAAATATATGAAAAATGATGGTGAAACATTAGATTATGATGTATGATCTGAATTTGATGGCAGAATTTGGCGGAGTTTAAGATAGTGTTGAGGTATGGGAAATAAGATTATGTCCTAGTGTCCCCTAATTTGGTCGAGAGTTATTTTAAAGTGTTTAAAATTATTTTAAATCTTGATGTAATGCCCAGGGATTTAATTGAAGGTTTTGACTTACTTAAATCTATATTTACGTATCTTATCAACTAATTATAGACAACTAGAGCTACTAAATTTTTTCAAAATATAAAGGTGGTATAATTAACTTCATCTCATCAAAATATAATTGCTACGTTCTGGAATATTCGCGGCAGTAGAGAAACATAAAATTAATGTCTTAGCTTTGTGCGAAGAACCAACACACAATCCGATAAAAGAGAGGGTGTAGTGTTCATAAGATACACCATAGTTTTTACGTGAAATCCCCTAAAAAGGGGGAAAACCACGGGGCATGACCCAGTTAGAATGAATACACTATTATTTGCAGTCGATTACAAATGAGGCCCTTCATTGGAGGGAAGGACTTGATTTGATATAACAGATATACATCATATAAAATGCATTACATGGTAGAAATTGGAAGAATCAGTATTGATATTTCGTTTAGTAGGCAGGACCATAGTTGGCGAGCAACGGAGGTCGAAAAGACAATAGTCAGCAGGAGACAAGGGTCAGAAAGACTGTTGTCTGGCGATGGAGGTCAGAAGGATCGTAGTCTGCAGGACACAAGGTTAACAAAGACTGTTGTTTTACGATGGAGGTCGGAAGAACTGTAGTAGACGACATAAGTTGGAAGGACCATAGTTGGTAGGAGATAGGGGTCATAAACATCGTAGTCGTAAGGCGGTGGTCCGGCGAAAGTCCGGGCATTATTTGGTAGTCTGGCGGAACTCAGACTTCTATCGATGGTCCGAAAAAAAGTTCAGGCCTTAGTCGATGGTTCGACTGTCGTTTGACAGAACTCCGGCGTCAGACAATCGTCCAGCTAAACTACGACGTCAAGCAGTGGTTTGGCAAAACTCCGGCGTTGGGAGGTTGTCCAGCTGAAGTCCGGCGTCAGGCGGCGGTCCTGACGGAAGTATGGCGTCTGGAGGTGGTTCGGCGGAACTCCGGTGTCGGGCGATGGTCCGGCAAAACTCTAGCGTCAAGCGGTGGTCTTGACAAAAGTTCTGTGTTAGCCGGTGGTCCGGCGGAAGTCCGCCGTCAAGCGGTGGTTTGGCAGAACTCTGGTGTCAGGCGGTGGTCCCGGCAAAACTCCGACTAAGGTCTGGAGGAACTCCGACGGTGGTCGGGAGAAACTCCGATGGAGATCGGGAGGAACTCTACTTTATCGTGTACCATTTAATGGTCATTTTAATACTATTGGAATTTAATGATCTTTGGTTAGTTAGATTTTTCTCGTCGAGCCACTCGATTCGACTATAAGCACAGCACTTTTGGAAACCGTTTGGTAATTTAAATTATGGTTTGAACCTTCTAAATGCCCTTTGAGTCTTTAATTTTGACTCATTTGGGCTCAGATTGAGTCGAATTTGGTGTCGTTGGTTTCATATTTTTTAGACGTTCAATTTGATTGCAAGTTTGCTAAAATCAGAATTCAGATGGTCTCCGATTTAATTTTTGAAGCTTACAACTCAATTTTGCTTTGAGATTTGTGGCTGATCAAGATAATATTTTGATGATATATCAATAATTATAATAATCCAGATCATAGAAGTCAACATATCAAACAATTAAATATTGAATTACAAAATCATACCTTTGGAATCGGGATTCAAAATCCTATCTCTACAATTGATTTACTCAGTCGGATGAAAATAGCTGGAGGCCAAGTGGCTTTCTGATTTTTTGAGGGAAAAATTGCAAGAAAAAATGTCGGCTGGAGGCCTTCATCACTTCACAATTCCGCCCTTGATGGGCACGATGCAACATGTAGAATTCTATTATGAGATTTGTGGTGTTAAAAGATGTTTTCATTCAACACATGATTTCTTAAATTAACCTTTGAATCATATGAACATGGACTTCGTTTGTCTTTATTTAGCCATAATGAATGGCAAAACGTTTCACTTGAATAATAATTTGATGAAATCCGCGCTTAATCATATGAATTTTATAGTGAAATTAAAAATGAATTTTATAGTGATATATCGGGATGAAAAAATATTTAGTATTATGAAACATTTAGTAAGTTATTTAAAGTGATCAAAGATAATTAACAACTAAAACTAAAGATTAACAAGCATAATAAAAACTCATAAGCTATGCAATTATGAGACTTTATCTACTTAGGTTACATTTGAGACAGCTTTTTTATTATTTTTTAAAATAATTTTTTTATATATAAAATTATAGTTCAAAAATTTTTTTTACTAAAAAAGTATTTTAAAAATCAATAAGAAAAATGTCAAAAACAAAATCTTAATCTCCCAATGTGAAAGCCTTTCACATGGCTGTTTGGAAGATCCTTTTGGTGCCGGTGTGTGCCTACCTTGCTGTTTCGTGATGGCAGATTCATTGGGCTTATTTTTTAGAGATCTCAGATTTATTTTTTTGTTGGTCGGGCAATGATGTGGCTGGGGCTCGCTTCTCTGTTAGTATGGCTCGTGGCAACCTTTGGTGTAGATCTCGTTGGGATGGCTGCATCTTTCCACCAAATTGGACGGTCTGAGCTTGTCTTATGGGAAGCTGGTAGTCTCAGCCAATTACTGAGCCTGCGGGATTGTTTTTCTCCAGTTTTTTCTTTTGCTTACTTGATCTTGTAATCGTCCTTTTGGTTTTAATATAATTTTTGTTTTGAAAAAAAAAAGAGTCAAATGGGTTTTAGCCTTTTAGAAGAAAATTTATTTCCTGGCTTGTCCAACTTATGTCATACAGGCATGCTCGTCCCGAGCTGGAAAGAAGCTTCTGATAGCAATTATTAACTCCAAAATTCCTATAGAACAAATGAACAATGGGCTTACTACTTCTCAAGGAAAGCTAAATTTGGATTTTTATCCCCTTTTTTGGGTGGAAAATTATTACGTGTGTCATCCAAATTTGTCCAGAGGCGAATCCGGACACGACACATCACCCGGGGCCCGATGCATCAGGGTGACGTGATACCGGGCCCCGAGTGATGTGACGCATCCAGATTCGCCTCCGAACGCCGCACGCAATAATCTCTCCTCTTTTGTTTCCAATATACATCATTGTAGTCCAAACTCTATCTACTGACCTCAAAACAATATAATAAAGTTTCATTTGGGAATCTCATTTGACAACTGTTTTGTTGTTGCTTTAAAAACTATTTTGTTGTTGCTTTAAATATTTTTTTAGCAGAAAGTTGATGTAGAAAACAGTAGGAAAACCATCCCAAAGTTTCACTTGGAACGGTTTTCTTAATGTTTTATAAAACTGCTATGGAGAATGTAACTTTTTAAAATTGTTGTAAAAAATCTCTTTGAACAAATTTTTTTTTTAAATAGCTAAAAAGCATTGGTCAAACATAAATTGTGATTACGATTTAAAAAATAAAATAGTAAAAAGATTGTCCCAAACCAAATATAAATATAATTGACCTGAGATCTCATATTTACAACTCCACTATTATAACAACAATACCTAGTAAAATGATAACAGAAGGATTACAAAAAAAAATTAAAGTTGGTAACTAACTACTTCAATACAATTTACTCTCTTTGTCCTATAAAATAGAGTAATAAAATTTTGCCTATTAAAACATCAAAAAAAAAAAAACTCGCAGTAGAGCCATGAACAGTGCAAAACAGCTTTGTAAACAACCATAGGTTCAGTTCAATCCCATCACATAGGAGGGAAAGTGTCACTTGCGACGGGACTGCACTGTTTGGAGCTCAACGGTGGAAAATCATCTTCAGTTAGTTGCATAAGTCTCTATAGAGCGGGCGATGGTAGAGCTTTTTGTGCTTGTTGAGCTTTTTGAGCTTGTTGAACTTTTTGTGAAGGCTGAGCATTTTTAGGTGGTTGATCTTGCTGATCTTGTAGAAGTAGAAGAATGCTGGGATGTTGTTGTCCTCGTAATGACAATGGGTGAAGATTTTGCAGGTCAGGATCAGGAATGAAATCATATGGGATCTTCAAGTCATCCATCTTCCTAAATGTAATCGAAATCCTACTCAGAAATTAAATGTGAGGAGGAATGCAATCATCATTGTCATAAATGTTGACAATGCAGCTGTTGGGGATGCATGATGATGGGAGAACATGCCAAGCAACCATTCTCTTGATCATTTGTTTCAATAATGGTGGGATAGGATCGACTTTCTCATCACGGATTATGCCAAGGGGGTTCCCATTACTGACCTGCAATTTGAATTGGTAATGAGTGTATCAACATATGAAGAAACCAACAAGATAAGGAAGAAACAGATAAGATGATACCATTGCATAATTATAACAACTGCTAAACTGTATCGTGACACGTCCTTTGCCTCGCATCCACTTTCTAGGCTCTGAATACGTGCGCTCTGCAAATATAAGAAAATTCTAAGGACCAGCTCATCAAATAGGCATAGGAAGCAATATTTAGAAACAGCTTACAGATGAAATCATAAAGAAAAGCAATTTTGTGAACTTAAACCTCATTTTGTAGTATAGGAAACCTCGATGATTAGGAGGTGGGGATTAACGGGCGATGGTTTTAGTAGAAATGTTTTTATGAATGCAAAGTAATTTGTAACTTTAAAAAAAAAAATGTCATTTTGATAAGACTTCCAAATTTCAAACATTTCCAATTTAATATCAATACCAACTACATGTTTATTTCATACTCAAAATGTCATGCTAAAAGAAAATAGAGTGCTTGATTCAAGAAACCGAGATAACTACACCCCTTCATTTCTAAACATAGTATATTAACAAACCAAAGCTGCCCTGAGGCCTTATGTGCAATATCTTACGCACCTAAGGTTGATCAGCATCAAGATAGAAGGAGATTCACCAGAACATAGAATCTAAAGAAAAGCAAAGGGTAACACTTTCTATAAATCTGCACGCATCCATGAATTGTATCTATTTTACATCACATAGGCAAATCTATCCGCAAGAAAATTGTCTGATTCATCTCATATTCACACTAATCAGGTTAATATTACAGGTTCCAATTGATGCCTGAACAAATACTTATTTTAGATAAAATTTCGGAATATATGTCTTTTCTAATCAAACATGTCCATCTTAATAGATGAAACTACAAATCATCAATCTAGAAGATTAATATATATGTATGCTGTCTCAACGGACTAAAGAATAGCAAAATCAATAATACTTTAACTAAAATCAAGCAATTTTATCTAAATTCTGAAAATTGCAGAAAAAAACTTAGAACACGATAAGAATACCTCTAAGCTGGCCCTTACGCCCCTTTTCCTGGAAATCATTGACGCAATCGACGATCCTCCCCTGCTCGGCGGCGGAGAATACGCCGGTGTGGAGTTCAAGACCGTCCAGGATGTTAATCAGTCGTCCCTTCACCCTCTCCAAGTGCTTGAAGTCATTCTTCCTCACGTTAGCAAAACGGACTGCCTTATCGTCCTCATCCAGCAAAATCCCTCCACCTCTACCGCTGCCTCCAGCGGGGCCACGGAGTGAAAGCGATTTGAGTTCTTCGGAGATTTTGTCGACGGATCGGCCGGCTGCCAGCGGCATAAACGAGTAAAGATGTTGAGAATAATTTTTTACATTTTTGAGTGGGTCAATTAAAAAAAAAGAATAAATAAATTTGGCAATTTCTAAAAATAAGTTGAGATTGTCCGGGAAAAACGGACGGTGACGCACGTGGTTATACGTCCGAGTTTTAATCTGAATGGCAAAAATTTATGAAATTACAAAATTACCCTTTCTTTTTAAGATTATAAGAGATAAATCTCTCTCTCTATATATATATATATATCTCAAATTTACAGTAATAGTTAGGCCATAAATTTTGCCCATAATATTTTTCATTTTTATATTTCTACAATATGGTGAAAAACAAAATAAAAAAACAGAAAAACTTATTTTAAAATTAATATAATATAAAATTTTCATATTTAATATTAATCTTAAAGCAAATTCATTAATTTTCAAGTCTATCATTATATGATTTATATCCGTATATTCTTACACTTTTCTTTAATTTTAAACATATAATTGGTTTAATTGCGAGCTATATTATCCTAAGATAAATTAACAAAGATGATGATTGTTGCGTCCTAGAATACTCGCGGCGGTAGAGAAATATATAGTTTAACGTCTTAGCATTGTACGAAGATCCAACACACAATCAGATAAGAGAGAAGGTGTAGCATTCATAAGAGACACCAGAGTTTTTATGTGGAAACCCCTAAAAAGGGGGAAAAACCACGGGGCCTGGTCCAGTTTGAATGAATCCACTAGTATTTGTAGTCGATTACAAATGAGGTCTTTCTTAGGGAGAAGGCCTTGGCCTGATGTTACAAATGTATGTCATATAGAGCGCATTACATTGTGGGAGTTATAATAGTCAACATAGACATGTTTGTTTAGTTGGAAGGGTCATTGTATATGATGGAGGTCAGAAGGACCGTAGTCCACAGGAGACGGAGGTCAGAAAGACCGTTGTCTGGCGATGTAGGTCGAAAAGATCGTAGTAGGCGATGGAGGTCGGAAGGACTGTAGTCGGCAGGAGATAAGGGTCCGAAAGACCATAGTTGGTAGGAGATCGGGGTCAGAAAGACCGTTGTCTATTGATGGAGGTCGGAAGGACCATAGTAGGCGACGGAGGTTAGAAGGACCGTAGTCGGTAGGAGACCGGGGTCAGAAAGATCATTGTCTGTTGATAGAGGTCGGAACGACCATAGTAGGTGACAGAGGTCAAAAGGACCGCAGTCGGCAGGAAACAGGGGTCCGAAAGACCGTAGTTGGTAGGAGACCGTGGTCAGAAGGATTGTTGTCAGTTGATGGATGTCGGAAGGATCATAGTAGGTGACAGAGGTCGAAAGGACCGTAGTCGGTAGGAGACTAGGGTCTGAAAGACCGTAGTTGGTAGGAAACCAGGGTCTAAAAGACTGTAGTAGGAGGGCGGTACTTCCGTAGAAGTCCGGGCGTCAGGTGGTGGCCTAGTGGAGCTCAAGGCATCAAGTGAAAGTCTGGCAGAATTTGGGATCTCAGGTAGTGGCCTGGTGGAGCACAGGGCCTTAAGTGGTGGTCCGGAAGAAGTCTAGGCCTAAGGTGGTGGTCCGGCGGAGCAATGGTGTCAGGCGGTGGTCCGGCAGAGGTTAGGGCCTCAAGTGCTGGTCTGGCGGATGACCAATGTTATGCAGTGGTCCGGCAAAGGTGAGGGCCTCAAGTGGTGGTCCGGCGAAGCAACGGCGTCAGCCGGTGGTCCGGCGGAGGTGAGGGCCTCAAGTGGTGGTCTGGCGGAGCAACGACGTCAGGCGATGGTCCGGCAGAGGTGAGGGCCTCAAGTGGTGGTCCGGCGGAGCAACAGAGTCAGACGGTGGTTCAACAGAGATGAGGGCATCAAGTGGTGGTCCGGCGGTAGTCTGGCGGAAGTCCGACGGTGGTCGAGGAGGAGCTTCTTCCTTCTCTTATTCTCTTCTCTTCTTGCTTCGGTCCCCTTTCAAGAGGAATGAGGGGTCTATTTATAGATTTCTGGAGTGGCATGGCCTATAAATAGGTGAGAGATCAAGGGTAAATGGGGAGTAGTTGGACGGACGGCTGATATTGAATCCCTTGATCATAGACCGTTCGTCAGACATTCGAAAGCCTTAATGGTTTCGGAATTCAGTGATCTTGGGCTCGTTTGATTTGTCTCGTCGAGCCGCTCGATTTGACTATAAGGTCGTCATGTTTGGAAACTGTTTGGTTACCCAAATTGTGGTTTGAACTTTCCAATATTGCTTCTAACCCTTGATTTGGACTCATTTGGGCTCGGATTGAGTTGAATTTGGTGTCGTTGGGTTCGTATTTCCGAAACGCTTAGTTTGACTGTAAGTTTGCTGAAATCAGAGTTCAGATGGTTCCAATTTTAAATTCGGAAGATTCCATCTTGATTTTGCCTCGAGATTCGTGCCCGATCAAGATAATTTTTTGATGACGTATCAATGATAAATTTAAATAAAAAATATTATATTCTCCCACTTTGTAACTTCATTTAACCTAATGTTTCAACTAAGGCTTCGTTTGGGACAGCTTTTTTGCTACTTTACAAAACTGTTTTTTAGCCCAAAATAATCTAATTTAAAAATTTTATTACTAGAAAGCTTGCATGCAATGGAGAAAGCATTAATCAAGTGAACTCAACCTTAATACCATAATTGAAAAAAGTTTTTTCAACAGTATTATATTGTCATACAATTACAAAATGGAGTTCATATAATCTCAGAGTTAAATTATAAAACTTTTTTGTCCAAATTTTAGAGTATTTTAAGATCTAAAATTTGTGACAAAATCCATGTTTAATCATATGAATTTAATAGTGATATAGAGATATATAGGGATGACAAAATATTAAGTATTATGAAACATTTAATAAGTTATCTAATCTGGTCAAAGATAATTAACAAGTAAAACTAAAGATTAACAAGCATAATAAAAACTCGAAAGGCTATGCAATCATGAGACTTTATTTACTTGGTTTCGTTTGAGACAGGCTTCCTTATTATTTTTAAATCAGCTTTTTAAGTACATAAATGTATAATTCAAAAAAAAAAAATTATGATAAAAAATATTTTAGAAAATAGTAAAAAAATAATCCTATACAAAATCTTAATCTCCCCATGTGAAAGCCTTCCAAATAAGAGTCAATGGGTCTTAGGAAAAAAATTTATTTCGCTCGATTGTCTAAGTTATTTCATTCAAGCATGCTCGTCCAAAGCTGGAAAGACGTTTCTGACAGCAATTATTAACTCCAAAATTCCTATAGAACAAATGAACAATGGGCTTCCTACTTCTCAAGGAAAGCTAAATTTTGCTTTTTATTCCCTTTTTTGGGTGGAAAATTATTACGTGTGGCATCCAAATTTGTTCAGAGGAGGATCTGGACACGCCACATCACCCGGGGCTGGTGCATCGGGGTGACGTGACGCTGGGCCCCAGGTGATGTGACACGTCCGGATTCGCCTCTGGACGCTGCACGCAATAATCTCTCCTCTTTTGTTTCCAATATACATCATTGTAGTCCAAACTCCATTTACTGACCTCAAAACAATAGAATAAGGTTTCATTTGGGAATCGCATTTGACAACTATTTTGTTTCTGCTTTAAATATTTTTTTAGTAGAAAGCTGATGTAGAAAACAGTAAGAAAATTATCCTTGCAAAGTTTTCTTAATGTTTTATAAAAATGCTATGGAGAATGTAACTTTTTAAAATTGTTGTAAAAAAACTCTTTGAACATTTTTTTTTTTCAAATAGCTAAAAAGCATTGGTCAAACATAAATAGTGATTGCGATTTGAAAAATAAAATAGTAAAAAAATTGTCCCAAACCAAATATAAATATAATCGACCTGAGATCTCATATTTACAACTCAACTATTATAACAACACCACCTAGTAAAATGATTACAAAAAGAATTATAGTTGGTAACTAACTTCTTCAATACAATTTACTCTCTTTGACCTATATATATATATATATATATATATATATATATATATATATATATATATATTATATATATATATATATATATATATATATATATATATATATATATAGCTCACAACAAAGCCATGAATTGTGGAAAACAGCTTTGTAAACAACCCCAGCTTCAGTGTAATCTCATCACATAGGAGGAAAAGTGTCACTTGCGATGGAACTGTACTGTTGTGTTGGAGCTCAATGGTAGAAAATCATCTTCACTTAGTTGCATAGGTCTTTGTAGAGCAAGCGATTGTAGAACTTTTTGTGCTTGCTGAGCTTTTTGAGCTTGTTGAACTTTTTGTGAATGCTGAGCATTTTTAGGTGGTTCATCTTGCTGATCTTGTTGGAGTGGAAGAATGTTGGGATGGTTTTGTCCTCGTAGTGACAATGGGCGAAGATTTTGTAGGTCAGGATCAGGAATGAAATCATATGGAATCTTCGAGTCATCCATCTTCCTAAATGTAATCGAAATCCTGCTCGGAAATTAAATGGTTGTAAGCAAAAATAAACTCAATTGTAAATGCAAACTATGAGCTCAATCCCAACATATTCACCTTCGTGTAGGTACAATAGGAACAGAATGCTTAGCAACATCAGCACTATTTCCATTCAAAACAAGAACAGACCTGTATGTCATAACAGTAATTCAAATTTATGTTGCAAAACTTGATTTAATACTTGTTGAAATTTGTTTTATTTCTTCATGTATACTTGGCAGGTTATTCAAGTTTAGAAGTTGGTGTAAATACCCTAAAGACAAAGGAATGGTGGCAGAGCCTGAGAAATCTCCCGGTCCATTTGTCTTGAACTGCGTTCCAAAAACGATATTGCATTCACTCAAGAAAGAGACAGTGCAAAATGGCCGAACAAAATCATGGTGATCAATGTGAGGAGAAATGCAGACATCCTTGTCATAAATGTTGACAATGCAGCTGTTGGGGATGCATGATGGTGGGAGAACATGCCAAGCAACCATTCTCTTGATCATTTGTTTCAATAATGGTGGGATAGGATCGACTACCTCATCACGGATTATGCCAGGGGGATTCCCATTCCTGTCCTGCAATTTGAAATGGTAATTAGTGCATCACCAGATTAAAGTTTTGTTTGGGTCAACTTTCTTGCTGCTTCTTAAAACAGTTTCCTAGTACAACAAATTTAATTTTTTTACTAGAAAACTGCTTTAAGAAGCAGTAAGAAAGCCACCCCAACGAAGCCTAAGAGAACAACAAGATAAGGAAGAAGCAGATAGAGTGATACCAATGCATAATTGTAACAACAACCAAATTGTATCGTGACACGTCCTTTACCTCGCATCCACTTTCTAGGCTCTAAATATGTTCGCTCTGCAAATATAAGTAAATTCTAAGGATTAACTCATCAAATAGGCATAGGGATCAATATTTAGAAGCAAATTACAGATGAAATCATAAAGAAAAGCAATTTGATGAACTTTAACCTCATATTGTAGTATGGAAAAGCTAGAAGATTAGGAGGTTGGGATTAATGGGCAAAGGCTTTTTTTTGGCCATTTTACATAGAAGAGGTAAACCGTAAACCAATGCATTTTTTAATTATTATATAATATATATTTTTCTTATAACAAGTCTATAAAAAAAGATTTTTAAAACCTGAATGAAAAAAATTTGATGATATTTTTAGCAATCATAATTGAGCCACAAAAAAAATACCGCTCCGCCACTGAATATATATGTATTCTCTCCGATGGACTAAATAATAACTATAGAAAAAAACTTAGAACACGATAAGAATACCTCTAAGCTTCCCCTTACGCCCCTTTTCCTGGAAATCATAGACGCAATCGACGATCCTCCGCTGCTCGGCGGCGGAGAATACGCTGGTGTGGAGTTCTAGACCGTCCAGTATGTTGATCATTCGTCCTTTCACCCTCTCCCAGAGCTTGAAGTCCTTCTTCCTCACGTTAGCAAATCGGATTGCCTCATCCTCCTCCTCCAGCAAAATCCCTCCGCCTCTGCCGCTGCCTCCGGCGGGGCCACGGAGCGAGAGCGATTTGAGTTCTTCGGAGATTTTGTCGTCGACGGATCGGCCGCTGCTCATCGCTTCCTCCTTTCCAAACTGTTCGCTTCTCTTCTAATTTTCAGGTTTTTGCTCTTCTTCACGATTTCAATTTATCTATAAGCCCCTGGATTTTTTAGATTTTGGATTGGGTAAATTTATACAATAACGAATGAATAAATTTGGCAATTTATTAAAGTAAGTTGAGATTGTCCGGCGAGAGAGAACAGCACGGTCATGCATGTGGTCTAACGTCCGAATTTTAATCTGAATGGCACAAATTTATGAAATTACAAAATTAACTCTTTTTAAAAATTATGAGTGGTAAATCTAAAAAATATATGTGTGGCTCAAATTTACACTAACATTTCAGCCATAAAAATTTTCCCATAATATTTTTCATTTTTATTATTTCAACAATTTAGTGAAAAATAAAAATAAATATTCAATACTAATTTTAAAGCAAATTTAACAATTTTCAAGTCCATTACTATATAATTTATATCAGGATATTCTTATATTTTTTTAATTTTAAAATTATAATTGGTTTAATTTCAAGCTATATTATGCTAAGATAAATTAACCAAATTGATGAATCTTTATTTTAATATTTAAGAAAGTTTTTTAGAGTTTATAGTGGAATGATGAGGACTTTAAAGAAGTATACTAATAAAAATGTCAAGATTAGTCTAATTTGTGCTTATTTGATAAATCACTTTAGTGAGACAACCATATTTGATTGTTTAAAATAATTTTATATATAGATATAATGCTCTGGGATTTAATTGAAGGATTTGATTTACTTAAATCTATATTTAAGTAAATTATCAACTAATTATAGATAACCATAGCTACTATAATTTTTCATAATATAAAAGTGGTATAATCAACTTTTATCTCATCAAAATATAATTATAATAATCAAGATCATGGAAGTTGAAACATCAAAATTAAAATATTGGATTACAAAATCATACCTTAGGAATCAGGATTCAAAATACTAACTTACTCGGCGGGATGTTTACCTTTTTCCTGAAACATTAAACAAATGGAATGAGCATAATTAGCTCATTAGATTTCTTATATGTCCCATTTTTATTTATTAATATTCAAATTTAAGCTGAAGGAATAATATTATAAAAATGCAATAAATAGACATGAAAGCAATAGGAAAACAATAAACCAATATTATACTTCTAGAACATAATCAACATTTTTACTTACTTACAGTCCACTTGTACTTATATTTCCAAGATGCTTAACAAAACATGTGGCCTCAAAAGCTCACTTGCACTTAGACTTTTAGATTTCATTAGAACTTGTACCGAGTATTAGACCTTCCGGCATTCATTTCAGATTATCATTTATACTTAATCAATTAATAAAAATGCAATGCAATGATAAGAATAGGCATATCCCGAAGACTACTTATAACTCACATTCACTTCTATCTTCATTTAGCTATCACACTTACACATGTCAAGTGTGGCTAGATTCTCTCCTAATTATGTCTCAAGCAAATGAAGCAAAATGAGTTCTTATAGTTTTACTTAATCTCTCATACTTGTTTTCAGAAAGTGGGGCTAAAATCTTTTCCATGTTTGCATCAAGCAGATGGGGCCAAATCGCCAGAAGATTACATGTAGGGGGGTGTCAAAATGGATTTTCGAATCAAGTTTGGATTCAACCCGAAATTAACCTTGTTTCAACTCGCCTGACCCGAACATGACCTAATTAGGTAAATGTTTTAGAAGTTTGGACCCAAACTTGACCCGTTAACCTGAATGCGAGCAGGTGAGATGCACGAGTGCGATGCACAAGCACAAATGACAGAGCCACGTGATGACGGGACGAGCACATTTTTAGGTTAACCCGAGTCAATTTTGAATTTTTGGGTTAACCTAAGCATGACCCAACAATACAATCGGGTAAGAATATAAAACTCAAATCTTACTCATTTCTCAAACGGGTTGACCTGAAATGAAAATTTTTGTGTTGATTTTTTAGATTGTGCTTAATATTGACACCCCTACATTCAGAGTCCTTATAACATATCAGAGATTCACTTTTTCCCCACATCAACACATGACCTAATACCATGTAATGCAGAATGCAATTGTAATAATGGTAATTAAATAAAATATCTCATATAATATTTAGATGATACAAAACTTTCTAGTAAAATGCCACATTGCTTGTAAATTAGGATGCTCATTGAACTTTCACTTTTCAATTTTTAGCTTCAAAAAAGAATTTACGTGAATATTTTAAGAATTTTATACTAAAAATTTTATACGGAAAAACCAATTGTTAAAAACTGGATTTCAGATAGCCAAAATGTTCATGATAAGGAGAACAATGACAAATAAAAAATTACACGGTGAAAACTTCGTAAAACCTGGCAAAAATATATTTTTGTTCATAACTTTGAAAGTTACTGAAACTAAAATAAAAAACAAGGGTTTAAGAGTTTGTCTCGAGCTCTACAATTTTTTAAACTTGCCCGACGGACGAATCCCATAATTTAGCCAGTGAGTCTCTCTCCCTTTATCTATTTTCTTCTCTTCATTTCCATCCTTTCTTCTTTGGAAAGTCGCTGGAGCAAATGAAAAGGCCAAATGATTTTAGATATTTTAATATTATATTTTTACTATTTTGAGCTCGCGTCACGACACCCAACTTCCCAGCGTCGTAGTGCTCATAGAGAATTTTCTCGATGCTCCTAGATTATGCTCACCTGAAATCAAGCACCGCGACACTCACCCAAGCTTTTTTTTGTTCAAAAATTCGAGAGCTCAACACTGGGCATCCACCAACCCTGATGCCGCAGTACTCGTAGAGTAATTTCTAACTTTGAAATTTTCACTTCTCTATTCAAAACCTTGGTTCAATTAAGACCTTATACCTTCTAAAACTTATTAGTACACATTACATCAAATATCAACAAGTATTTAACACGAGTAACTAGAATTACCTGAGTTTTTTAGGACGGGCTGACATTGCACTTGGTTGTTGGTTATTTGGCATTGGATGATAATTATGATGTGGAGGAATATATTTCAAGATTTTGAAGCAAGTATTTAAGAGGAGTAACAAGTTACTTGAATAAAATATAAAGATAACTAAGTCTTCAAAGATAGGCAAACTATTTGCAAAAATATTTCAATTGTCAGTAAAAAAGACATATAGTATTATAAGCATTACAAAACTCTTATGCAAATACTTTTTGAGAAAAAGTAGAGGGAAAAAGGGAGCATAATGGCATTAATGTGGAAGAGTTCTAACCAGCTATTTTTAATGCTTCATCCATATCAAATCATGTCATGGCTATCTATACAAATTTCTAGATAATAAATAAATAAAATTTATTTTTAAAATATTCAAAATTATATGCTCTTTATCAGGTTCTTGATTGAGCTCTTGTCATTAGACAGTTTCTTTAATATTTTTTCTTGAGCTTCATTATTAGTTCTTGTAATTGAGCTTAGATGCTTATTTGATTATTTTCATTCGCATGATGTACTACATTCAAATTTTATGCAATCATGGAAAAAAAAGGGCTTCGTAGAGTTTGACCTCTTTTTGCAGTATAGGAAAGATTGCGAGTAGATATGACAAAGATTGAATACTTTTTACTGAACATGTTAACATGACCATATACTTACACAAACATATTTTCTAATAATGTGGAAATACAATGAAGCATTAAGATTTGATTTCAAGAATAGAAATAGTTTATTTATTTATTTTCTTGCACAAAAGTGACATTAGATATTGTAATGTAATGCACCGAGTGTGATTATGAAATCATGTTGACAAAAAGCAACTCTAAGAACTGTAACGCTTTGTTTGGAACAGCTTCCTTATTGTTTCTTAAAGCAGTTTTTTAGTATAAAAATTAAAATTTTTGTACGAAAAAGCTAATTCAAGAAGCAGTAAAAAAGCCATCCCAAACAAAGCCTAAGGCTTCCTTTGGGACAGCTTTCTTGTTGCTCCTTAAAACAAGTTTTTGATACAAAAATTTCATTTTTTTTTTGTACTAGAAAACTGCTTTAAAAATGTGGCCAAACAAAACCTAAGGCTTTGGTAGGGACGAATTTCTTAAGGCTTTTTAAAGTAGTATATTATTACAAAAAATTTAATTTTTGTACAAAAAAAAATATTTTAAAAAGCAATTCCTATAGAACAAATGAATAATTAATGGGCTTCCTACTTCTCAAGGAAAGCTAAATTTTGCTTTTTATTCCCTCTCTTTGGCTCCCAATATACATCATCTAGGCCAAACTCCATCGGCTAACTTCAAATCCCAATAAAATTTAGGAATTTCTACATACATAACACTTAAAACTATTATAAATACATATTTAACACTCAAACTTTTATATTTACTAATATACCACTTAAAATTCATTTTTTCCATATATTTTAACACTCCGTTTGAGACCTGTCAAAAATCCTGTCTAAACCGCCGTCTCCGTAGCGTCAGTTCAGATCTCAGCAGCATTCTGAAGCTTCGAAAAACACAAGCTTTCAATTCCTTCAGCTCGAGCTCTTCTTTGCTTTTCTAGGATTTCTTCCGCTTTCTTCTTCCGCAATTGTCAATCATGACCTTTTGACTTCCCATTTGAGGCTAAAACATTACAAGTGGAGCAAAAGGAAATCTCAAAATACGGATTTCGGAAATCAGAATTGCCACGAGTAATTTTGTCTTCTGCAAGGATTATTTTTCTTGCTAACTTATTTGTTGAATATTTTCGAGCTATCTGTGGACATTATGGAAATCTTTCTTCCTTTTGCAATTTGGATGTTTTAGAGTCGCCTCGCATCCGTTGTTGCCTATACTTTTTTTTTCTCTCTTTATTCCCTTTTACAAATGTCTTGTATATGTGCCTGGATTGGAGCAGAACAAAGGAAATGAAAAGAGGAAACTTGTCACTGCAAATTATGAAACTGTAATAGCTTATTTTGGTGATTTTTATGACCAACACTTTTTTCCATATTTTGGGACGGGAGGCTCAAATGGGGGCAGTTTACCTAATCGATTTTGTTCTGTTTCAGAGGCAGAATGGACAGGAGGCTAGACGTGAGGCTCCGACGGGAATGGTGGGCAGTGTTTCGAAGGGAACAGAGAAGTGTTTTGTTCTTGGACGAAATGGAGAAGATGAGCAAACGCGGAAGGAAGATGAGTTCGCGCGCAAACAGGATATCGGGCGGCTTTTCACGGAGAGAAGTAAATAGAGTGGTATTTTAGAAAGACACAGCTTTTTAGTGGTATGTGTGTAAATATATATGTTTATGTGTTAGATGAGTAAATATTATAGTTTTAAGTGTTATGTATGAATATTTTTGTTAGTAGAAAGCTAATATAAAAAATAGTAGAAAAACTATCCTAAGTTTCAATTGGAACAACTTTATAAAATTATTATAGAGAAATTAACTTTTAGAAGTTGTTGTAAAAAACCTCTTACAACAAAATTTTTTTAGAAGTAGTTAAAAAGCATTGGCCAAACAGAAATTGTGATTATGATTTGAAAAATAAAATAATAAAAAGATTGTGCCAAACCAAACATAAAAATAATCAACCCGAGATCTCACATTCACAACTCAACTATTCTAACAACACCACCTAGTAAAATGATTACAAAAGGATTACAAAAATATAATAGTTGGTAACTAAGTTCTTCAATAAAATTTACTCTTTTTGACCAATAAAATAGAGTAATAAACTTTTGCCTAGTAAAACATCAAAAAAAAAAAAAGAGCCATGAACAGTAGAAAACAACTTTGTAAACAACCCCAGTTACAATTGAATCCCATCACATAGGAGGGAAAGTGCCACTTGCGACGGGACTGCACTGTTGTGTTGGAGCACAGCGGTGGAAAATCATCTTCAGTTAGTCGCATAGGTCTCTACAGAGCAAGCAATTGTAGAACTTTTTGCACTTGCTGAGCTTTTTTAACTTGTTGAACTTTTTGTGAAGGCTAAGCATTTTTAGGTGGTTGATCTTTCTGGTCTTTCAAGAGTGGAAGAATGTTGGGATGTTATTGTTGTCATTATGTTGGGATGTTATTGTCCTCATAATGACAATGGGCGAAGATTCTGCAGGTCAGGATCAGGAATGAAATCATATGGGATCTTTGAGTCATCCATCTTCCTAAACGTAATTGAAATCCTGTTCAGAAATTAAATGGATGTCAGTAAAAATAAACTCAATCGCAAATGCAAATTATGAGCTCAATCCAAGCATATTTACCTTCGCGTAGGTACAACAGGAACACAATGCTTAACAACATCAGCACTATTTCCATTCAAAACAAGCACAGACCTGTATGTCATAACAATAATTGAGATTTATGTTGCAAAACTTGATTTAATATTTGTTAAATTTTGTGTTAATTCTTCATGTATACTTGGAAGGAATCTGATGCAGGTTATTCAAGTTTAGAAGTTGGTGTAAATACCCTAAAGGCAAAGGAATAGAGTCAGAGCCTGAGAAATCTCCCGGTCCATTTATCTTCAACTCTCTTCCAAAAACAATGTTGCATTCACTCAAGAAAGAGACCGTGCAAAATGGCCGAACAAAGTCATGGTGATCAATGTGAGGAGGAATGCAGTCATCCCTGTCATAAATGTTGACAATGCAGCTGTTGGGGATGCATGATGGTGGGAGAATATGCCAAGAAACCATTCTCTTGATCATTTCTTTCAATAATGGTGGAATAGGATCGACTTCCTCGTCGCGGATTATGCCAGGGGGATTCCCATTCCTATCCTACAATTTGAATGGGTAATTAGTACATCAATAGATTAAGGTTTCGTTTGAGACAACTTTCTTGCTGCTTCTTAAAGTAACTTTTTAGTATTAAAATTTAGTTATTGTTCTAGAAACTTGATTTAAGAAGCAGTAAGAAATCCATCCCAAACGAATCCTAAGACACCAACAATATAAGGAAGAAATAGATAGAGTGATACCACTGCATAATTGTAACAACAGCCAAACTGTATTGTGACACGTCCATTGCCTCGCATCCACTTTCTAGGCTTTAAATACGTGCGCTCTACAAATATAAATAAATTCCAAAGATCAAGTTATCAAAAAGGCATAGGGAGCAATATTTAGAAGCAGCTTACGAACATATGAAATCATAAAGAAAATCAATTTGGTGAACTTTAACCTTTAACCTCATTTTGTAGTATGGGAAAGTTAGAAGATTAGGAGGCGGGGATTAATGGGCAAATGCTTTTTTTGGCTATTTTACATAAAAGAGGTAAACCAATGCTTTTTTTTATTATATAATTTATATTTTTCTTATAACAAGTCTAATTAATAAAAAAAGATTTTTAAAACCTGGATGAAAAAAGTTGATAATTTTTTTAACATTCATAATTGTGCCCCAAAAAAAAAAAAAAACCGCTCCTCCATAGGCGAAAGATTAGCAAAATCAATAGAACTATAATTAGAATCAAGCAATTTTATCTTTTTTTTGTGAATTCTGAAAATTGCAGAAAAAACTTAGAACACAATAAGAATACCTCTAAGCTTCCCCTTACGCCCCTTTTCCTGGAAATCATAGACGCAATCGACGATCCTCCGCTGCTCGGCGGCGGAGAATACGCCGGTGTGGAGTTCAAGACCGTCCAGGATGTTCATCATTCGTCCGTTCACCCTTTCCCAACGCTTGAAATCCTTCTTCCTCACGTTAGAAAATCGGACTGCCTCATCCTCCTCATCCAGCAAAATCCCTCCGGCGGGGCCACGGAGTGAAAGCGATTGGAGTTCGTCGGAGATTTTGTCGACGGATCGGCCGCTGCTCATCGCTTCGTGCTTTCCTAATTGCTCGCTTCTCTTCTAATTTCTGGATTTTTGCTCTTCTTCACGATTTCAATTTATTTATAAGCCCGTGGATTTTTTAGATTTTGGATTGGGTAAATTTATACAAAAAAGAATGAATAAATTTGGCAATTTATTAAAGTAAGTTGAGATTGTCCGGCGAAAACGGTCACGCACGTGGTTAGACGTCCGAATTTTAATCTGAATGGCACAGATTTACGAGATTAATTAATTACCCCGTTTTAGTAATAAATCTAAAAAATATATGTGTGGCTCAAATTTACAGTAACAGTTGAGCCAAAAAAAAAATTCCCATACTATTTTTCGTCTTTATTATTTCAACAATTTAGTGAAAAATAAAAATAAATATTAGAAAAAAATTTATTTTACAATTTATTAATTTAGAAATCTCAATGATTGGTTGTTCAGTACATGTTTGTAGGGGTGTTAATATTTGACTCGAGCCGAAAACTCGACCCAACTATTTTGGGTTAGGGTTAATCCGTTTATGAAACTGGTCAGGTTTAACAAACTGACCGATTTGAAAAATCGGGTCGGGTTCGGGTTGACTCGGAAACTCGAAAAAGACCCAGAATGACTTAGAATGACACAACTAAACCAGCTGACCGCGTCTACCCGCATTTGCTAGCAGCACTTCTCGAACTACCTGTCGTCTACCGGCGATGAGTGCCAGTCATGTAGAGTCACATTTTTTTCTTGTGAGTCACCGGTGAAATCGCCATCGCGTGAGTCTCCTGCGTCGCGTCTGTTGTCGTTGGATGTGACCATGTCACTGCTGTGTGTCGTTGCTGTGTCTGCGAGCCGGGTTGAGTTAACTCGGTAACCCGTGCAAATCGGGTCCGAGTTGAAATATCTAACCCATTTACAAAAATGGGTCGAGTTCATGTAGGGTCAATTAGTGTCAGGTTAGTTCCGGATTTGACCCGAATTCGACCCGTGATCCGATTTTGACAACCCTAAATGTTTGTACCTTATGTGTGCTATGAATTATAATAAATTACCTTATGTGTGCTATGAGTTATATAATCAATTTATAAATTGATAGAAAAGATTTTGATTTTAAATGAATATTTTTAGATACCATATTTAAAAGCTAATCATTTCTGATGATCAAATTATTACAACAAAAAAAAACTAGCACTTTTTGATTCCATGATTTTGATAGTGTGAGATGAATAATAAAATCTATAAACTTGAAGCTTTTGACTTATCCAATAAAATACACAACAATTGTTATTGGTAAAATAAGCATACTAAGCATCATATCCAACAATATTTGGTTTCTGTCCATATGCATCAGATAATGAAAAAGGATATATTTGTATGTAGGGTTTCTAAGATGTCTGAATTGTTATTAGGACATTTCTTGAACTTTTTTAGTATCCTCCCACTTAATGAAAATTAGTCAAACCTAGAGTTTTAATTAACCCATCATTCACTAATATTTTAATCCTTTATATGAAGACAAAGTATAATTTTAGTGCTACAAAATAGAGGATATATACCTCATTAATATTATACATCTTAATGTTAATATGAACTTGCATTGAACTATAAGTTTTTTTTTTTCTTAAATTTAAATTAAAAATATTATTAAAATAAATGCATAAACCCATTCATGCCTCTGATCATTGATGATTTTCTAAAACTTCATATTTTATCACTATTTTAGTATTGATAGACTCTCAATGCTCTCCAATATGATAATCTATGAATGAAAAATGAGATATTAACTCTAAGGATTAAAACCCAAATTTATACTAATTATTCCATCAAGAACATCTATATATAATATCACAATTCATGATTAATGTAATCCCACTATTCATTATATAATAAATATTAAATATTGCTCAAATATATATTATACATTATACAATAAAAGTTAATGTAACTCTAATATTATGTTAATGTTTGGAGAAAAAAAGTTTTAATTATTTTAAATATTAAAAATATTATTGTTAATGTATAAAATTTTTAGTATATTTCTTTAAAAAAAACAAAGATATTTCGCTGATGCACATTTCTAATAAGATTTCATCGTGACTTTTTCAACACTTCATAATTAAGAATCATTCAGATATTATTGATTCCGCTGATGTCTTTACCAATATTATCTTGTAGGAACTTGCTCGCCTCTATGCTTAGCCTAGGGTTTCAAAATTTTGATATTAGTATTTTAGTAAATATAAAATTTTAATTTTTAAGTACACAAATAGAATAATTATAACTGATAAATACAACAAATTATTTGTCCATACAAATTTTAGGTCACAACAAGCCCGGCAAGGCCCAGTAGCCCATTTAACGTGGGAGAACAAAAATCTCAGTACCCGCTAACCGTATAATTTTAATCCAACGGTTAATGCGCAGAGAATTTTGAAGGTCACCGCTATATGTTTGATTAGGGTTTCCTCTATTTCCTCCTGCAACTTCAATCGGCTGCTTAGCTCGCTCCAGAGCCCCTCGAATCGCAGCAATGGTGATTATTGTTTCCATTCGTCTCTTTTCCTCTTAATTTTCCTCCTCGACTGTCTTACCGTGAATCTTTTGGATTTTTTGTTTTTTGTGCTGATTTACCAGGCATCGGAGAAAAAGCTTTCCAACCCGATGCGGGAGATCAAAGTGCAGAAGCTGGTGCTGAACATCTCGGTGGGGGAGAGTGGAGATCGTCTTACGAGAGCTTCGAAGGTATCGGATTAGGATTCGCTGCCCCGAATATGTATAATTTTTTTCTTGCATTTTCTTGAATTTCTTCGAGTTTTTTTTTTCTTTCCGTATTTATCTATAAACTTTTATAGGGCTGTTGTTATGCTATCAGTGGCAAAATAACGTAATCGCTTCCAGTTGTAATTGTTTTGATGATTTTATTTATTGGTATGAAATTGAAAGGAAAGTTCAGGGGCTGTTTAGCTGGATGTAGGATTTAGTAAATCCTGTAAAGCTGGATTTAATAAATCCTGTGTGTTTAAATCCTGGAAGTTGTTTGGGGCAGGATGGGTGTTAAATTCAGTTAACTCTGGTAAACAGCATCTAGTTAGTTTACAAGGTGTGACATTCAAATCTACACTAAAATGAACCATTGAGAAGGGCTAACAACAGTCATTTCTTAGGTGGGTGGGCGCCATTAAGTGACGATCCTATGGTACCACCCAAATGATGCTTAGGAAATGTGTGCTAATTTGGTTTGCTCGAGGTTTTGCATAAAGCAACATTAGATCAAGAGCTGTGGGGTTACATCTTGGTGACTTGAGTGGTGTCAGGCCATCGATGAGCGAGTCTCCATCTAGAGACTTATAGTTGTTAATTGAGAATTGATGGATGTTGGAGCCGACGAGAAGTTCATTCGTGAGAAGTTGAGCTGATAGGTAGTTTGAGTTGATGAGAATGATGGCAATGTGACATTTGGAGAAGGTGACTTGTGTGTGGAAATGTCAAATATTCTTGGGATGAGATAAAAGCGGGTCATCTCAAGATAAGGTGATGGAAGATCAGGTTTTCACTAACCTCTTAATCTAAATGGCAAGATCTTTCGTTATGGAGGGTCCAACATTTATGTATAGGAAGATCTAGTGGCATTGTAAATGCTTGTTTGATCCTCCTATTGTTGGATGATGAGTAGAGTGAGGGTCGTTGAGTGGAGAACTCTACGACTTGGGTGCTCATTGGATGTTGTTTTTTGAGTTTTAATGGGGGAAAGATGGTTATAGGCTCTCACAAAAGTTGTCGAAAGCCCAACCTTAGGAGAGGAACATGGGGGTACCCTCATATATTCCTTTGGTTAGTGGGAACAAAAGGTTTTATAAGCACAATTAGAAACAATTGATGACTTGGCCGAAGGAAATTTCTTGAGCGTAGTGCTCACAGGAAATTGTGTGGGTAAAATTTTTCTATGCAGCAGGATCCATCATGATCTTTCTCATTTTTGGAAGTAGCCATGCTATGGTCAAATGATTTGGCTTTTTATTTCCACTCATTCCTCCCTTGGATATATAGTAATAGATATGAGTTTGAGAGAATCAATTTCATATCATTTTAGAAAGATTTTTGGAGGTTCTTTTTGCATGGAGAAAAGGACCAAAATGGTCACTTAACTCTTTAGGAGGGACCAAAATGATCTCCAACTATTTTGAGGGACCAATTTGGTTCCGTAACTCTTTAAAATGGGGCCATTTTAGTCATAACATCCAAATTAATATATGTTGGACTTAATGGTGTTAAAAAATAGGGGTATTTTTTAATTAAAAATTTATCAGATATATTTTTTGAGTAGTTATATTTTAAAAAATATTGATCGTCTGTTTAATAAGAGAAATTAATAATATGTTTAGTTATAAATTATAATTTAAAATTTTAGTCATATATTAATTATTTAACTTAACTAATAATATCTTAGGGATAGTAACTAGCTTAATTATCTAATGACTATTATAAATATTAATAACTTAAATAATTATATAACTACTATTATTATTTTGATTATTATTTATCTAATTATAATTACATTATTAATTATCTAATTAATTTTTTTAATTTTTTAATTTATATTAATTAAATTATATAAATTAATTCCTAAATGATTTGCTACTCTTTTTTCTCTTCTGCATTCTTCGTTGCTATTGGACGCGGTAGGGTTTTGAACGAGTCACTAAAGTCTTTATTCACCTCCTTCAACGACGTTCCTTCCTGTCAAATCGGAATTCATGAAAGTTTGCCGACGTGGAGACTAGAGGGTTTTAAACGAGTCGCTAACGCCTCCTTCGACAACGCTCATTCCTGTCAAATCGGAAGTTACAAAAGTTTGATGCTCATCTTATTGGATCAGATGTACCGACTGGAGCTCGTTCGCTGTGAATGTAACTATCATTCTCCCTTTTTCTTATTATTTTTGACAATTTTGTGGTTATTCTAATCATACCCTCACTGCCATCCGAAATTTTCCTTATTTTTTAATGGCATGACCAAAATGGTTCCATTTTAAAGAGTTGAGGGACCAAATTGGTCCCTCAAAATGGTTGAGAACCATTTTGATCTCTTCCAAAGAGTTAAAGGACCATGATCTGCACTTTAGAGATTAAATCAACCAAGTGGTTGGTGGCATGGACATGATTTTTGTGGTAAGACAATAACAGAAGTAAAGAAAAAAGAGAAAGGATATTTGTTTGGTTTTTATAGATTTTGAATGGCATATGATCGGGAGCATGATAGTATTTGCTATTTCATGTAAAATGTTCTTGTCTTGTGATCTACACGTGTGATGCCTTTTTATCATAATTAGTGATGTTCCATGGCCCTTCTTTTCACTGAGTGCTAAATCATGTTTTCCCTTTTTTCAATGCAACATTTGCTGTTTCTTTGGTGCTGCATTTTTCATATTTACATGGCCGTGATGTCATTTTTTTCAGGTGCTTGAGCAATTGAGCGGACAAACCCCTGTGTTCTCTAAAGGTATGTTAGAGAGACCATTCTATTCCACTTTCAAGTATTTTTATGCTGTGCATCAATTTGTTTCTTTTGTGCTTTCTTAGCAAGGTACACTGTTCGATCATTTGGAATCCGTCGCAATGAAAAGATTGCTTGCTATGTCACTGTTAGAGGTGAAAAGGCAATGCAACTCCTTGAGAGTGGTCTGAAGGTTAAGGAGTATGAGCTTTTGAGGAGGAACTTCAGCGACACTGGATGCTTTGGATTTGGCATTCAGGAACACATTGATCTTGGAATTAAGTATGTTAATCTATTCTTTTCATTCCAAATAATTTCTAGATGTTTATGAGCCTTTAGTTTGTTTTTCAACATCGTCCATTTTACCTGAATTGTAAGTTACTATTTATTTTTGATGCGGTAACTGTTAGTGAGTTATTGATCTTTTAGTTTTCTTATGTTTTGAACTGAATCATTGCTGGAATTTCCATGTTGGGATTTATGAATTTCTTTTATTTGCAGAATGGAGAGTTATCTCATGTTTCTAAACCACCTTTTTCATGATTGTTTTTCTCTTTTAGTTTGAAAATAAATTACAAAATCTTTTTTATCATGTCCTGGTACAGAATTTTTTGCTTGCTTGCCATAGTTTTTTAATTTGAAGATTTCCTGCCTGTTTTTCTATTGTTGCCTTATGTTGCTTTCGTTGATGTTATTATTTATCTGGATGTCCACATTTCTGGCTTAATGATTTTGTAAAATTATGTTATTGGTAATACGATAGGCCATGAGCATCACTTTTTGTTTTGTATGAGGACTCTTTATTCAGTAGATTACCAACTTGGCTCCATAATTTTGTCCTATTTGTTGGATTTTTTTATTATGCAGTTTTTTTTTCTACTGTATGCTTAAAGAATAATTATAATAGGATTGTGCAAGTAATATCTATTGAAGATATAAGATGAAAATATATTTAGGTGGATTGAACATATTCAATGAAATGCAGAAAGGCATTGCTAGGACAGACATTATAAAATTAGTGTTAAAGGACTAAGAAAGAATATGGGTTACTCAAAGTTAATAAGGATTGTCATACAAAAGGAACTATATTAAAATATATTTTATAGATTGATTAAAAGAAGTGAAGGGGAGTTAGCTTTGAAATACATGTTGAAAGGTAAAGCCTTAGGTTTTAATGATTCACTTAGTGAGATTTGGAGTATTATGAATGTATCCTTGGTTTGGTTGACAAACTTTTTTAATAAAATTTTGAAGATTAAGAGGGTGTGAAAAATAATTGGATAAGAATCATTGTAAGTGTAGTGTTTAAGAATAAACGAGATAGTGTTTTTAATAGGGAATTAAACTTGTACGTTTTTATAATAAAGTTATGGGATAGAGTTATGGAACATAAACTCAATAAATGATGTTGTCATAGAATCAATTTGATTTCATATTTCCATGCTAGAAAGATCAAATATGGAATTGATTTTGTTGTTAGGGCAAGAAATTGAAAGTATATGGAGCAGATAAATATTTTTTATATGACTTTTGTTGATACTAAGAAGACAAATGATCTAATGTTGTGAAAATTAATATGGTGTGTATTAATGAAAAAATATGCAAAGGATATGTTAAAGTTATTGAAGTTATATATGATAGAGGATTAACTAATATTAGGAGTTTTTGATTAAACACATAGTTTTTAATTATAGTAGGATTGAGGCAAGGATCATATATCAGCTATTATATTTTTTGTATGTGATATGAATATAAATTTCTTATAAATGATAGTCAATGTGAGGTGCCTTAGTGCATGCTTTTTGTAAGGATTGTGCTTTTTGGAGAAACATTAGCAACAATAATTGAATTGTTAGTAGAGCAAAGATTGGATATATGATGCGAAATTTTAATGGATGTGATTTTAATAATTATCATTTAATAATATTAGATGATGAAATGATACTTAAATTTGATAGGTTTTTGTATCTTAAATCTACTATTTAGAACATTGAGGATATATATAGGATATAATTTCTATTGTGAGGATTATGTGACAAAAATAGAGAAATGCCTAGTGATTATGAGATGAAAGAATATCCTGAAGACTTAAATATAAATTTAATGGAATTTCAATTAGACTAAACTATTTTGTACAAATTTGAGACTTCAATATTTAAAAAAAAATTGATTGTTGATCCGAACGTAACAAAAATGACAATGCATGTGAGTGGCAAAATTAGGAACAATAAATTGAAGAATGATCCTATTAAATTGTCTGGCAAAATTATAAATATAAAAGAATCAATAATAATATTTGAGGAACTATTAAGTAGCATATATTAGTTTTACTTTTTTTCCATCTTAGACGTTTTTTGCTTGTTTTATATGTAAATTAGTCTAATGGGTACTTTTTCTAGACATTTTTCAAATAAAAGAAAAAACATGGAAAATGCATCCACTAGACTAGTTGATAGACACAATAGCGTTTAAGGTTTATAATGAAAAAGGTGTAGAAGGAAACATGGATGAAAGTTGTTTGAAGAGATATATGCTTGCTTAGAATATATTTTATACCTTATATAATGCTCAACAACAGTGAATAGAGAATAATGACTTATATATAGGGGTGTCAATATTTGACACAACCCGAAAACCCGACACGAACCCGACCCGAAAATTTAGGTTTAGGGTCAATCCGGATCCAAAACGGGTAAGGTTCGGGTTCAACAAATCGACCTATTTTAAAAATTGGGTCGGGTTGACCCAAAAACCCAAGATTGACCCTAAACCCAAGGTTGACCCATTTTGACCCAAAAATAGAATATTGACCATTTTTTTACCAAAAAACTAGCAATTTTTGGTCGGCCCCGAGTAATTCAGGTCATGTCGGGTCGGCCCCGAGTCATTGCCCATATCAATCTTAGCATTCAACCATTTTATACATGACTATCATTGATATGTTCATGACAAAACAATCAGATTTATATAGCACATTTTATTTAGCTACAGTTTTATAAACTGTTCTCTACATTTCATCATAATTGTCCCATGACATTATAACTTTTGAGGTAAGTTGTCATTTTTATCCTCCCATTTGGTATCCTATAAGATATATTCTCATCTTTATCTTCATTCTTTTGTATAATAGAATCAAGATTTGTGAACATATTATGTCAAAACTCTTAACATAAAAAACCAAATCAATTTTGCATGTTTTCCATCAAAATTAAACAATTGTTTGATGAGAATATCCTCATCATATTGTTAATTTGCATTTTTGTTTTAACGATGTTTGGCCAGGTATGATCCATCAACTGGCATATATGGAATGGACTTCTACGTGGTGCTGGAGCGGCCTGGTTATCGGGTGGGCCGTCGACGTCGCTGCAAGTCACGTGTCGGCGTTCAGCACCGAGTTACAAAAGATGATGCTATGAAATGGTTTCAAGTCAAATATGAAGGTGTCATTCTCAACAAGTCTCAAGCCATCACTAATACTTGATATTGTTAGTTGTGTTCTCATGGTAAAATTATTTTCTGTGAAGAGACTATTAACTAGCCCTTTGATTTCCTGCCTGTTAGTTTTCTTCAGCAATTTGATCTCAAATTTGTGCAAACTTGGAACAGGTTTTGTTATAAAATTGTGGCGAAATTTTGGGTTTTACTTTAATTAAATGTCATCTAAAATTATCCGTTTTTTTTGTCTTCTTCATCTTGTTTTTTTATTGTGGTTCTTGGTTGGATTTTGCAAATATTATGTTTAACAGGTTCATTGTTCGATATTGTAATATTTTTTTTGTGATTTCATTCTTAGTTTGACTCCTGAGCGTAAGATTATTGTGAAATGGTTGATTATGTTAGGGATATTGTAGTTATGATAGATGTTTTTGGTTCACTGAGTAATAGATAATACTTTTTTAGTTTTTGGAGCATGTAAAAACTCTTCTTTCGGGAGTATTAAGGTACATAAATACTTATAAGTACTTATTGATGTTGTCTTGAATTTGACTCGTCCTTTTATTACAAGAAAATGAATCAATAGTGATAAAAAAAAGATTGCTAAAAAAAAATTTTTAGCTATCAAAAGTAATTAAGATTTCTAAATAAAAAGAAAATTTTATATTTATTCATATTCTTGATCGTTGTACACTTCATAGATATGTTTTGCCTAATGAAACAACACCCTCAAAACAAATTTTGACTATTAAGATATTTTTAGAATTCAAATTAATAAATAAATGATGAATTATATTTACTTTTTTTTTGTATTTGATTCATCATTCTCTAATAATAATACCTCTATACAATGTGTTTAATTATGTTAGGATCAATTGCCTAAAAATTTTTACAATAAAATTTAAAAAATATTATATTTTTTATTGAAATTAATATCTTTTTACTCATCTCCCAATTCTTTTTTTATTGCATAACATTTTCTATAATAAAAAAGAGAATGTGAATGCTTTGCTAAATAGTGATGTTTTCTCACTAAAACGTAATGAACGGCAAGCGGCAGTTTAGCCTTACTGAATACCGTGTAACAATAATTCTTACTTCGAGAAAATTAATTTGGGATTCTTTCTGATCACAAAAATCAATTTTTTTTTCTTATAAGTCCATATTAAAAACATTACTTGGTTTGGGGAAATTGCAAAAAACCAAAAACTGTAAGCATGGCAGCAACTGCTTTTCAAGAAAATTACAAAAATAATTTCATTTCGATTAACAATTTATTAATTGAAATATAAAGAATGGGAAGCAAAATGACCTGTAATATAAATAAATTTACTTGATGCTGCAGAAGAAATATCCACAAATTATGACGACATCGCTGACTGTAGTGCAAGCTGTTGTTGCGGTGGCAATGAAGAAAGGAGCGATGCAAGAAAAGGTGGCGGCATCGTCTGCTGCAGCTGCTTCAGAAGTTTAATCATTCTGCTTACAGTCTGTTCCGTTGCAAGACCTTTGCCCGCACACAAAACCTGAGTCCCAATAGGTTAGCTAACAAGAATCATACCCCATAAAATTTTGGAAAAGTTTTGTTTGAGATACAACAACAACAACAACAACATCAAGCCTTTATCCCACTACGTGGGGTCGGCTACATGAATCCTTTTTCTCCATTGTGTCATATTAAAAGTTAAATTCTCGTTTAAATCTAATAAAGAAAGATTATTCCTAATTTTGTTTGAGATATCATGGCAAAAAAATCGATCAGGATAAATTTCAAAATTATTTGATATATTTTGAGATAAATATAATATATGAATAATAAATTAAAATTTTATATTACATTTATCTAAAGACAATTCAATGGATAATAAATTCATTCTAATAAAAAATTTGGTAAGGACATCCTGCACTATTTTTTTTCCTAAAAAGTTTTTTTTTTAATTAAGAGAGTAAAATCAGCTAGCTGACTCAACGCGTCATGTCATTCGGTACACAACAGCACAACCGCGGTACACAGCAAACGGGTGATGTGGCGCATTTTGATTTGAATTCGAACGGAGTCCATATCCGCACAGAATAATTTCACCTATTCTTGGGTGGGTTGTTGGGTCTTCAACAATGGATCCGATGATGACAATGAAGACAAACATCGCATAAAGCCATTGTCCGTTAATATGATCTTATCGAACTAGAATCTCATGGAGGTGTAAGGGAACTAAAATCATTTCCAAATTTTTTGGAGCCATCTAGACAACTTCAGCCATTGCTTTATAGATTATAAAAAAATATTGGTAAGACGGTTAATTTTAGAAGAAATGTTAACCAAACAACATAAACACTTAGTTATACATAGGAAGGAAATTCTCTTACGATGCCTAGATCATTTTTTGCTCGGATGGGCATTCTCACCTTTGAATCAGCTTGAAATACAAATTTTGATTGATTTATCACATATCTCAATGCAGTTAACTTATCTCAAAGCTAATCCAAAGAAAATATGCAGCTTGAGCAAAAGAATAGCAAGGGCATCTGAGAGAATTTTAAAATTAAATTCTATAAAGATAAGACCATAAAAACTCAACATGAGATAACTTGGCAAATATATATTATGAAAAAGGTATATAAATAATCAAAGTAATACTAACTTTCAATGAGATGAAATGGATTCTCTTAAGATGAATGTTAATGATAAAGTTACGACTCACAATAGCTTTTTAAGGATATTTTATAACCATCGTTTAGAAGTTTCAAAGGAGGGCAAACCCCTCTGATTACTAACTTCTTTGGCTAGGGATATAACTATGAGGCTCTTAATTGAATTTCTACATTGCAATGGCTTTTCCACTAATGTCGTCATGCCTTGTGATTTGGTCTTTTGGTTGTTGCACTTTGGCTGGAGATGGGGCGAGATGGTGATTAATACAATCAAGATCTCATTGTTTCATTTTTTTGAAAAATTCTAACATATAGTTATGAGTTGCTCCATCTAAAGGACCTCATAGACCCAAGAAAAAAACCTACTAAAAGGACCAATTTTAGATTAACTAAAGATTCTTATTGTATAGGCGATGTCTATGTTTGTTTTATAGTTCATTGGACCCAATGCCCCTATAAATCAAGATTCTCCATTCTCTACTTTACCTGCCTCCATAAATAGCCTTTCTTAAATGCTATTTCTCACTAATGTCTAAAGTTAACAATCTAACTTATAAGACATTGCTTGCTCCAGTCATCATGTCTAACTCTATTTAATGTTGAATCTATTAGTTCTTAGTATAAGAGCAAGTGTGAGAAATCCACAAGATCATTGAAATTTATGTGATAATTTTTCTTTCTAGTAATGCAATGGATATATGATTTTTGGGCTTGATATAATTTGTAGATAGTTCAAATATGAACAAAAAAATGACATCAATAAGCAAACCGCAGTACAGAAAATGAAAATATGTTATCGATAATTAAAACAAAAAAAAGAGGCTGAATAACGACAATACCTCAGCAAAAACTGAAATAATCTTGGGAAGATATTGATTATTGGGACCCAGAAGCTCCTTATCAGACCTCCACGTGATTAAAAAAAATGTTTCAATACGACCACACACATTTCCAGAAAAGGTAAAAAAGAAAAATAAGATATTTCAAGTGACAAATTGAAATCAAAATCAACAAGATAAATGACCGTTGTTTACCTTTCTACCATTGAGCAAAGTTGCTCGTGTACAATTTTGGCCTCGGTCAGATCCCCTTTTACTGGCAAGCAGTTTAACCATGCAGGTATAATCTACAAAATATTATAAAAGACTTGAACCGTGCATTTGAAATTAACCTTGGGTCACACCATTATTCACATTTCATCAGGTCAATCTAGTATAAATGATCATCTTTGACGGATAGTTATGCATAGAAAACTTATATACAACACAAAATAGAGATCATTTGGTTGGTTGTAGGTGGAAAACAATTTTAAGAAAGTAATGATTTTTTTTTACTCATTTTGAGTGTGAAATTAAAATCCTGAATTTGCAAAAAAAAAAATGCATCAGAAGCTTGTAGGATATGCATGATGATTTTAAAATTATCAATATGTTCATAGAAATTAGAAGATCCATCATATGAATCAATAGTAAGTAGCTTGAATCCCACTAAAATGGAATGTTGGAGAATTTCATTTGTTAAGCTCTTGGAAGCTACGCATATAAGTAAATTGATTCCATTCCCTCAAAGTGAATTCCTCCTGAATAAGACTTTGTAGCATCTCTTATACCATCATGAGGGTATCAATAAGATGATGTTAATTTAAATCCTCTACAATAGGTGGAGCATTATTGATGAGGACATCGATCCAAGGTTCAAACAGGTGTATCGCCGGAAGCATCGCAGATGGACGGCCACGATTCAGAGCTTATATTTTTTAGTTATTATGCATTTTATTTTATGTATTCCTTTTGTACCCTTATGTTGAGTTGAGTCATGTTGGGGCCCTGAGGGCAATTTAGTCTTTATTTCTTCTTGTATGCTTGAGACCTATATATATGGGTCTTTTCTCTTGTAATAGCTAATGAATATTTTGATTGAAAATTTGGCTCTTGTGTTCTCTTTGTGAGTTCCGTCTTGAAGATCTCTTAGTGAGTTCTTTTCTCCTAGATCTCTGTGTGAGTTCTATGAAGAGCCCAAGGTGAGGGCAAAAGCAACACCCACCAGTCATTGGAAGAGTCCGTGGCTCGTGGTCTATCCCCCATACCCGATTTCCCCTCTTTCTCTCCAACCCGCCCACCTCAACTCCCCCCTTAGCCGCCGGCCATCCTACCACCACCACCCGGCCGGGAATCTTCCAACCATTGACCCAATCTCCTCTTCCATTCGGAGCTAATTTCGAAGTTCGAATTTCGAATGCCAAAATCTTTCCTATTTTAGAATTTCCAAATTAGGAAAGTTTTTGAATTCGTTTTCATGACGAATTTCAACTTCAAATGGATTTTGTTTTAATCCCTTTCAAACATCATGCATGCAATTTTGGAAGCCACCCACTTACACCCGCACCAAATCCCCCTTCTAGAAGCCGCCGGCCCCATGCTTGGGTGGAACCCCATTAATGCTCCATTAAGGCATTGATTTCTCTTGAATTAGGAATTAACTCACATCAATTTTCCCTCCTAATTCACTTAAAACTGAAATCTAATTTCAGTTTTAAATTTTCAAATCCCTCCCTCTCTCTATTGACCGCCGGCCCCCTTTCTTGGGCTTCCCCTTGTTGTTTCCTATTATAGCTCCACTCCTTTTTGAAATCAAATTCAAATCCTAATTTAATTCCCTCCAAACATCATTAATTCTGAAATTTATTTCAGATTTAATTAGGGAATTAACTAGGATTGCAATTTCAAACCCTAAGCTCCTCCTCTTGGACCCGCCGCCCACCCCTCCTGTGAAATCCCGCCGGATTTGCTCCTCCCTCGCTTCCCTCCTCTTCTCAAGACAAGGAGTCTCTACTACATTCCCCTAACCCTCTTCTACTTGAAATTTCTACTCGCCAACCATGCATGGCGGATCCGGAAGTTGACAGTGGATTGGTGCTCGACGACGAGGGATATATTCACCCCATCCGCTCTCCCTTCTTTGACGTCGGGTTTGGATTCGACGAAACGGTGGAGAACTACTTGAACCGCATCCTACCCACACTCATCGACATCATAGACGAGCGGTTCGAAGATTACGAGTGGACTATTGAAAGCACGCCGCCCGTGTGTCCTCCACCACCGGCAACCCCTCCGTGGCTCAAGACCCTTGGCATTGCAACCTTCCTCGTGGCATCGTTTGGTGTGCTGAAAATCTTCTCCCGCTAAGCCTAGTTTAGTTGAGTGGTTAATCCCCAAGGTGAACTTCTCGTTATTAAATTACGGATTGTTGTTTAATAGCTTTTGGTGTTGCTACTATCGTTGTTTATCCATGAGTTTTGATTAATCTACGCATACTTCTTCGCCTAAGCTAGTTAATAACACGATTTCTTTAATGATTTTCTTGCTATCTCAATAAGATATTACTTGAAATTACGTTGTCATTCACTTTTAATTTTTCTTAAGAAGCTCCTTGCATGTGGTATCACATCAATTATGAGTTGGCCGAGCAATATAGAAAGGGTGTGTTGAATCAATTGTATTGAAGAGATTTTGATAAACTTATGGGGATGCTAGTGCTCTTTGATTGATGTTGTCTCTAAATTATTGCTGGAATTGTGAAAAGAGAACTCCATCATACTGTGATGGTACCCTCCATTGTTCAGCCTTCTTCAATAATTGAAGCATTTAACTTTGAAATTCCTCCATACTACGCATATGATCTACAAAAGTGAGGCCTTGGGAGACTTGATCACCCATATTTTATTGTTCTTGGTTGGGGGATTGATTGTTGGCTATTGAAGATCTATGTTGGGAATGTTTCCCACAGACGACACATAACTGTTGTGTACTAGAAAATTTAAGTCAGTAGAATTTATGTTTTTCTACATTTAAGCAAACAAAAAAATGTATAAAAATACCTCTGTTAGGCAACCCATTCTGTATCTCTACCGAACCACGCCTTAGCTACAGTAATCATTCCTTGCAACGATGCCATTCACTGTCTGGTTGCGTGTCTCGATCCCATCTCCCGCGCGCGATTATGCCATTAAATGTCAACGACTAAGCCTCTTTCACACGCAAAACTCCCGCAAGCTCTCAAAATCCCTTGCCTGCTACGACCTCAACTTCGCAAACTTCCCAAGATCGACTTCCCTTCTTCCCTCTTGCACGTCAGCCACTTTGTCCCTCATCTAACTCCAAGCAAAAACCTTCAACAAACCTTGAATCTCCTTGCCGACCTAGATCAAGCCGATCCGCCACCGCCAGAGCTTAGACCACTTCTTCCTTCCTCAAACCAACCACTCTTCCTCCCTTTATCTCTGCCATCACCGACTCCATAGCCCTAGCCGAATCAATAGCAACCCGACTTATTGTGTTGACACTTACCAGTCGCTACTACGATAGTGTAGAGAATATTTTTTGCAATGAAGATTATTAAGCATCGGCTGCATAGCAAAATGGGCGATGTCTGGCTCAATGACTGTCTGATGTCATATATTGAGAAGGAAGTATTTAACTCTGTTCTAAATGAAGTCATTATGCAATATTATCAGAAAATACAAAGTTTATAATTTTCTTTTTTTATTTCATAAATTATAATAAAATACAAGGCTTTGCTAAGAAATTTTCTATATATATATATATATATATATATATATATATATATATATATATATATATAATATTTTGTATTTACTTTTTTATATATTGAGTTTACGCATCCTAAAAAAAAGTTGGATTTGCCCCTGTCTGACCCCCCTCTTTACACCCAGCCAGAACCTCCACACAAACTGAGCCCACTACAGTAGCACAATCCCCTCACCTAGCTGAGCCTTCCACTAGCAAAACTCCACCGAACCTCCTTCCTTGTCCGACACAATCAATCTACCTGCAGCCCTTCACAGAACCGATCTAACCTCCTCAAATAGCTGCAAGCTTCTCACACAAACAACCCACTCAACTACCTCATCTCTTAACTCCAATGCAACAAACTTATTAAACTTTTTCCCCAACTCTGATAGTCCTCGCAAACTTCACTTCCTATAGTTGGTTAAAGCCTTCCACCTCCTTACTTCCTCACAACCTGCAATGACAATCACTCATAGCCAAACAATTCTCAACCGCTCATCACAACAACCAATTAATTCAACTTCACCTAACTGCCTCCATACAGTCCATCTCTGTAATACTAAAAAATCTCGGTAAATATAAAAAAAAATTATGGTCAAATTAGAACTAACAATTATATTAATTAATACATTAATTACAAGTACTTATTACCTTAATTAATATGTTAATTACAAATATTTCATATCTCACATCATACAAGTAATGTCTCCAAATTTTTAATGCAAACACCATTGCAACCAATTCTAAATCATGAGTTGAATAGTTCTTTTTATGAAACTTCAACTGTCTGGAAGCATAAGCAATCATCTTTTTATTTTGCATTAACACACAAACCAATCCTTTCAGAGAAGCAACACTGAACAATTGAAATCCTTCAGTTCTAGATGGGATTGTTAATACAGGTGCAGTAGTTAAACACTGCTTTAACTCTTGAAAACTTTGCTTACAATCCCCAGTCCATTCAAATTTAATGTCTTTTCTAGTCAACTTAAACAAAGGCAAAATAATTTGAGAATAGCCTCTTACAAATCTTCTATAATATCTTGTTAATCCCAAAAAACTTCTGACCTCTGTCACATTGGTTGATCTTGGTCATTCTACCAATGCTTTTATCTTTTATGGATCCATTGACATACCTTCTCAATTGACAATGTGCCCCAAGAATGAAATTTTCTTGAACCAAAATTCACATTTAGAATATTTAGCAAACAATTTATGTTGCCTCGATAATTTCAGCATAATTTTCAAATGATCTGCATGCTCTTCATCATTCTTGAAATATATCAAAATGTCGTCAATAAAAACAACTGCAAATTAATCAAGAAAATGTCTAAAAATTATGTTCATCATATACATAAACACTGCTGGGGTATTGGTTAGTCCAAATGGCATAACCACAAATTCATAGTGCTCATACTTGGTACCAAAAACAGTTTTCTCAACATCACCTTCTTTCACTATAACTTGATGATAACCTGATCTTAAATTGATTATGGAGAATACAGAAGGAGCTGCTAATTGATCAAATATATTATTTATTCTTGGAAGAGGATACTTGTTTTTAATATTCATCTTATTTAATTCTCTGTAATCAATACAGAGTCGCATTAAACCATCTTTCTTCTTGATAAATAATACATAAGCAATCTAGGAGATGTACTGGGTCTAATAAAACATTTTCAATTAATTCTTCCGGTTGACTTTTTAATTCTTCGAATTCCTTGGTTGCCATTATGTAAGGTGTTTTTACTATTGAATTTGTTCCAGGTTGAAAATTTATTGAAAATTCAACCTCTCTTTCTGGAGGTAAATCCTTCTATTTATCTGAGCAAACATTTATAAATTCATTCACTGTAGAAATAAAATTCATATCATCAACCCTCTTTAGTTGCTTCTAACTTTGTTAAGAAAATGAATTCACCCGCTCTAATATTTTTATGCACCTGACGAGAAGCAATCAATGATGAAATTATGCCCTTTTCACACTGAAAATAAAATACCTCTTCCCTAGGAAAATCAAATCTGACCATTTTCTTCCAATATTCTATGGTGGCAAAATATTTGACCAACCAATTTATTCCCAAAATAATTTGAAAGTCCACCAATGAAAGTACTATCAAATCTGTTTGTTTGAAATTTTCTGTCAGCTATCATAAAATTGATTGAACATAATGTCCTGCATTTGTGGGCTCCGAAAATTCGGCCCCGGCCTCCCCGCCGCGCGATTTTTTTTTTTTTATTTCGGCGAGGGGAGTTTTAACGAACTAAGTTCCGGGGTAAATTTTGGAAGGCAGATGGGTTTGTAGATAAGACACTACCCAGAGATTTCGCCCTCATTTTGCGAGGACTTTATGATCTGAGTTCTGGTTTCCTATAGGCGCAAGCCCCTATAGTTAATTACCCCTCCCGATCACGAGAGAGAACTTTCGATTAAGGCTAGTCGTCGATCAGATACGTAGGAATACGTGTTATCTGGCATATAGTAGCAGCAATGGGTTTGGGTTTGGAGGTTTGGATTTGGGAATTGAAGAGTTGGGCTTTTGGATTTTGGATTGAAAGATTTAATATTTAAAATAGAAATTGCACCATCTTTCACTTAAAGCGGATGGTGGGGGAATGGATGATGGGCCCGATCAAGATCCCATGGTTCCGTCGTCCCGGGCCATCATGGTCCCTGGTCTACTTAGTCAGAGGAGGTAGTCGACCCAACCTGACAGAAGGATCCTTGTCGGCAGCCGTGGGTTGCTTCGTCCAAGGGGACCTTGTAGACCTGGGGGGAGTGTTTGTCTAAGGGGACAAATTTGAATCCACCTTAGCTCGCAGAGGGCTTTGTGTCCTATCAATCATATCCTATTGATTCATATCTCAAGGATTTGATGCCAATAAGGAGCGTATTGGCTCTGGCCATAACCGGTATTTCGTGGTGCCATTTGGCGGCAAAACCACTCGGTTCAGAGGGCCCCGGGTCGTCGTAACCGTTTATCCTGCGGTGGCCATTTAGCGGCAGACCGCCGGTTAGAGGACACGTACCACGTCCTTACTGGCAGGAGATTGTTTGAGAATGGATCCTAGTGATATTTTCGACTAGGCATTCGGCTCTTTGTGAGCTGAAGTAATTTTTAGATTTGTTTACCTCAGCAAACCGTTGCGGAGGGTGGATGGATTTTGCTTTAAGTGATTGACGGATTTATTTCATATTTAAATATCTTAGAATTTGGGATTTTTGGAATTTTGGATTTTTGGGTGGAGCTTGGAGAACATTTAAAAATATTAGTGAACCCCTCCGGTTGAGATTAGCGTTCAACACGGCCATCATCGGGGTGTTTGGGGTCATTTCCATTTGTTGATTGAACCTTGTCGACCCTATCAATTTATCGATAGGGGATCGGGTTTCTCGTAGGCTTTGTGCCTTTGTTTATGGATTTTCTTGATTTTAGGCATTGAAGGCCTAAAGAGAATGTATTTAAACAAATACACCGGTCACTACGACCGTGTATCTATTTGATAGTTCGAACCCTGTCGACTCCTATTGATCCGTATAGAAGGATCGGGTTCTTTAGGCTTCATGTCTTTGTTCATGAACTTTCTTTTTTGAAGGCCTTAAAGACCGAATATAAATGCACAAAATAAATATTCCGGTCAACTCCGTGACCGCATATTTATTCGATATCTTGAACCCTGTCTACTCCTATTTATCTATTTAGGAGGATCGAGTTTCGTGGGCTTTATGCCTTTGTTTATGAATTTTCTTGATTTTAGGCCTTGAAGGCCGAATATGAATGCATTAAAATAAATATTCCGATCATATTCATGACCGTATATTTATTCAATATCTCGAACCCTGTCTACTCCTATTCCTCTATATAGGAGGATCGGGTATCGTAGGCTTCATGCCTTTTGTTTAGTGAATTCTTTTAATTGCAGGCCTGGAATGCCTAATACAAATGTGTTAAAACAAATACACTGGTCGTCACAGCCGTATATTCGTTTAAATGTTCGAACCCTGTCGACTTCTATTGATCCGTATAGAAGGATCGGGTTCGAACTAGAATTCACTTATCGACCCGCGCAGCGTTCCTAGGCGTCACATGTGTACCAATAACACGCTCGCCGGGGATAATGCGGGTGATTTTTATATTGATTTAGACGTACCCCATTGTGTACCTATGTGTATACATTTATAGTGCACGTGCATGGGTATTTTGAAATATTTATAGTTGTGTAGATAATTGACATTACACAACATTTGATTTCAGAGCTTATACACGCCTTCTGTCTGCTTTCATAAGTGTTGCAGATCCGGTGGCGTGGCATTATAGATTGTGGACGCCTTCTATCTGTTTGTATCAGTGTTGCAGATCCGATGGCGTGGCATTATAGATTGTGGACGCCTTCTATCTGCTTGTATCAGTGTTGCAGATCCGGTGGCGTGGCATTATAGATTGTGGGCGCCTTCTGTCTGCTTGTATCAGTGTTGCAGATCTGGTGGCGTGGCATTATAGATTGTGGACGCCTTCTGTCTGCTTGTATCAATGTTGCATATCCGGTGGCGTCGTTATTTGGATGTCATGAGGTATTTTCTCGTCTTGACATTGACTCCCCTTTCTCAATCACCGGGGAAATTCTTCTGGACTTTGGGGTCAATGACCGCTGATCTGGAAAGAACTCCTTTAAAGATTTTCGGTGTATTGGACTTGATATTGACTCCCCCTTTCTCATTCATCAGGGAAGGACTTCCTGGATTTTGAAATTTGTTGCTTTGAAGAGAACTCCCTTTGAGGTCGTCAATGTAGTGGACTCATTATTTCTGGAGTTTGTGGGCACCAGAACTGTTTTCTTCTTTATTATAGAACCAAAAAGAGATTTTGTAACACCAGGAAGTTTGGTTCTAATTTGTTCAAACATTTCACCCCTTTCTGCCAGGGGTGTCCATTTCGTACATAGAGTCGCCTTTGTACTCAACGCACTTGTAGATCTTGATCACCACTATCGTAGATGATATCCGTACTTGTGTCCACAGTGATTCATTGTACTTTCAATACACTGTTGTTATCCACAAATATCCATTTGCAGGGGACTGTTGTACTCACTACAACCTTCTGGAACTGTTTGTAGGAGACCCATTGTTGCCTACATCATGCCCACCTGTCACCAATCTCAGGTGGGTTGATTGTACTTGTTTGACCTCGTAGGGATCGTCGTAGGAGATACTTGTACTTGTGCCCACAGTGATTCGTAATGCTTACGATATGCCCACTGTTGTTATCCACAAGTGGTTTGTGCTCATTTGCAGGGACCCATTGTATTTCTACGACCTCTTGGAGGTGTTCGTAGGAGAGTCATTTACATCAGTATCGTATCCACCCTTCACCTATCTCAGGTGGGCTGATTGTACTTGTTTGACCTCGTAGGGATTGTCGTAGGAGATACTTGTACTTGTGCCCACAGTGATTCGTAATGCTTACGATATGCCCACTGTTGTTATCCACAAGTGGTTTGTACTCATTTGCAGGGACCCATTGTATTTCTACGACCTCTTGGAGGTGTTCGTAGGAGAGTCATTTACATCATTATCGTATCCACCCTTCACCTATCTCAGGTGGACTGATGTCTGGATTTGTTTGTAGAGGACGAGTCTTTAACTATCTAGTAGTAGTGTTGTCTTCTCAATCACCAGACATTTGTAGAGATTGTTGTAGGAATTCACACATCTTTCGCGTGCATCGAGATTTCATCTCCTACTTGCAACTTGTTGTTAGCTTGGGCGACTGTGCACTTAGATCTTGATTTGTTCATTCATCCAAAGCCCAGTTCTATGTATTCCATCGGACCTGAGTTCAAAGTTCAACTCATGCTTGAGTCTCCCTCGTTGTCCTTGAAAGTGTGGTGCATTTGACCTCGTATAAACTATTGTAGGAGTTCGTTGTATTCAAGCTCCACTTGATACTGCCTAACTCAAATTCAATGTTCACAAGCTTCTACTTTGAGTTCAAATCCGTTGTATTTCACTTGAGTTCAGATTCTATTTTAATAAAGTTCTCATTTGAGTCCAAGTCTTCTGAAACCTTGTTCAATTCATGTTAGAGTTCACTTGACTTCGAGTTCTATGTTCAGGTCCCCTGATATTGCACAGTTCGAGTTCCAAGAACAAGTTCAAGTGCTTGTGTTGACCTCTATGCATGAACCAAAAGACAAAAAAAAAATTCACATACACGTTATGCAATGCCGGCTGTCCACACCTCAAAACCGTCAGATCCTCGAATCCAGCCGCGATACCCTGCCGAAATCCCGCTGCAAACGGCGCCGCTCCGGTCGATTCTCCGTAAATCCTGCGACATTGCCTCGATCGAACGACCACAATCGTCGTTAAATAGAAGCCGAACGCCATTCGCTGCTCTCCCGGTCTCGGCTCCACACTCCCGAACTCCACCTCCAGTTCAGCTTCCCGAAGCCCTTCCTACATCCACTGCTTGAGCTGAGTCCGACTCCTCCCAGGCCAAACTCCGGCTCTCTCCGACTTCGCTACCCACACGACCCCTGGCTTCCTCACGACCTCTGCTTCCCGAGCTCCTCAATCCCGATCCATCCCCTCCACAACTCCTCTCCCGCGACCGAAACCCCTTCTGGATCCCGATTCCCGTCGCTGCTCTACCTGTGCCGACGCCGTGTCCGGTCCTCCCGTCCAGAGAGAGAGAGAGAGAGAAAGAGAGAGAGAGAGAGAGAGAGAGAGAGAGAGCCCTACCCGATCTCTCCCTGCACCGACCTCTCCACGCCTGAGCCGAGCCCCTCTCCGCCTCCTTCGACGCCTATTCCTGTAGGTTTGGAAGTTACGACATTTTATTGGAAGCAACACAGGGAGCTCGCTCTGTGAAGGTAACGATCTCCCTCTCACGCGCTGCCATGGCCAAATCCCGTAAATCTGGCCGAACCAGAGAAAGGAGGAGAGGGATTTTTGTTTTTTTGTTTTTTTTTTAATGTATTTATTATTATTATTATTAATAAATTGATAATAATTAAATAATTATATTTAATTAAGATTAGTTATAATTAAATATTTAATTATATTTAATCATTATTAATAATAACTAATTTTAGTTAAAATAAATTTTAATTAATTTTTAGTATTATTATAGTTAATCATTTTTATTAATGATTAACTGTAAATGCTTAAAATTAATTAAAAATAATTATTTTAATTTAAAATTAATTATTATTAATTATAATTAATTATAATTAATTCTTAATTATAATTAGTTTTTTTTTAAATCATAATTCCTTCTTTTATTATTATCAAGTATTATTAATTATAATATATAATAATAAAAAAATGTATGCTTCTTTCCCTCGATCCTCGTGCCGGCATCTACGACTCCGTCAAGGTATAACCTTCTAACCCTAAAACTCCGAAAACCCGTTTCAACACATTCGTCGAGACAAAACGACCACCTATACACGCTTTTCTTAGCGTGGTGGGAGGACGTGCGTCCCGACGCTTGCGACGAAGCGGGCAATCACCTAATTCCTTCTTCGAAGTTCGTATCGCCTTGGAAACCCCGCCTATACACGCTTTTCTTAGCGTGGTGGGAAGGGATCCCGGTGCGATGCGCACGACAAAGCGGGGATACCCATAAGTACCCGCTCGCGGGGAAATAACTGCTTTCTTGCAAAATGCTTTAAAAAAAAATACTTTTCTTGCAAAATATTTTCAAAAAAATACCCATACACGCTTTTCTTAGCGTGGTGGGGGATCGAAAAAATACACGGCCGCGGTGTCCTCGAAAGAGGGCACCTACCATACACGCTTTTCTTAGCGTGGTGGGAAAGGCCCAGTTTTCCGTAGTTTTTCCCCTAAACGGGGGAGACGCGGAAGGCTGCCGAAAATTCGGGTGAAAGTGTTGCTACATTTGGACTTAATTGAACTCAAAGGATGATTGAACTTGGACTCGGACTTGTGAGCCTTTGAACTTGAGAAGACAATGGACTTGTGGACTTGAATAAATTGACCTAAGTGAACTCAAACCCAAATAAATTTGAAAGTATAAGATTTGAGCCTACATTTGATTTGAAAGTCAAATGAGAAGAACGAAGAACTAGAACTTGATTGAACTCAGAACAACCAAGGACTTGAAATTATGCTCAGAACTCAAATCAAAATGAATTAAATTTGAACTTGATCTATACATCAAGTGGGCATGGCTTGAACTTGCAAAGTGAACTTTTACATTGAACTCAAAGCTTGTGGACATCGAACTTGAACAAGACATGGACCCAAGAGAACTTGATTGAACTTATGTTGAGCTCGAACTTGATTGAACTTATATTGAGCTCAAACTTGAACTCAAGAGAACTTGGACTTGAACTCAAATGTTGAAGAACTTGAATCCGACTTTGACTTGACTATAACTTACAAGTGAACATAAAAGACTTGGATCAGCTTTGGACTACAAGAACTCAAACTCAAATGAAATAAATACAAGCTTAATTTGGACTTGCATGTGATGTTGATTGCAAGCAAATATCGATTATATAAGTCTACTATCCACACTACATGGCATTTATAAGAAGAAATTCATAAAGGAATGCAATGAATACAAAGAAGATCCTAAAAGATGTACTGTCCTATGATCATCATCAATCAGCGAATCAACATGGTGATACTCACAAGCAAAAATATACCGATTCGTTGTAAGAAAGGGTGGAGAACATACATCAAGTGTGGATATCTACAGGTCATTATGGTAGATCCACCATACACTCAACATACCACTCATAGGAAAATACAAAAGGATTGTGCCAAAGACGAACTCTTACGAGTTACTACAAAAGCTCATTATGTCGTGCAACTAATATTTTGTCTAAAAGGAAATGTAAGAGAGTCCTCATTCATACAACAGTCCCTACAAAGTCAATGCACCATACTAGTGACAAGCAACGAACAATGGCAAGGTGCACGAGTACTATCCATTTGTTGTAGTCAAAGATCTGTCTCTACAACAAGTGCAAATACATCAGCCCACCTGAGATTGATGAAAGGTGGGTAGGATGCAAGAACAATGATACTCCTACAATCAATAACAATTCAGTGCTGATCAAATGCAGTAATTTTCCACGAACAAAGATGATCGAATTGTAGCAAGTACAACCATCTACAGACCGTCGTGGAGGACCCATCATATGTATTAAATATCATATACACGCAGAATGTCAAAAGAACACGACAAGTGTAAGTTCCTACGACCAGAAGGCAGGAGATTAGTTAGTGCACTATGACCCGCCTACGAAAATCAACAAATAGTGCATGACAGTCTACCTGTAAGAAGCAGCGAACAACTCTATCCAGAAGCTGCTACGCCACCGGATCTGCAACATCCGTACAAGCAGACAGAAGGCGTCTATTCCAAGAATCCCCTCCCACGTGCACTATAGTTTGTATACACATAGGTACACTATAAGGGGTAAAAAAAATTATAGAACCCGCATGGGCCCCAGCGAGCGTGTTATTGGTACACACGTGACGTCTAGGGATGCTGCGCGGGTTGACAAGTGAATTCAGGTTCGAAACCGATCCTTCTATACGGGTCAATAGAAGTCGACAGGGTTCGAACCAACAAAACAAATATACGGTTGTGGCGACCAGTATATTTGCTTTAATACATTCATATTAGGCCATCAAGGCTTACAACAATATGAATTCACTAATAAAGGCTCAAAGCCTACAAAACCCGATCCTCTGTCGACAGCCCGATAGAGTTGACAAGGTTCAATCCATAAAGGGAATGACCACGAACACCCCGATGATGGCTGTACTGACTGGTTATCTCAACCGGAGGGGTTCACAAATATTTTCAAATGCCTCCCACAAATCCAAAATCCATTTCAAATATTTCATAACTCCACCCAAAAACTCCACAAAAATCTCAAAAACCCAAAATCCCAAAAATATCCAAAATTCCAAAAATATTTAAAATGAAATAAATCCATCAAAAACTTAAAGCAAAATCCATCTACCCTCCGCAACAGTTTGCCGGGTTGGACAAATCTGAAAATTACTTCAGCTCACAAAGAGCCAAATGCCTAGTCGAAAATATCACTAGGATCCATTCTCAAACAATCTTTTGCCAGTAAGGACGTGGTACGTGTCCTCTAACCGGCAGTTTCGCCGCCAAATGGCACTGCAGGTAAACGGTTATGACCCGGGGCCCTCTGAACCGAGTGGTTATACCGGTTATGGCCAGAGCCAATACGCTTCTTAATGGCGTTAAATCCTTGAGATATGAATCAATAGGATATGATTGATAGGGCACAAAGCCCTCTGTAAGCTAAGGTTGATTCAAATTTGTCCCCTTAGACAAACATCCAACCCCGGTCTACAAGGTCCCCTTGGACGAAGCAACCCATGGCTGCCGACAAGGATCCTTCTGTCAGGTTGGGTCGACTACCTCCTCTGACTAAGTAGACCAGGGACCACGATGGCCCGGGATGACGGAACCATGGGATCTTGATCGGGTCCATCATCCATTCCCCCACCATCTGCTTTAAGTGCTAGGTGGTGAAATTTCCTATTTTAAATATCAATTCCAAATCCTTCAATCCAAATCCAATTTTCAAATCCAAATTCTACCAATATCCAATCTTTCCAATCCCAAACCATAGCTGCTACTATATGCCAGATAACATGTATTCTCTATACGTATCTGATTGACGACTAGCCTTAATCGAAAGTTCTCTCTCATGATCGGGAGGGGTAATTAACTATAGGGGCTTGCGCCTATAGGAAACCAGAACTCAGATCATAAAGTCCTCACAAAATGAGGGCGAAATCTCTGGATAGTGTCTTATCTACAAACCCATCTGCCTTCCAAAATTTACCTCGGAACTTATTCAGTTAAAACTCCCTCGCCGAATAAGAAAAGCGAGCGGAGGCCGGGGCCGAATTTTCGGAGCCCACAGCTTGTTCAAAGTCTACTGAAGTCTTTGCAAGTGCAATTGTTGGCTCAATTGATTTGATTTTGATTTCATTTTAGTTGATTTTGATCTTTAGAAATCACTTAGAGTTTTAGTCCACAAGTCTGCTGTTCTTCGTATAGGTCCTCTGCTCATTCAATTCAAGTTCTGTGCATTTCTGTTCAAGTACAGGTCTTCTATATTGTTGTCCAAGAAGGTCTTTATATTGTTCAAGTTCTGTGCATTTCAGTGAAAATTTCGGCAGCACCCCGGCATATCCCCCGTTTGGGGGAAAATAGGGGAGCTGGGCCTTCCCACCACGCTACTAGAGCATGTATGGTAGGTGTTCGTAGACACCGCGGCCGTACAAATTTCATCCCACCACGCTACAAGAGCGTGTATGGAGCCTTCAGCAGTACCCGTACAGCAGAACACCAGTAGCTCTCCCCACCACGCTACAAGAGCGTGTATAGGGCTTACCCGCCTCGTCGTATGCATCGCACCGGGCTCCCTCCTACCGTGCTACAAGAGCGCGTATATGTGGTTCTCTGGTCCGCTGCAAACGTCGAGAACGGGATTGGAGTTAGAAATTATACCTGACGTAGCAGTCGTCGGCAGTGTCGGGGTCGAAGTCGAGGATCGTCCCCACCACGCTACAAGAGCGTGTATAGGGCTTACCCGCCTCGTCGTATGCTTCGCACCGGGCTCCCTCCCACCGTGCTACAAGAGCGCGTATAGGTGGTTCCCCGGTCCGCTGCAAACGTCAAGAACGGGGTTTAAGTTAGAAATTTATACCTTGGAGGATTGACGAGGAGTCGTCGGCGACTGTCGGCTCGATCGGCTGGCGGAGGTGGCTCGCGGATCGAGGTAAAGGGGCAGGCACTTTCTTTTTATTATTATTTTAAATTAATTTTAATTAATTATAACTAATTACCCTTTTAAAATAATTAATTATAATTATAATAATTAATTTTAATCACAATAATTAATTATGCCTAATTTTAATTAATAATAACTAATTAAAATTAAAATAATTAATTTTAATTAATTTTAATTAATTATAATTAATTATTAATCATAATAATTAACCATAATTAAAATAATTAATTAGAATTAACTTAATTAACTTTAAATAATTATTATTAAAAATAATTAAGTATAATTAAAATATTTAATTGTAATTAATTATTAATTATAATTAATCCTTTTTTAAAATAAGTTAATTATAATTAAAAGAAATTAATTTTAATTAATAATAAAAATCTCTCCCTCCCCAATCTCTCGGTTCGGCAGATTTGCGGGATTTGGCCGTGGAAGCACGCGAGAAGGAGAAGGTTACCTTCACGGCCGGCGGGTTCCCGTTGTTGTTCCGATCAAAGTGTTGTAACTTCCGGTTCGCAAGGAAGGGACGACGTCGGAGGAGCGGGGTCGAGCGGCTAGGGAGAAGCCGGAGAAGCGTTCGTATGGGAGAAAGCCGGCGATCACAGCGAGCTCCTGTTCTGCTTCCTTTCAAAATGTCGTAACTTCCGATTTATACAGGAAGGGAAAGTCACCAAGTGAGCGAAGTCGAACTGCCACAGAGGAGTCGAAGCCGATCAGCAATAGAGGAGCCGGAGAAGCATGCTGGAAGGGAGAAAGTTCTTCACGGCCGGCGAGCTCCCTGAACCGGAGAAAGTTGACTCCACAGCCTGCGAGCTCCTGTTCTAGCTCCGATCAAAATGTCGCAACTTCCGATCCTACAGGCAGGGGACGGCTTCGGAAGAAAGGAGAAGTGGCGACTTCGGACGGTCTCAAGGAGTCGGAGAGTGAGCGGGTTCACAGCAAGCGAGCTTCCAGTCGTCTCTTCCGATCAAAATGTCGGAGCTTCCGATCCTTTCAGTCGGCGAGCTTCTGCAGTTGCTTCCGATCAAAAGAACATAACTTCCGATCCTACTGGAAGGGAAGTCGTTGAATGGCGAAGTCGAACTGCTGCGAAGAAGCCGGAGAGGGAGAGAGATCGAGAGGAAGAGGGCGGGAGAGTGAGCGAGAGTTATGAGCGGGATCGGGAGAATGAGCAGAACCGAATGCCTTGCTTCCCTCTCCCTATTAACGACACTAAATCGTGCGGAGATGTTGGGACGCGACATCAGTCGTGAGCGACGTGCGGAATTCGGCGCCGAACAGGTACGTTATTATATTTTTTTTTTCCTTTGTATACAGTTACAGGTCAACAGCATTTATTTCACTTTATGTTCTTATGTTGAACATTATGTATAAGTCTGGATTTGAGGTATGTAGACTGTTCAGTAATGAAATATTTGAGGATTGTATTAGTGGCTCTATAAGTATTTTTTTCATATAATTGAAGTTATTAAATGCTTTCGTTTATGTAATAAATATAATATTGTTGGATGTTTTATATAAATATTCAAATGATGAAAAGTATTACATGCTAAATACTAAAAAATATTATGTTTATTTGTGTGGCACCCTATAATACTGTTAATGGGTCTTATGGGATATTACAATCTTGTCCAATAAAAAACCTAAAATTAGCATTGCTATTAATCGTTATTATTATTAGTATTAGTATTAATATTATTTTTATTATTATTAAAGAATAAGAATGAAGAAAAGTTCAAAAAAAAAAGAGAAGGAAAATAAATTTTTATGTCTCGATCCTCTTGCACAATCATCGTTGTTGTCATCAATCGACACCGGCATCGTCGACCCCCTCGAGGTTTAATGAATTCCAAACACCACTTTAGACACTCGCGGCATATTGGGGGACCACCTATGCATGTTTTTCTTAGCTTTGTGGGAGGGACCCAGTGCGACACTTACTGCAGGTGGATGAGCTTTGTGTATGCTTTTCTTAGTGTGATAGGATAAAATTTAAGTACCCGTGTATGAGCTTCTATGTCTGTGAAAAAAACTGCGGATTTTCACACAGGTACCCCTTAAGATTCATGTACGCCTGTTGACCCTAATACTAGTGTCGGGTCGAGTCGACCGCGCGAGATGAGTTTGAAAAGCAAAAGAGCTCGAAATCGCGCAAAAACTCACCCGACGCGTGTCGACCGAAAACCCAAAATCACCGAGATGACCTCTGTTTGTGAAACGGACAGCGCCGATGCGTCCGGAGCAGCGGAAACAACTAAGATTGACACTCATATTGGTGGGGGTCGCCGGTCGGCGAAAAATTAAATTTTGAGTGCGCGAATCGAGACGATGACTTGTGCGAGCGACGACGCGACGACCAACTCGATGCAAGAATAAAAATTTATTTTTATTTTTGTGCAATCTAATTAAAAAGTTTTGGAAAAAGAGGGAGAGAAAGAGGTTTTTAAAAAAAAAAAAGAATTTTCTTTTAATAAAACATCCTAAAAATACCTAAACTACCCCCCACTTAACCCTCATAACTCTCCTAACCGATCCCTCTCACCACTCACGCCATTTCTCACGCAAGGAAGCCGCCCCTCTCACGCCTCTCTCACGACTCCAAGGCCGGCGTCCTCCCTCCTCCCTCCAAGCAAGGTAAACCTCTCCTTCTTCCTCTCTTTCTTCTTCTTCTTCTTCTTCCTCCATTCTCCATTCTTCTTCTTCCTTCCCTCTTCTTCCCCTTCCCTATTTTTCATCAACCCTTATCTTCCCTCCAAGTTTCCCATCATTTTCTTCTATTTTCTTCCTCTACTCCCTTCTCCTTCCTTTCCTTCATCTTCTTCTTCCTCCTCCAACCCTCTTTCTCAAAACCTACAAAACCCTAAACCCTAATTTTTTTCCTCACTTCCACTCACCAAACCACCTAAATCCCTTCACAAAAAATGTTCCTACACACTTCCTACACCCTTCCAAAAAAAAAAAAATTCATCCTTCATTTTCTCTCTCTAACCTAGAGAGAGAAAATTTTCTCTCTCTAGAATGAGAGTGAAATTCCTTCATGTACGGCTCTATTTCCATCCTAAGCGTCTCCCCTTCCCACCATACCTCCAAATACCTTGCCTAGAGAGAAACAAATTTCCCTCCTCTCTTTCTCTCTCCAAAAATGAGAGAGAGAGAGAGATTTTTCTCTCTCTAACCCCACTCCCCTAATTTCCTACACATTCTAAGCCCACTCCACTAGAAAAACCCATAAAATCCTTTCTTTCCCTCTCTTTCCCTTTCTTTCCCTCTTTCTCTCTCTAGAAAGAGAGCTCTCTTCCTTTTCTTTCTCTCTCTAGCTACTTTTTCAAATAAAAATATGATTAATTAAATTGCACAAGTAAAAAATTTTTTAATTATGAATCGCAGGTTTCTACGTCGCCATCATCCGCCGTCGCCGCCTCGATTACTGCACACCCAAGGTAAAAACTAGTATTTATATTTCCGTGCATGAAATAAGTACTCGTTACCGCTTTTCTTAGCGGGCGAGGAAAAACTTAAGTACCCGTGACGCACTGAGCGAGCGGGAAAATTCATATGCATGAAAATATAAGTATCCGTGACTGCTTTTCTTAGCAGGCGGGGAAATTTGTTATTTGTAGCAAAATTATTTAATTAAGTACCCATCATTGCTTTTAGACGGGAAAAATGTCATACTTTAAATCTGTGTTCAAAGACCCCGTGACCGCTTTTTTTTAGCGAGCGGGGATTGGAACTGCGGCTGCAGTGTCACCCGACACCTACCGTGACTGCCTTTCTTGGCATGCGGGAAGGCCTTACACACTCCGATGCAGCCCCCTACGTGGAGACGACGCTGGAGTGCTACCAAAATTTTCAGCAAAAACCTATAACTTAGAAAATTTAAAAGAGATTTAAAATCCACTTAAAAGTTTTAAGTTAACAAAAAAAATAAAACATACGACACCCTAAGCTCCCGATACTGGAAAACAAATACAAAAGAAATATAAATCAATATGAAATGCAACATACAGTGAGTCTTCAAGAGAATTAATTGTTCGCCAATAGGTAGAAATCAAGCCTCTTCCTCCTAGCACCTGATTCGTACACCCTTAAGTCCCTCACCAAAATCTCCTTACAAAAATAGGATGGGAAGAAATGAGTTGAAATCCCTCATATTTATAACATTGAGTTTGAATTACTCGTGGGCCCCACTAGCTTAGGATCCCTTGCTACAAGATAGGGAAAGTACACATGTGGGCCCCACCAGCCTAGGATCCTTTGCTAAAGGACGGAGAAGGTACACCTGCGGGCCCCATCCACTTAGGATCCTATGATGCCATTTCGAGGCTCTGGCATCAGATTCCTAGAGTATTCACTAGCAAGTGAAATACGAACATAAATACGTGCATAAATACGGGTTTAAATACAAGTGAATACGATGGGTAATTATCTTAAAAAGGGAGGGGGGCAAAAGTAAAAGTAAAAGAAAAAAAAAATTTACCTTTCCTACAAAATACTTTTGTGCTCATTGTAAACACGTAGGAATTCTCGCACATCCCCGATAATTTTCTGATTGAACCCCTTGTACTAAAATGTGCCCGTCGTATTGCAAGTCACGGGCGCTCTAAGTGGTGTGCGCACCAGCTGTTAAAGTTAGGTGGCTCGTACATCCCGTGAACAGATATCTTCAAAAAGAGACAAAATAACGCACTTTTATGTGTCACGGGTTGTACGACCCTTAATTAAAGTAGGCACATCACCACTGGAAAGTTTTCCTACGATTCAAGGCAGGAGATTAGTTAGTGCACTACAATGCCCCTACAAAAAACAACGAGTAGTGCATGATAGTCTACCTGTACAAAGCAATGAGCAACTTTATTCATAAGCTGCTACGCCCCGCCACCGGATCCGCAACACTCGTACTAGCGGACAGAAGGCGTACATAATCTCTCAAATGAATATTATGTGCATTCAAATTACAATTACTTGCACAACTAACATATTTCAAAATCCCCCTGCACTTACACCGTAGTTTGTATACACATAGGTACACTAAAGGGGAAAATACGATCTTGACCCGCATGGGCCCCGGCGAGCGTGTTATTGGTATACACGTGACGCCTAGGGATGCTGCGCGGGTCAACAAGTGAATTCAAGTCCGAATCCGATCCTTCTATACGGATCAATAGAAGTCGACAGGGTTCGGACCATCAAATAAATATACAGTTGTGGGGACCGGTGTATTTATTTTAATACATTCATATTAGGCCTTCAAAGCCTATAATCAATAGAATTCACTCACATAGGCATAAAGCCTACGAAACCCGATCCTCTGTCGACATCCAGATAGAGTTGACAATGTTCAAATTACAAATAAAAAAAATGCCCCCAAATACCCTGATGATGGCCGTGTTAAATGTGAATCTCAACCGGAGGGGTTAATCTCTCAGATATTTCAAAATGTCCTAATGTTTCTACAAAAATCCAAATTCCACAAAAATTCAAAAAAAAAAATCAAGCTCTAAGATATCTAAAATTGAAATCTAATCATAAAATACTTAAAGCAATATCCATCCTCCCTCCGCAAAAAGTTTGTCGAGGTGGACAAATTCAAATATAACTTCAGCTCACAAAGAGCAAAATGCCTAGTCGAAAATATCACTAGGATCCATTCTCAACCAATCTCCTGCCAATAAGGACGTGGTACGTGTCCTCTAACCGGCGGTTCGCCGTCAAATGGCACCACAGGATAAACGGTTATGACCCGGGGCCCTCTGAACCGAGTGGTTTTGCCGCCAAATGGCACCACGAAATACCGGTTATGGCCAGCGCCAATACGTCCATTATTGACATCAAATCCTTGAGATATGAATCAATAGGATATGATTGATAGGGCACAAAGCCCTCTGTAAGCTAAGGTGGTTTCAGATTTGTCCCCTTAGGCAAACATTCACCCTAGGTCTACAAGGTACCCTTGGACGAAGCAACCCATGGCTGCCGACAAGGATCCTTCTGTCAGGTTGGGTCGACTACCTCCTCTGACTAAGTAGACCAGCGACCACGATGGCCCGGGACGACGAAACCCTGGGATCTTGATCGAGTCCATCATCCATTCCCCCACCATCCGCTTTAAGTGCAAGATGGTGAAATTTCAAATCTTAAATATCAAACCATTTCAACCCAAATTTCCAAACTTCCAAATATTTCCAAATCCATATATATTGTTGCTACTATATGCCAGATACTACGTATCTGATTGACGACTAGCCTTAATCAAAAGTTCTCTCTCGTGATCGAGAGGGGTAATTAACTATAGGGGCTTGCGCCTATAGGAAACCAGAACTCAGATCATAAAGTCCTCACAAAATGAGGGCGAAATCTCTGGGTAGTGTCTTATCTACAAACCCATCTGCCTTCCAAGATTTACCCCGGAACTTAATTCCGTTGAAACTCCCTCGCCGAATAAAAAGAAAAGCGCGGGCGGAGGCTGGGGCCGAATTTTCGGAGCCCACAACGCCTTTCTTAACGAGGTAAGATTGATGACTACGGTCTTGATGTCGCCTGATACTGACTAGGGGTGTCAATATTTGACACGACACGACAACCCGACCCGGACCCGACCCGGAAAATCCGGGTTGGACCCGACCCGTTTGATAAACGGGTCGGGTTCGAGTTCACAGATTTGACCCGTTTGATAAAACGGGTCGGGTCGGGTTGACCCGGCGGGTTACCGGGTCAACCCGAAAACCCGTTTAATTTAAAAAAATAAAAAAAATGTTTCTGTACAAATGAGTTCCCCGATGCTCATTTGATGGATTCCTCAGCCACTCAATAACAAGCTCCTTTTCCTTGCTCCGCCCAATGAGTTCATTTAGGCAAGGATCCTGTTTCTGTGTTTCACGAGCTCCGTGCAGCTCAAGCTGCTGCTTCTGACGTCCTGCTTTGCGTGTTTTACAAGATGAAGGAAAGTATCAACACTTGAAATTTTATCAAGTTTCTGCACAGCTGTCTCCAGTCGCTTCAAGGTGGGATCAATTTTGAAGAGGACGTTTGCCAAATTTGAAAAAAAAAAAGAGGTTGGAAGAACGCTGCCGGGTCGCGGGTCTGGTCGGGTCAACCCGGCAACCCGGCCGGGTCGGGTCCGGGTTGAAATGTCCGACCCGTTTTTACAAACGGGTCGGGTTCGGGTTGACCCGTTTAGATACGGGTCGGGTCGGGTTCGACCCAAACCCGACGGGTTGACCCGAATTGACACCCCTAATACTGACCATGCATGTCTTTCTTGACATGGTGGTAAGGCTTAGACTTCCAAAATTTCCCCTAAATAGAGGAAACGTCGGGATGCTTTCAACTTTTTTAGCAAATGGGGGACTTGACTCGAACAAATCACAAGGAATAGAACTTGAATTAATAAATAGGAAATCAAACCTAATATCTAAAACAAGAAACCTGCAATTTACAAAATAACAAAAAATAAAATAAAATTGAACATAGGGGATTTGTGGTGGACCAAAACTTCAAGCATGATTTGCTTGCAAGCGATGATCAACAAAAATAAAGAGCATAACAATCTGACTGCAAACCACAATTCAAAACCCCGAATGAATGCTATAAATTACATATGAACAATACAAAATTTGTGATGTTCATATCAGTTAGCCTGTAAGCCTGTGTAGAGAAGCTTGAAAGCACAAATGAAAGAAGCTCCTAATGAATATGAAAACGCATTGGAAAATTCCTAATAAATGCACTAACCCACTAAAAGAATGATGAGAGCAATGAATTTGTAATGTGGCAGTTCACCCACAGGTGAGGATTAAGAACCCATCATGCCCAAATCACCTCACCTACAAGTAGTAGAAGAAGATTTGTAGTGCAAACGTCCTAGCTTGTCAAAGAATAAGGGCAATAGGCTTTGATAAAGCTTTTATAAAAATATCAATATCACTATATAAAAACAAGCAACAATCACATATGGGTCACAAGGGACCCTTAACATATGTTCGAAAATCTCCTATGAACACAAAACCAATATGCAAATGAGTGTAGTAACTAATAACTTGCCAACCAACATGCATGGAGAGATTGGTGATGAATGTAACTCGACCAACAGTCAACATCCACTTACAAATGGACACTGATTTTCTCTGTGAGCAATGATAACCTAATGAGTTCTCTATAAATATAAGAGTGCATATTATATGCTACAGGCAAGGTTAAGAAATCTACGATGAGTGCAAGCACCTATGAACAACATTGGATAACTTGCAGTACATGAGTAATTGTCTGCAAGAAGCAACAAGTGACTTGTAATGCGGTGCTACAATTCACCTGCAAGCATAAGCAGGAAATTTGTAGTAAAAACTATGGATCACTGATAGAAAGCTCTTGATGCATCGTACAACGTATTTGCAGGCTGAAGTATACTCCTGCATTCTGAATATTTGAAGAAAATAACAGCTTGCAGAAGATGAAATAAGACCCAACGTGCAGCTAAATGACGCCACCGGATCCGGAACATTCGTATAAGCAGACAGAAGGTGTTTACAGATCCCTATATGGCAACTTGCAAATTTTCCAATGATAATCACTTACGCAATTGATCATATTTAAATGCCCCCTCATGCATTAAAATATGATTAGTCGCATGGCCCCAACGAGTGTGATGTATGTACACATATGATGTCTAAGGCTATTGCATGGATCAAAAGTGAACCTAAGTTCAAGTCCGATCCTCCTCTTTGAATAAATAGGAGTTGACATGACTTGAACTACTGAACAAATATGCAGTCATCGTGCCGATCGGAGTCTTTGGTTTTAAATGTTTATATTAGGCCTTTAAGATCTATTAAAAGAAAGTTTCACTACTTAAAGCATATAACCGACATCGAACTTGATCTTTTGTTAGCAGGAGAACATAATTGACACATATCATATAATAAATATACAAGTTATTTAAATCCCCAATGATGGTCGTATTGACAAAAAATCTCAACCAAAGGGGACCCCAAACTTTTAAAATGCCTCCCATACTCATAAAATATGAACATTTAAAGTGACAATAAAATTACCCCGATGATAGCCGTGTTGAATATAAATTTCAACTGACAGGGTTAACTCTCAAAGACAAATTCAAAACTCTATATTTATCAATGATATTAATATATTTAAAATTAAAATTAATCATCAAACACTTAAAACACAATACCATCCACCCTCTACAACAGTTTGCCTAGGTGAATAAGTTTAAAAATCATGTCAGCTCACAAAGAGCAAATGTCTAGTTGAGAATATCACTAGGGTTCAATCTCAAATCATCTCTTGCCAATAAGGACGTGACACGTGTCGTCTAACATGTGGTTTCATCGCAAAATGACACCACAAGTAAATGGTTCTGGGTGGCTTCGCCACTAAATTACGCTCATGGTCAGAGCCCGTATGTTCCCCAACGGCTCTAAATCATTGAGTAATAAATCAATTAAATATGAATGATACGGCATAAAGCCCCCTATTAGCTAAGATGGGCTCAAATCTATCCTCTTAGGCAAATATCCATCCCAAATCTACATGATATCCTTAGACGACGCAACTCATGGCTGCCAACAAGGATCATTCGGTCAGGATAAGTCGACTACCTCCTCTGACTAAATTGACTAAGGACCATGATGGCTCGGGACAACGGAACCATGAAATCTTGACCGGGTCTATCATCATTCCCCCACCATTCACTTTAAGTGCAAAATGGTGAATTTCTAATTTTAAATGTTAAATTTTAAATATATAAATATATTGCTACTATACGTCAGATATTCTATATCTCTTTGACGACTAGCCTTAATAGAAACTTCTCTCTCGCTATCGGGAGGGGTAATTAACTATAGGGGCTTGCGCCTATAGAAAACCTAAACTCAGATCATAAAGTCCTCGCAAAATGAGGGCAAAATCTTTGGGTAATATCTTATTTAAAACTCAATCCGCATTATGAAAATTTACCTAAGAACTAACTTGTTAAAACTCTCCTCAATGACCCGAAAGTAAGAGAAAGGGGATGCAGAGAGGCCAGGGCGCAAATTTTCGGAGCCTACAAGATAATACTAAGACCAGAGAAATTTTTATATGGAAAACCCAAAAGGGAAAAAATCACAGGATCTGACCCAGTTGCAAAATTTATTAGATAGTAAATAATTCAAAGATCTTCCTTTCTTCACTATTGAAGAAGAATAAAAGTATAGAAAATCCTATATGATAGTTAATACCCAACAATAGGGTATGATTTAACCAATAGGAATTATAAATGTCTACAAACGAACTTTTACCCAATAACAGAGTTTGATTTTCCCAATAAGAATTATAGATGTCCTCAGATGAACTTTTATATCCAACGGTAGGGCTAAATATTGTTAATAATCTAAAGATGGTAGAGATATCTGATGTCGGTTCTCGATGATGATCGTGATTGTCGGTGACAATTGCTGGTGTTGGTCGTTAGCAATGATGGTTGGAAAATACAAGAAAGTTATTTCTAGTTCTCTTTCTCTTCTCCCCCCTCACTCATGTGAGAAATGAGGGTCTATTTATAGATTTTTTGGAGTTACATGCTCCGTAAATAAAGAGAATACCGAGGAAAATTTTGGAGTGCTTCATCAAATGATCCGTATTGATTCCTTCGAAGCTTTTGTCAAGCATTGAAATGTCTTAATGATGTCATAATTAAGTGATCTTGGACTTATTGTATTCGTCTTGTCGAGCCGCTCGATTCGATTATAAGCGTGTCATATTTAGAGATTATTTGGTTAACCAATTAATTGTTTGAAGCTTCCAAATATGCTTCAGTCCCGTGTTTTGAGTCTATTCGGACTCAATTTTGGTGTCATTGAGTTCGTCTTATAGAGACAATCAGTTTGACTGCAAGGTTGCTGAGATTGGAGTTTGAATTATCCCAAATTTAATTTTAAAAGTTTCCAATTCAAATATGCCTTGAGATTAGTGCTTGATCAAGGCAATTTTTGGTGACCTATCAATTATAATATTTAATAATGATATTAATGAATAATAAATAAGCTTTATAATTAAATAATTAAAATAAAAATATCACTAATAGACCTGTACTTTACCTTAGCCTAAAGGTAAATTTCTTTTTCTTCCCAAACATAAATTTAAACCTTAAGATTGTTGCTGAAATTTTTTTAGGGTTCTCTAAGTAGAATATGAAGGAGAAGAAGAAAAGGAGAGGAAACCTAAAATTTATATTGATATCAAGGTTTAAAAACTTGAATGAGAAGAAAGTTTTTTGAGGTAGAAATAAAATTTTGATGTTATTTGATAAAGCAGTGTTGTTGTCAAGTTATAAATTGATTTTATTTAAGGAATTTTTATTAGATTGTGTATAGAAGATCAAAGTTTTGGGTCAAGTGAGATGTGATCTATTCCAAAGAGAAACCAATAATTTTGTTGAGATTCTTAACTTCTAATATAATGGATAAATTATTCATAAATCTTTATTGTAGATTCTTGCAATTACATTTAATTATTTGGTTGAATAGAGTATTTTTCATATTGAGCACGCTAATTGCACCAGGTATGATAAAGAAGTCTACTACTAGGGGTGTCAATTTTTGACAAGACCCGAAACACGACTCGAACCCGACCCGAAAAAATCCGGGTTTGGGTCAACCAGAACCCGAAACGGGTCGGGTTCGGGTTTAAGCAATCATCCCGTTTTAAAAATCGGGTCAGGTTCGGGTTAACCCAACAACCCAAAATTGACCCGAAAAGTGACACGAAAACTCATATTTGACCCGAAAACCCGAGATTGACCCGTTTTTTACCCGAAAATCGAAGATTGACCCGATTGTTGATCCGAAAACTAGAATTTTGGGTCAACCCCGGGTCATTCGTGTCGGGTCGGGTTGCCTGGACCTGAATCGGGTCGTGTTCGGGTCCGGAAACCTGATCCTTTTTTAAAAATGGGTCGGGTTCGGGTTGACCCGAATAGTGTCGGGTTAGTTCCGGGTTCGACCAGAACCCGACCCGTTGACCTGAATTGACACCCCTATCTACTACATTTTCTATTAAAGAAAAGTTTAAAATTTTTTTTTACAAAAATTATAATACCTAAAAAAATTATTTATTAAATATTTTAATTAAAAATGACCAAATTACTCTCATACTTAACACCATCAACTCTATCATTAAATGATAGGACCAAAAAATTTTTATTTGGAGGAGTTGAGGGACCAAATTAATCTCTTAAAAGAGTTGGGAACCATTTTGGCCATTTCCTCGATATAAATCAAAGACTTCTGGTAATTGTGAATTTATATTTAAAGTTATTTAAAGTTTGATGATTTTATTTATGCACGCTTCCATATCAATACTTATATTGGATCTATTAGATGATTGTAAAGTGTCATGTAGATTTTTGTGATGATCAAGTTAGATAAATTTTGACGCATTTCATCCACAGTAGTAAAGTCAAGATAATTGTTAGTGAGAAATATAACTGACTAGATTGATCGCTTCTGGAGGGATTTAAATAGGGTGTGATACTTAGGAATTCTATGTGATATGAGAATATTATAAGGCTTAAAAATGAATTTTACAAAACTACAATTAGAACGGCTATGCAATATGAATCAAGTAATGGATGATCAAAATATTAATAGTCAAGTTGAATGTGGTAGAAATTAAAAAAAAAAAAAAAAAGATTGATGTGTTGTAAATCTAGAAATGAGAGATTGAAAAATAACTATATTAGAAAGATTTTTGGACACATATCTATTGAAGATAAGATAACTGAAAATTAAATAAGATAGTTTGGCATGTACAATGTAGAGTAGAAGATGGACCGAGAAGGCCAAAAAGTAAAATTAATGTGAAAGACTAAGGAAGAAAAAAGAGAAACAAATGTAGCAAAGTTGTGAAAACTACTTTTCCAACACTAACGCTTCTTGCAGTAGAACACAAATTTGAATTAAGAAAGCGGAACCAACCCCAAGTAGTAGGAATAAGAATAATGTTGATGATAATGATCATGATTAGTCAATATGTATAGAGATTGTGAGTCTCCAAACGAGAAAGATGACAAACAGATTTTAGAGGTAAGGCATCTAAACTGAAACAAATGTAGAAATGGATCATAGAAATGAAAATGTAAAAGGAAAAATAAGATGTCAATCTAGCTAACATAATGTTTCTTACAGTGATAGACATGGGTTACTCTTTTTTGGAGCACTGGGCATGAAGCATGCTATGTCGCTATTCAATATGCTTAAAATGAGCAACAACCCACTTCCAATTCTAATTTGAACTGATAATGGTCAAGCTAAGGTAATTAAGAGATAATCCACCATACCTGGGCCGCATCAATACTGTCACGATGAAATAGACATATTTTGCCCAGAGCAGAAATAGCAGCATCATATGCCAATACAGTGTTTGAACTAAATGCATCAGCATTCCTTATCACATTATTTAACCTGTAAAGAGCCTCTACAACCAAAATAAAAAAAATACACCAAAGAACTTCAACAAATATTGCAGAAAAAAGAAACTTATGTCATTTGCTAACATACCACCAACAAAAGGACGAAAAACCAATCCGCCAAACTCAGCACAAACACCAATTCCATAAACAGCAGCCTATAATAATAGAGTAAAAGATAAAGAAGTGCTCTGTCAGAGGAAATTCATTGGAAGGGAAGAGGAAAGGCAGAGAATCTGAACCCGTCTAACACCCGCATCTCCATCATTGCAAGCTTCGATTAGAAAAGGAAGGTACGTATCATAATATCTGTATAATGATAGAAAAATAGACATAAGGCCAATGAAAAATCTTATTTTTATAATGGGCAAGTTAAAGCAGGGAGATTACTTAAGAGCTGATTCTTGGCACTGCTCTGCAACATCATCAAAAATACAAATAGCAATTCTTCTCTCCTTTGGAGTCTTATCCCTTCCCTACACAAAATGAATGAAACTTAATTTTACGAAGTTGAGAGAACTTGCCTATCTTCATTTTCAGCACTGAAAATAACAAACGAACCATTTTCACACAGAAGAAATTTAATTTCTAAATTTATCAATTTAACTACAAAAAACAATGCAAATCACTAATCATTATCACACCATGTTGTAATTCATTGACACTAAATGGAAAACATTCTCTCAATCAACATTTGATGCCATTTCGGTTATGCTTTATCAGAAAGGACAGCATAGGATATTATATTCAATAACCTGCAACTCAAACCTTACTTTCTAAAACTACCAAGACTTCCCATTATTCTCCCAATATCTTTTATCTAAGCACAAACAAAAGCATTGCAGCTCCAACCAACTCCTGTATGCAAATAAACCTACGTACAGATCCATGTGCAGATAACAAAAGCCCAGATAAACAGAAAAAAATTGATTGAGGTGAAAGAATACTTGTGGAGGCAGGAAACTTGGGTGGTAGGAAGAGGACTTAGCGGTAGCATCAGCGATGTTGGGCTTCTCTGATGCAGCAGAGGGGGCTGAAGGAAAAACTTTAACCCTTCATCTAATCTGAGGTAGTGTTAACATTAATTTTGCACACATGTAGGTGTTGGATATGACATATTTTTGTAGGCATTCTAGCATAGGATGTAGCTAGGATAAATTTTTTCAATTTCTTTATTTTACATTTTGCATTTGTGATGACATGATGATGTGTTTCTGATTCGAATTATTTTTATTCTGTTTTGTGTATTGATGAGTTGGCACTTGCACTAAAGTGATTAAATTTTTATAGAGATCTTTTCTATAGGTGACCACATTCCTAATGGGCTAATAAAAATGCTCAAATGATTATTATAAATGTGCTTATAATAGATACTGCGAGGAGTGCTAAGCCCTTGGAATGTGGTCCTAAGAACTGGGTTTGGATTTAGATGTGTGATTATTATTATAATTGTGCTAATCTATTTTTTATAAAGAATTCATGTAAATTTTCATTTTTAAATGTAATTTTAGTTGGGAAAGTTTTGTAGGTATGTTGGTATTTCAGAAGGCAGGAGGCCAAATAGCTGGCATCGATCAAGGCCCCACACATCATTTCATTATTTTATAGATTTAAACTTGAGGTAGTAGTTATGATAGAGCTCAGCTAACTTTTTTTTTTTTTTCTAGGATACATTGCAGAACTCAACTGCATTTATGGCTTCTTATTATGATTCATTTGTAGATGATTAGTGTGTTTACTATGATTGCGCATTAGAACTACATGCTTTTCCTAGGTTTCTTACTTTGTTTTCCTTGGGAGTGGCTTGGACAAAGTCCACATTAGGCTCTCAGAATGTTAAATTTTCTATAAATATAAAAATCTGCCTAATCAAGATAAAATAAACATAAGATTTAAAATCTTCACCATTGCGTAGCATAATACTATTCATGGTTCGGCTTAAGGGCGAATTCTTTTTTTGTACCCTCCACAACTCCTACATATGCATATGACCAGACTGCATGGGTTTGAAATGCTATGTGGAGCTTAGCTGGTACCCCTTGTCAAGCAGGGTGATAAATCTAGGTCGAGGTTGCTTAGATCCCTGGTGAGGTTTAGGTTATAAGTCCCTTTGGTGTCTTGTATTATTTAGGTCGTGGGAATTAGTACTGAGTTTACAGTATGTCCTTTGTAGATCTAGGATCAAATACTGATGGTATGTGTATATCGCTACATGCCTTATCATTGGATAGGTTCTCAATTCTTTGGAGACTATAAATCCTATATATCTACATCACAATGAAGACATCACAGTTGATCTTGATTTTGCCCAGGCCTGTGGTCAAAGAGTTGACCTGGTCAAATTGACTAAGTTAGACCTCAAGACCCTTCCTAATGGGGGTTCAGGGAGTCAAGCCAAGTCTACTGGGCCCAGACCCATGCCCTAGGTCAACCTGTTTGACCAGGTCAACCCAGGTTGACCCATTTGACGCTTTTGAGCCCAAATCAAATTCCCATCAATTCAAACCTATTCTTGAACTCAGCCCCATCCCGCTTTGACCTATTTGACTAAGTTGACCAAGTCAAATCTTGACTTGGTCAACTCAAGTTTTTAATAGGTTAATTTGACATTTTTAGGTCAAATTAAGGCTCTTAAACCGATTTAAATATTTCCTATTGCTCTATTGATTGAAACCACAGCCAAATCTCCACCTTTTCTCTCCCTTTAGGCTCTAGATTCAATCTAGGCCGTCGATCATGGGCTTAGGCCTATAAATACAGAGAATTAGGGTTTCATTAGGATCTTTTTGCTCATACTCTTTCCCTAAGCTCTCTAAGCTGAAGTATTTTGGTGTGAGAGCTCCCCCCATCTTTCCTCACCTTTTCCAAGTCTTACCCACCGCCAAGACCTCGCCGGCGGCAAGATCTCCGACAATCGAGACCTTAAGTCTTCCAGAGCATTTTGTGTTCGATACAGTGCGTCTCAAGCCACGATTTCTTTTACAACTAGGAGTGTGGACAGTCTACAAGTGCAACAAGCTATATACGGTCTAACCCGTCCATTAAATCAAGGTAAAATCTAAACCCAATGTTAGAACACATAGGGTTAAATAGCTTCGCATTAAGGGTGTTTTAGAACGTCAAAACAACTCCCTATGGATGCTCTTCACTAATTATACCTAGGTTTAAAATTTTATGCAATTTGATCGAGCCAATCGATCAAACGAAGTGAAATATTGTTTTGGGGCTCGGTTTACGTAACGCCTGAGTTACGTACAATTCGAACCGTCGGATCTCGCCGTTCTACGGCTCGTTCCGACCGCGGATCTCGATCCCGCGGTTAGATCTGCCATCCGGCGCGATCTGGATCGTCCATCCAAACCGCAGAAGATTCGATGGCGCAGCGAGTTGTTGACTCGGATAAGCCAACCGCCGCGTCGTCCGCTAATCATTAGCAATGATTGCACTGTCACGCAATTATTACCAATGATTGATAAATGCGTCCCAAGGCCGCTGAGCCAATCCCGTCGCGCAAGGTGTATGACCGCCGCCATTTTTATTAGAATTAATTTTAAATTGTTTTAAATGCCTTTTTTAAATCAGAAAATTTAAAAATTGATTTAAAATTATTTAAAAGTCCAAAAAATACATATAATATATCAAATTGTTCGTATTCTCATCCCTTTATTTTAAAATTAATTTAAATTAAAAAAATTATATATTTTTTAAAATATCATTAAAACAGTGATATGACTTTTTTATTTTATTTTATTTATTATTATTATTATTATTTCAAATTTAGAATTATTTTGATTATCACTATTTTAATAATAATTAGTTAAATTATTATTATTTTGACTATTTTGTTATTGTTATTATTATTATTATTACTATTACATTATTATGATTATTCTTATTAATATTAATTCCAATATATATTTTCTAATAATTATCTAATATCTTTGAAAGTATGTTAAAATTACAAAAATTATTTTTATTATAATTACTTAATTTAAATTAATAGCTATTTCATTATTTTAAATTATTTTTGGCTCACAAATTACTGAAATTATGTAATTAATAATTAATTAATTACAAAAATTACTTTTCTTACTAAAATACTTTAAAATCAGAGAAGCATTTTAATCTAAATTATTATTATTTTCTTACCTTAAATATTTTCCATTATTAATTAATTATCTAAATTATTTAATTAATAATTACTTAATTTCAAAATTCAATTATTTTCCAAAACTATAAAAAATATTTTTTGTATGAAATTATTTTAAAATTTCAGAAAATTTAACTTTTGATTTAATTTATTTTAATGATTATTTTCAAATATTAATTATTTAAAATTATTTTAAAACCCTTTTAATTACTTTTAAACTTTGAAAAAATCAAATATATTCCGTTTTAAATCGGATATTTACGTATGATACCTCGTATTTTCATAAAAATATGTATTTTAATTAAAAAATATTTTCATACATTAAAACTTATTTTCTGTTGTATTTCTGTACTATTTAATTATTTGACTATTTAAATAATAATCTTAGTAATTATTTTAAAATTACAAACTATTCTCAAACCTTTTCAAATCCTCATTCGGGTGACCAGTGGGTCTCCCAAGGGTGTGAACATTGAATTACTTTGAATCATATTATTTTGAACCTTATGTATTCGTGTGCTAGTAAGCACAGATATTTTGAATTATTTTGAAATTACCTATAAGATTAAATTCATAAATTTGGCAGATTCACTCCTCGAAATTTTGAACATTGTTCTACATGGATATCATTCATGGGAGAGGTGAATTAGTAGGTGGTTGAGTCTCAATCATTCGCTGATCTCACCAATAAGCACGCTTACTTTTCTTTTTATCGTCTTTTGCATGTGTAGGACGCACGAGCATTTAGCCTAGGCCCTCCTAGATCCTAGGAAATGGTGTGTTTATTTATTTATGTACTCCCTGCATGTTACCTCAAGGGTTAGTCCAAAACTTGATTTTAAAACCCATTTAACGTAGCGACACCCTAAGGACAATAATTAAGGACATGTCTAGCAAATTTAAAAAAAATTCTAGGAGCTAGGGTAGATCCCTGATTTATATGAAAACTTCAACATTTAAACTTAGTGATATCTTAAACCTCCCAGAATTTTCTATAATTTTTTTAAGAACCCTTTTGACCCCTTAATTAATAAACCCTAATTTACTCGTGAATTAGGTCCCGATAACTTCTAAAAATTCTAATAAATTCATTTTAACTCAGAAAATTATTCATAATACCTCAAATTGTTCAGAATTCAGCCCTTAACCTTAGATAATTATGGACCCTAAGGTTGACCATAATCTAAACCCTAATTCAACTTTAATCAAAATTACTTTTTTGCCCCTATTAATTTATTAAAAATTATAAAAAAAATTTCAAATTTTCTCCAAACACTTGGGATCACTTTCTTATGTCATTTCTGACCTTTGGGGAGATTCCAATCAGTTTAGAGTTAATTTGGATCAAAACCATAAAATCACCCTTAATTAGACAAGTTTTGATAACTCCATAATTGCCCGAATCTTCTAAAATTCATATATTTGCCTAGAAATACCAAATCCAGCAAACTCAAAGCCTAATTACTCCTTGTAAGCCCTAATATTTAACTAAAATGCTAGAACCCCCAAACCTAGCTCATTTCCCATAGTAACCTTTTGGACCCCTCAACCTAACACATGTGTGTGGCATAGATGATTGATTGATGTGTTTTGAGCTGTTGTGTTGTGGCTAAGCTTTATTCTATTTTATGTGTATTGATAATGCTATGATGTGTGCGTTAGACTGCCCATGGGCTAGGGCCGCTTTGATACTAATATAGTCTTATGCAGGTGACCACGCTCATGCAGCGTTAAAATAAATAGGGCAGTAATGATTTAAAGCTTTAATACTAATTTTGTTGTCTACAGGCACTCCAGAAATTGCTAAAGCTCCCTCCCTAAATTAAAAGAGCGTGGCCAAACATGTTTACCTTTCTGCATAATTATAAACTACTTTTGATGTAAAATATAAACTGCTTAGAATGATTTTTATTAAGATAACCATGCATGTGTTTGAGTCTAGACTTTTCTCTTTTAAATGTAATGTAATTTGATATTTATTAAGTTGTGAAAGTCTTCAAAAGTCCGACATTTCAAACACTTGGTACCCAAAGAGAATAAGAAATGCCCCCTCTCGGAAATTTCTTAGTCATTTGGGTACCCTTCTGGAGGACAAACCAGACGGAGCCCGAAGAAGACGATCTGAATGGAGATGATCCGAAGAAGGACGATCCACTTGAAGACGGAGCCTTGAAGACGAAATACCCAGCTTTTAAGACTTGCATCATTTATTAAGATTAGAATCCAGGCTGTTGTCGGTGGAGCCTGCCCACCACAACTTTTCTGCAGACCTTGGGTTGTATTTATGTGGCACTTACCATGGACTTTAGACTTTACTTTTTGTGGATTATTTATATTGATGTGTTTATATTAATAGCGCAGTAGATATTGCATATTTTTTCTAGGTTTCTTTTCTCGCATGTGTTTGGCCTGTTCTTCATTAGGCTCTTTAGGATAAAAATAATTTTTCTACTCATAACCAAATTCTAAAATTTTAAGAATTAAATAACATAGAAACCTAACGACCTAGGGAACTACCGGAGTCGTCCGGGGTTGCATGCATATTATTGCATTTCTTTCTCCTTCTAATAAGACACATCTTCGCCTGCGAGTAGAGTTCAGATAATCTGGCCTATAAGGATGAAGTGTCAAACCTGGGGAGATCCAGTCTTTTCTAAAAATTATTTTTTTATATAAGCTTATTTTTAAAATTTCAAGCATTCATGATTTGGACATTTTTTAACTAGCATGCATTGCATTAGAAATAAATTTAATTAAAATTTAATTGCATTAGCTCTAGGAGTACTCACCCTACATAAGTCTGGGGCCAATTAGGAAACTCTCTAGATGTCAATCCTACTTCCAAAACCCTAAACTATCTATCTATCTTTCATAAAGACTGGACATCATGGATTTTAAGTGTTTAGGTGGTTAGCTGGCATCCCTCTTTAGGCGGGATATAAGCCCAAGTGCATTAGCTAGGACACGGATGTTAGTATTGGGTAAACACTAAGCCCACCTTAAAGCTAGGATTCGAGGCTACTATACAGAGCGTCTCGTAGTAGGCCTAAATGGTGGGTAAGTTTCTTTTCTTCATGGACTGTAAATCCCAAGGTTTTGAAAACCGGACCGGACAACGAACCGGAACAAGAAGAGGTTCACGGTTCGACCGGTTCAACCGGTCTAACCGGGGTCGAACCGGATGACGTAATAAATAATAAGTATTATTTAAATTTAATACAATTAACATAAAAATAATGTTATCATTCAAAGTATGAGATAAAAAATTAAATTAAAAAAAACTATGAAACATAAAAACTTATATAATTAAGTAAAATAATTATTTTAAAATCTTACATAAAAGCAAAAAGAAAATTAAATCTCATAATTATAAGAATTTACACTCATAAAAATATGATAATTTTAAATTTGAGTATTTTCAAATTTTAAATTTAATTTATATATAACCATATAATTTAATATATATTATTATTATTTTATGTTACATATTTATTATAAATTTAATTCTAACATAAGTTTATAAATTTAATATAAACTATTCTTATTTTATATTATATGATTAAATATATTTTACATATTTATGATATATTGTATACAAAAGTTATTTTATAAATTTATATCTAAAATCATTAATAAATAAATAAAATTATTAATGATAAATTATTTTTTATTATGTATAAATAAATAAATTTTTATTACTAACTAATAAATAATTATCACTCACATAAAAAATAATTAATTAAAAAATCTGTTTAAAAATAGGTTTTATATCCATTATATATGATATGAACTCATACACTCCTCATCTCTTTACTTTAGTCCCACATCCCTTAGAAACACTTTCTTGCTCTTGTTTATATAGCATATTTAGATTCCTTGTACCAAGGGGGCACATGGGGAGGTCATGTGAGGATGTGTCATGATGCTTTGAGTACAAAAGTGCTTATTATATAAAGTGTATTTAACTTTAATTAAATGTTTTAAAAATATATTAATTTATTTATTTAAAAAAATTACTTAAAATTTGTGAGATTTGAACCGGCCGGTTCAAAAATAACCGGACCGGTTCACCGGTTCGCGGTTGAACCGGCCGGTTCTGACCAGTTTAGTCCGGTTCTTTGCAGAAGCAGTTTTAGGGCTGAACCGGACCGACCTTGTGACCGGTTCACGGTTGAACCGGTCGAACCGGCCGGTCCGGTCCGGTTTTTAAAGCACTGGTAAATCCTGCCTATCTGCGTCATATGGATGACGCCACCTCCATCCTTCCCCTCTGTATGTTTTGATTGTATGATCTACTGTTTCTCCTCAACTGCCATAGTCCCTCCAAATACTAAGATGAGCCGCGTATGTTGACTAAGCCACTTGGACCATTTCTTTCCTTTTGAGTAGGATTTCTTAGTCTCCCCTTTCGTGTCAATCCCACTTGTCTAGGAAGAATAATATCAGATTCTTAATCGAGAGTTTTCTCGGGCCCCAGGCTCAAGATGTAATTAACCACGGGGGCTTATGCCCGTGGGAAATGGAACTCCACCATCAAATAAACCCCACTCGAGTTGATGTATCGGGTGGGGGAAACTAGTTGTTTTGATCAGGTCGTGTTACTCGTGTATATTACTATCCAGCGGGTGCGCTGGCAAGAACCACTATTCTCAATGATTAGTCATATGTGCGATCTAATCTGCCCTTCCATTGGCCCGTTTGCAAAGAGCGCGGATGCCTGTGATCATCTCTATCCCTCGGGGTGGTGCGGTCGTATACCCTCTGCACTCTGCAGCCGGCGGTGTCCTTTCAGAGGACCACAATCACTTCAATCTTTCTCTCATGCAGCTTTGTATGTGATGCTTCCTCTCCAGATTTCTCCTCTTTTGGCCAGCCGAGGGACTATATGATCATTGCATATTAAATAGCTCGATTGAACATATCTTCATTTGGATTAGGAAAGCCTTAATATTCCACATGCGTCAAACCAATAAGAGAATAAAATAATATCCATAATCGAGAATATTCTCAGGTCAAGGCCTAAGATATAATTAACCACAGTTATGCCGGTGGGAAACCAACAACTACTTTAAATAAACCTTATTCGAGCTGATATATTGAAAGGGACAAATCCCATGACTATCGAGTTATACATATTACTATCCATCGAGATGTATATGCGAAAACCATTATTCTTTATGGATTATTGTATGTATGATTCTATATGTTCTCTCATTGACCTGCTTGTGTAGAGTGTAAAGGCCTATGAATGTTTTGTCCTATGAGATGGAGCAATCGTATCATTTGCATTCTAACCCTCACTTGCAGTATCCTTTCGAATACCCACAGCATAGCTCATGCCTCTCACTCTCAGGTACGTGTGCACTGTTAACTTAGATATAGGCTTTCATGTCATTGTTTAATAAAAAAATAGTTTGAGTCGTGCATCTCAAGGCTCACACTATAGAGGCAAGGTGCACCTTAGCCAACCTAAACCGTACGCCTTATATAGACATCTTTGAGGCTTGCGCCTCGAGATGTTTTTTGCACATATTGCGTTGAGATGCGCCTTATATTATGCAATTTTAAATTGAAATATGATAAAAACTTTATTGTCAAACCCCCTAATTTTTGGCTTAACAATTTCACCCCTCTCATTTTAGATCCAAGTTTATAATTTGCTTATTCTCATATATATATATATATATATATATATATATATATATATATATATATATATATATATATATATATATATATATACCAGATTAATACTTGTATATTATGGCCTAGGAATTTTGTAAGTACCACGTAATTATTTGATAAGGAAGAAATTATCTAGTATAATCTAAAATTATTTTGTATAAATAAAGACAAGGCTCTTGATAAAAATAAAGACATTAAAATTTTGTAAATGTACTGAAAAGTAAGCAAGTATGCTATATAGGTGCATCAACAAGCACACGAGTGCATTAAAGAGCATACGAGTACATTGTACAAATACACCAAAAAATTTATAAGTGCATCATGCAAGCATATCAAAAAATACATTAAAAAGCGTTCAATTACATTTCTGAAATGTATGAAAAAGCATATATAAGTGTACATGTATGTTCATAAAAAAAGTGCAAGTATAATGTGTGAATGTAACAAAAATATTAAAATACATCAAAATGAGTGCATGACATATCAAGTCATCGAAATTAAATCACACCTGCATATGTTCTTGACTATATGCATTAAATTCTTAAATTTGAGATCTTAGAATGCTATGTGGACTTAAATATAAGTGAACTCAATTTCATCTTACTCCAATAATCATGCAACCCCTTTCAAAAAAACAATTTTTTTGGAATTTGCAAACTCTCTTTTAAGTACAAATTCAAGCTCACTTTTACATAATGTTTCTCGAGCAAGGAACCTTACCTATAGAGCAAGAACGTAAAACCAATATTTTAAGTTTGATCCTCCTCTTGACAAGGACTAGGATTGATAAGACTTAAACTTAGATGATAGCCATGTTAAAAGCATATATCCATTGAATGGGGCCTATCTTCCAACATGGTCCCTAAATCTCAATATTAAATATTTCAAGCTTTAATCAAATACAACAGCAACATCAAGCTTTATCCCACTACGCGGGGTCGACTACGCAAATTATTTTTCTCCATTGTGTCTTGTTAAGAGTCAATTTCTCATTTAAATTTAATAAAAAAATATCATTTTAATATTTTCTAGCCAAGTCTTCTTAAGTCTACCTATATCTTTCTTAGCAGAGGCCAAATCCAATACATCTACTCCTAATCGGGTCATTGGAAGGCTGATGATTTATGTGTCCAAACCATCTAAGGTGATTCTTTATCTTATCTGCCACCATAACACGTATATATTTGTTTTGCATTCTATCTCTAAGATAGAAGCCACTCATCCACTTGAGCATCCTCATCTCTACAACAATTAACTTAATTTTATGCTTCTCTTTTAATGGCCAATGTTCGGTGTATAAAACATTGCATGTCTCACCACCATCTTATAAAATTTTCTCGTAAGTTTGAGGGGTACCTTTCTATCGCACAACAGGCCCAATACATTCCTCCACTTCAACCATCCAACTTGAATTCTACTAATAATATCTCCATATATTTCATCATCACTTTGAACAATATACCAGAGATATCTAAAATGTGTACTCTTATTAATGACTTAATTGCCCAAAGTCACAATCCCCCTACTAAAATATTTTATTACTAAAATTATACTCCATGTATTTGATTTTAGATCTACTAAAATGAAAACCTTTAAACTCACCTCCATAATTCAAGTTTTCTTTCAACCCCCTCTTTAGTCTAACCAACAAGAAGAATATGATCAATAAAAAGTATACACCATGGTACATCCGCTTATAAATGTCTAGTAAGAACATCCATACTAAAGTAAAAAAGATACATGCTTAAAACTTTAATCTAATACATAATATAAAAACTTCAACAATTACAAAATGTAAAAACATAAAAGTGAAATCCGCCTCCCACAACCTTGAGGTAAAAATATGTCCATCTTTTGTAACCAAAAAATCAATGCCTTTTCAAGTATATCATTATAATTTATTCTCAAACAATCTATTGCTAATAAAAACATGACATATGTGCTCTAACAAGTGATTTTATCACCAAGCGCCTTAAAGATGGAGTGATGGGATCTTAATTGGATTTTTCATAATTTCTCTACATCCGCTTAAATATAAAATGATAAATTTACCAACCTTATATCAAAGATTCAAAATTGCTTCCACTATAGGTCAAGCATTTAGTTTCTAATGAGCATCCTTGATTGAAAGTTTTCCCTCGTCAACAGGAAAGAAAAGTAGTCAAAAGGGCTTAAACCTATGAAAAATATGAAATCAGATTATAAAGTCTTCGCAAAATGAGAGCAAAATATCTGATAATGTCCTATCTAAAACCTAATCTGCCTTCTAAAAAGGCGAAATTTTTAAAAGAACATAATTAATGATTAATCAAGCAGTAGAAGCATCATTATAAAAAATATAAAAAATGCAAAATGAAATCAGCTTTTCTTAGAAAACCTAAAAACACTTAGTATTTTGTAGAAAATGCTAAATGATTTAAGGTTTCAAAAAATAAAACCTAAATTGGTATATTTCAATAAAGAAGTAAATTAAATATTTTTTACATTAAAGATAATGTAAAATAAATTTTAAAATAATCTTAAATAAATATATAATAATTTCACTTTAATTTAATTATTTCTTAATTAAATTTAAATTTTTATTCATAATTTTTCTATTAAATATTTTTGAAATTATATCTTTCAATAAAGAACTAATAACAAAATAAAAAATTTATGTCCTAGGGAGGTTAGAATTTTCTCTGGATGAAACCAAACAAAAATGAGATGTCTGACAAACTAAGCACTGTTTGAGGCCTTGGGCAAAACATCTGTTTTTGGCATTTTCTTTAAATATTAAAGATGATAACCAAATGGAAAGCGTGCGAAAACGTAAAATTCTGTAGTAGTTGCGTGACAAAAAAAAAGGAATTATCAAACTTGAAAGACCAAATGGAAAATTACCTGCATTGATTTTCCAACTATTCATGGATTCAAAATAGTTAACATTTAAATTAGAAATAGATGCAGCCTAAAGACACTATGCAATGCAGTTCAAGATGAAATACTTTAAATGTCCTAGTTTGTGATAAATCATGCTAAAATAACCAGGGTGATGAAGCAATCAACATCAAAATTTGACAAAACTTTTGGCATTTTCTTTCAATACAAAAGATAATAACCAACTGGAAAGTGTGGAAAAACGCAAAATTCTGTAGTACTAGCATGACAAAAGAAAGGAATTTATCTAACTTGAATGACCAAATGGTAAATTAGCTGCATTGACTTTCCAACTAGTCATGGATTCAGAATAGTTAACATTTAAATTATAAATAGAGCAGCCTAAAAACGCTACGCAATGCTGTTCAAGATTGAAATACTTTAAATGTCCTGAATTGTAATAAAACATGTTAAAATAATCCAGGGTGATGAAGCAATCAACATCAAAATTTGACAAAGCATAATTATGTATCTAGAATAAGACTTACCCACATGGGTTTTAGGTAGACAGAAAGCTCATCAAGAAATGGTACAAAATAAGTCTTGAAAGTTTTGATCATTGTGCCCAAACAATCACTAACCTGAAGTAAAGACAAGATGAAAAAATAAATTTACATAAACTGCGTGCATATTATAGCATAAGTAAAAAGTTATATCAACATGATCATATATAAAAACCGTGACCTTTAAGTTTCAACACTGACCTGATCGAATACTTCTTCTTCCTGCTCATTTTCTTCTTTGAGAAATTCCCCTTCTTCAGCATCAAAATCTTCAGCCTTCATACGTTCTGCTCTTTCTCTTTTCCTAATTGTACTTGCTGTGATCAAATGCTTGATCTCATCCACAATGGACCTGATCTGGCCCTTATCAAGAAGATGTCCAGAGAGCTAAGAAAAAAAAGAGGCAGAACCGCAGAAGTATCAATCTCTATTGCTATGAAAAACAAAATCTAAAAATTGTAGCTTTAAGCAATCAAATTATAATCCAAGGCAAGGTTTTAAAAGGCATTTTTGGAACTGGCAACAGTTCTCTTAGGGATGGAGCAGGGTAAATTTCCCTAGGGCAGTCAGGAGAGCGATTTGGAAGGCATTTGCCCCAGGTGCCAGGAACCAACCTTTTATGCCATATTGGTGTGGAAAATTCCTATAATACTAATGAAATTAATTTTAATTAAACTAAATAATCAAATATCAAAATTTTAACCTATTAGAAATCTCTTTATATTTAATTAGATAAAAATATGAATGAAAAATATTATTTAAATTTTAATATCTTCAGAACTATCAAATTGTTTCCTCTCCTACAAGCCTTTAGAAACATCAAAATTCTAACCCAACTTGCCGCAATCTGCCTCGTATCTTGTCCATCTCTGCTCACTTTGCCAAAGCCTCCTCTGTTGCTTTTCGTTTACCCCGCCAACTAGTTGCTCATCTTCACTGGAGCCCAACTCCAACTCACCTCTCTTCTAGTTTCATTTTGACGGTCATCTTGTTTGATTTTATAGGATTATGCCAATTAGACTTTCGAGTTAGAATATAAATCATATGATAGTGGACTTTGAATTTGTGGAATTCATTTAGTTTTTTTCTTATATTTTGTTACTTTAAATGTTACTCTTATTTATAAATATTAAAAGTATTAAATTCATCATGATTAAGCCTCATAAAGTATAATTGAATTTTCTTAAGTCTTTTGCTTTTTAGTGACAGTTATTTAACTATTAACTTTCTTAATTAGTTTGTGCATTCTCTCCTCCTTATTCTGTTTTATTTTATTTCTTTCTTTTTAGACTTTTTCGCTTTTAGGGATAATTTATTAATTATTTGTTTATTTTATCTTGTTGATTTCTATAAATACCCCTTGCTTACTTGGAAGGAGTGAGTTTTTGGTTTTTTGAGAAATTAGTTACAGCCTGAAAATAGGGTGGATTCCCAAGTTTGAGGTGAGATGATTGACGATGAATCATTGGGGAGTTCAAGACTTCGCCAACATTGAGAGCCAAGACCTCCTTTCTGCCATAATACCAAGGTTCTATGTTTAATTGATTATTTGTGAAGCAAAACAAGATCTCATCCTACTGGATTGGAGCAGCTGCCATTGGTTCTGTGAAAATAGAATTTTTAATCAATTCTAACATTTCGTTTAAACCTTCCGTCAAACATCACTATCAGCGACTGTCTTCCCCGCCAATGACATCCTTTCACATTGAATACAAGTATCTTATCACTTCAATGGAGTAGTAGAATGGAAGGAAATGGGGATTTTAGGTGGTATATTAGTGAATATAGAAGTTTGTGTTAAATATGTATTTTTAATAGTTTTAGGTGGTATGTATGTAAAAATCCCTAAGAATAAATTATGAAATCATGTAATCCAGCCTTGAAATACAAGGTATGTTTATCAACATACCCTTGCACATTGTCCAACTGAATTAGTAACTTAAATTGTAAAAAATAAAGAGGAATGGCTCTTTGAGGCTAAAAGACAAACCTGCATACATTGATTTAAGGAATCCAACATGCTTGAACAAATTTCTATTTCAGGTTCCTGTGAAAAACACCGGCATCCAAAGTACAGAATGATTGCATGAAGGGAAAAAAAAGGATATTAAAGAAAGACGATATTGAACAAGAATATAAAGAAATAGATTGACCTTATGAAGAGCTTCAACTAAGGCTGGGACTATGTAATCAAATAGTTGCTTCACATAAGACTCATCACGCCCTTGAGCTAGTCCCTTCTCAACTGCTAACTTTGCTGACCTCAGTAGTTCAGGCATTGCTACAGCAAGAAGAACCACCACCATCGATGACGTCCAAAAATAATTTCAAATTGAAAATAGACAAAATAAAATAAAGCATGTAGAAGTACCGGAAACAGCTGCCCTTCTAACCTCTTCATCGAAATAAAATTTCAGTAAAGGAACCAGAGTAGGAGCAACCTAAAACAACAAGATGTCACTAAAGTTAAGAAAGCAAATGGTTCCAATTGAAATAAACAAAACGACTACAGTATAATGATCAAAATGTGATCGCCAACCTGATCAATCCATGGGTAGAAATTCTCCTTGAGCTCATCGGCATAACAACAAAGCATGCTACAAGCTGTGGCTTTCTCCTCTAATACACTAGTCCTAATGCGAATCCTTTTAGCCCCGAAATTGGCAATCTCAACTCTGCATTAAAAGCACAACTTCAATGCAAGAATCATGACTAATGAATCAAATTATATACAACAACAACAAAAAAAACATCAAGCATTTATCCTACTTTGTGGGGTCGGCTACATGAATCTTTTTCTCCTTTGTGTCCTATTAAGAATCAAATTCTTATTTAAATCTAATAAAGAAAGGTCATTTCTAATATTTTCTAACCAAGTTTTTTTAGTTCTACCTCTATATTTCTTAACATAAGCCAAATCTAATACATATACTCTCCTAATCAGGTCATCGAAAGGCCGTCGTTTTATGTGACCAAACCATCTAAGGTGACTCTCTCTAATCTTATCTTTCATTGGAGTTGCTCCAACCTTTTCACGTATATGCTCATTTCGTATTCTGTCTCTAAGAGTAAAACCACTAATCCACCTGAGCATCCTCATCTCTGCAACACTTAACTTAATATTATACTTCTCTTTTAATGGCCAACATTTTGCAACATAAAGCATTGCAAGTCTCACCACCATCTTATAGAAACTTTCCTTAAATTTGAGAGGGACTTTTCTATCACACAACAAGCCCGATGCATTCCTCCACTTCAACCATCCAATTTGAATTCTACTAATAATATCTCCATCTATTTCGCCATCACTCTGAACAATAGACCCAAGATGTCTAAAATATGTACTCTTATTAATGACTTGATTGCCCAAAGTCACAATCCCCCCACTTGATCTATTACAACTAAAAGTGCACTCCATATATTCAATTTTAAATCTAGTCAAACAAAAACCTTTAGACTCTAAGTAGACCTTCATAATTCAAGTTTAAGTTCAACTCCCTCTCTAGTCTTATCAGCAAGAAGAATATTATTAGCAAAAAGCATACACTAGGGTACAACCCCTTGCAAATGTCAAGTAAGAACATTCATGACTAAAACAAAAAGATATGGACTTAAGGCTGATCCTTGATGTAATCCAACTGAAATAGGAAAATACTTGGTCAAACCATCTTGTCAAACACAAGTAATAGCTTCTGCATACATAACCTTAATGACTTGAATATAACCATTATTAATCCCTTTCTTTTCTAGAACTCTCCATAGCACTTTTCTTAGAACTTCATCATATGCTTTCTCTAAACCAATAAATATTAATGAAGCAAATTATATAAGAAAAAAAAAAGAACAATCCTAAAAAAATGGAAAAGGTTAGAAAACAATAAAAGACATCATGGAGTAAGGCTGGGAAAAAAATTGAGAGAAAACCCATCTTTGTGAACATAGGTTAAAAGAAAAGGCCAAAAGATGGAAAAAGAGAGTATAATACCAAAATTTACCAAAGTTTCAGATCAGGCTTACATGAGATCTTTTTATGCAAAGTTAAATTCATTCAGCCTGACATGCAAATTTTAGTGTTTATAGATACAAACACAAGCATACATATTTATGTGATAAAGAGTAATTCTTCAGTAACCTAATAATAGAATTAGTCATAGTATACTGCCAGAGACCAGTACTGGAATTCTTTCTATCAAAAGTCATAAGTTATAGGAGTAATGGAATATTCAAAAGTTCAAACTAAAACACATGGCATTGACATGATATCATGCTGTCTTAAGTTTATAAGCATTATAGTATGAATATTCGCTATTAAACAGAAACCTGTCCTCATTCGAATTATCCATGTATTCAGAATCTGATGTTATGGTCACATCTGGTTCGAGTTGAGCAGACTGAAGTAAAGGGGGCATGACAATATTCATACATGGTAGAAAATCTTGTCCTAAGCACTGGCAGAGTCGTGTCCAAGCCTATAAGATATTTTACAAAGTAATGTTTAGAAGGCAAAAATAGAAACCATGCAACGGTTTACAACTTTGAAGCACTAGCATACTTGCAACATATAGCTAGCTATCGGATCATCAATCTCTATTTGAGATCCTTGTAATGACATCAACACTTCCATCACCTAAGACAAAGAAGAGGTAAGATTTTTATGTCTTTGAATGACAAAAAAGCACAATTAATTTGCTGTAAAAAATGTTACAATTTAGCCAGAGAAAGAATTTTAAGAGAAGGTAAAAGCAAATAACGAAAGAAAACACATAGAACCAACAAAACTAAAGAATCTAACTAGTCCCAGTCTGGAAAATATGTTAATTACGACATCAATTGTAGATACAAATATGGGCTTTCCAAATCTTTCGTAAGGGAATAAAAAATGGTTAATCTAAAGCATTAGATTCGTCTAAATAATCCAGGATTTAAAGAAGCAAACGTATTTGTGCTTGATTCTTACTTGTTTAGCATCATCCCTGAACTTATCCTTGCCCACAACCATGCCAACCAAACTGATGCATTCCATGGACTTGGCAAGTAGCATGCGATTTGACTTATCCGTTGCATTTAGTAAAATAGTTTTCAAACAAGGCATTACAGCATCATAGTAATTTTGGAATTGCTCCTGCATGAGATAAGGTTGAGTCCTAACGCATGAAAAAGATTATGTACCAAATAGACTATTGCATAATAATAAGTCTGCACCCGTGAAGAATCCGCAAGTGATGCTAAAGCAATCAAAGCTGCTCCTTGCACGATCTGTTTCTTGTTCTGTAAGAAAATTTTTATGCATTCAAACCAATATCATGTACGCGATTAAAAAGAAAAAGATTAAACCATAAGAGAAATCACAGAGAAAAAAAACTGAAATTTTATAGAAGCTGTACCTGAAGCAATACCAACAGTTTGCTAACAAAGCCATCCAAATAATGAGTCAAAATACCTGGTGCGCATTTTTCAGTGAAATTGAGGATTACTGAAGCAGCATGTGCCTAGAAGTTCAATAGAACAAATCATAATCACCATCGTAATAACTAGCCATCATTAGTCTTATCTAAACTATATGGGATCGGCAAAACCAATTGAAATAGTGTGGCTAATAAGAGAATTATAACCTGATGAAGAAGCTTTGAACAAAGAAATACTATCACTATTGCTTCAGGAGATTTGAACAAAGAGAAAAAAATTCAGATGAACTGATGAAGAAGATGATTAAAATTATAAGGCATGGAATAAAAATATACTAGAAAATAAAATAGCAATGTGGGAATTTAAGCAATCAAAGCGTATAAAATCAGATCAATAGAAAACTAGTAGTTTATATTCAAACGCATCTGTCATTTTCAAATCCCAGGACAGTGATACTTGCAATCTCCAAGGTCAGAAAGCGCCAAAATACAGATGAGCATCATAGGAGATAATAAATTAGATAAATTAGCACTCCTTCAGAACAATGATACACTGAGTTGGAAAAGAAGTATTTCATTCACAGCGTTTACCACAAACAGGCTGCCAACCCTTTTTAAACATTTATCAATTGATAGAATGCAAATGAAAAAACGAGAATCTGCACCCAAAAAATGGAAATAGCCGAGCGATAATAATCCATTTACTTTCATAGACGATAATATTGTTTATTCACATTCATCACGAGGAAGTGGCCAAAACAAATAGCATAATAATTCCAGTAAACACTATCAGATAGAGAAAAATACATGATGATAAATTAAATGAATGTTAGAACAAGGAAAGAGAATATAAATACCTGGATTCTTTGAATTAGAAAGAAATAAATCAAGAACGCCTGATGAAAAGAAAGTTTTATAGTTCTTTTTTTCAATGCACCATAACGAATTATAGTTAGAGTGCAAATTGAGCTTGGGTTTGGGCACCGGTCATTTCTAACCTGAACTTTGGAGAATAATGTCAAGCAGTTCCATGAAACTAGTAAAAGTTCAGGACTGTAGTGATTGAGGGCTGCAACATTGTTGACCCTAATACTAGTGTCGGGGTCGAGTCGACTGCGCAAGGTGGATTTGAAGAGCGAAAGAGCTCGAAATCGCACAAAAACTCACCCGACGCGTGTCGATCAAAAACCCAAAATCGCCGAATGGCCTCCATTCGCGAAACGGACAATGCTGATGCATCTGGAGCAATGGAAATAGCTAAGATCGACACCCATATTGATGGGGTTCGTCGATCGGCGAAAAAATTAAATTTTGCACGCAAATCGAGGCAACGACGTGTGCGAGCGACAACATGGAGACTAACGCGATGCATGATTAATTTTTTTTATATTTTATGCAATATAATTAAAAAAATTAGAGAAAGAGATTTTTTTTCTTTAATAAATTTTTTTAATAAAAAATACCTAAAATACCCCTCATTTAACCCTCATATTCTCCGCAACCAAACCCCCCTCTCATTTTTCATGCCAAATCACGCCAAGGAGCCACCCCCCCATCCGAACTCCCTCTCTTGCGATTCTTCTCACGCCAAGCTGCCGGCCTCCCTCCTCCCTCCAAGCAAGGAAAAATTTCTTCTCCTTCTCCTTCTCCTTCTTCCTCCATTCTTCTTCTTCCTTCCCTCATTTTATTCTTCATTTTTCTTTTTCATTCTTCCTCCTCCCATTTCCTCCCTCATTTTCTTCCATTTTCCTCCTCTCTTCTCTTATCCTACCTATCCTTCATCATATTCTTCTTCCTCCAACCTTTCTTTCTCCAAACATACCTTAACCTTAACCCTAATTTTTTTTGTTCCTCCACATCCATCCCTCCAATCACTAACCTTCCTTCATAAAAAACACTCCTACACACTTCCAACCAAAAATCCTCATTATCCAACATTTTCTCTCTCTAATCTAGAGAGAGAAAATTTTATCTCTCTAGAATGAGAGAGAAATTCATTCATACATGACTCCCTCTCCATCCCAAACATCTCCCTTCACCATTGTTTCCCCATAATTCCCCTCCTAGTGAGAGAAAAAAATTCCCTTCTCTTTCTCTCTCTCTAAAGTTGGAGAGCGAGGAATTTTCTCTCTCTAGCTTCACCCCGCCACTCTCCTACACACCCTAAGCATCCTCCACCAAAAACCCCTTCTTTCCCTCTCTTTATCTCTCTAGAAAGAGAGCTCGCTCTCTCTTTTTCTCTCTCTAGCCTTTGCTTTAAATTAAAAAAAAACATATATGATTAATTAAATGACATAAATGACAAAAAATATTATATTATGCATCGCAGGTTTCCCTTTGTCGTCGTCATTGCCTCGATTGTCGTGCACCCAAAGTATAAATCCGACATTAGCATTTTAAATTTCAATGCATGAAATAAGTACTCGTGACCACTTTTGTTAATGAAAGAGGAAATATAAGTACTCGTGACCGTTTTTGTTAGCGAGTGTGAAAATTCGTATGCATGAAACATAAGTACCCATGACCGCTTTTATTAGCGAGCGGGAAAATTTATTATGTATGAAATGAAAGTTAAGTATTCGTTACTGCTTTTCTTAACAAGCAGGAAAATGTGTTTTAAACAGGTACTTGAAGACTCCGTGACCGCTTTTGTTAGCGAGCGGGGAACGAGACTGCGGCCACGGCGTCATTTGACACCTACCGTGACTGCCTTTCTTGGTAGGCGGGAAGGCTTTACACACCCCGATGCAGCCCCCTATGCAGGGACGACGCCAAGGTGCTGCCAAAATTTTCAATAGAACCCATGACTTAGAAAATTTCAATTAAAATTCACCTTAAGTTTCTAAGTTAACCAAAAAAATAAAATATACGACACCCTAGGCACGCGACACTGGAAAACAAATATAAAAGAAAATTTTAAATCATAGGAAAATGCAACATACAATGAACCTTTAGGGGAATTAGTTGTTCACGAATAGGTAGGAATCAAGCCTCTTCCTCCTAACTCCTGACTTGCACACACTTAAGTCCCCCACCAAAATCCTTTGCAAAAATGGAATGTGAAGAAATGAGCTAAGCCTCCCCTCCTATTTATTACATTGAATTCAAATTATTCGCGGGCCCCGCCAACCTAGGATCCCCTTGGTAAAAGACAAATAAGGTACACATGTAGGCCCCATCGGCTTAGAATTCTAATATGTCATTTCGAGGCTCTAGCTTTGGATTTCTCGAATATTCATCGGTAGGTGAAATACGAGCGCAAATACACCTGAATACGATTGGCAATTATCTTAAAAAGTTGGAGATGGGCGTGCCCTGGTTTGAGGTTGAGTTGAGTGTAGTTGACGGAGGCGGAAGGGCCGCTTGTGCTGGCCGCTTGCAGGTGAGGAGGATGGAAGCTTAAAGGCGTGACTTGATCGCACAAGGAGGGAGGAAGCCGGGATAGGTTGCACGCGTGTGTGGGAGACAAAGACGGAAGGGTTGAGGTTTGGGCCTTAATCGCGAACGGAACAGCATGCGGGTGGTGTTGCGGGATTTGAATTCGACATGCAGTAACGAACGAGGCTTGCAAAGACCGGAGCAGAATTCAGACGGGATTGCAAGAGGAAAGTGTCGATTTCCGATTATCGGTAAGCATAACCTCATTTCTCCATTTCCTTATTGTTTTATACAAATTGCACAAATAGTCGTTTTGCCCACGACGTGGAAGACGTCTGTAACGTGATTCGGTCCTTTGCTGTCGTGGGTTTTATTTCCCTTTGTTTTATACTTTTTTTTTCCTTGAGTGATTATACATCTTTGTTATTATATATATTTTTATTTTTTATATATATCCAAATAAAAATTAAAATTTTTTACTAAAAAACTTCCTTAAGAAACAATAAGGAAGCTTTCCCAACAAAAAGAAGCCTTAGTTTGAAATGCTTGCAACAAATAAATTTGCCCTGAATGGGATGTTAGATGCACATTAAACTAATTAAAAATCAATGAGATGCTTGTCACATATGATGGGTAGTGGAATTGTAGGGTTAGGTTGAAAGCGCTAGAGCGTAAAAGAAGGATAGGATTGGAAAGATGTGTAGCAATTCTTTAAGTCGCAGCGGTTGATACCTCAAAGAATTAGGTTGCCCAATTCCCAAATGCGAGATGAGAATACAAAAGCATCCATCAAGGGGAAATGATTTCATATAGCTAGAACTCAAAATATTTTGTTCATCATTATGCAAATTACATGACCCTATCTATTATTTATTATAATCAGTTATTTGACAATTTTTTCATATGCAATCATAAATGAAAATAATACATTAATGTGGAAATTCTGTAATCCGAATGACCCATGCCAGATCTCATCAAGCAACCTATTATAGCAACCATAGGATTATTGACTATCTTAGCAATCCGTCAATATTATTAATGTATTATCTGTTATTACTTTTTTTATTACAATTAATTATGTTCTGATCATTTTCTTAATTTTAAGACTAGTAATTAATATTGTTTGGCACCTACAATTATGCAGCTTATCTACAATCTACAAAAAATAATAATATTTAAGTTTCTCCTCTATTATCTGGTGCTTATTTTTAACATAATATCAGAGCATTATATTTACTTGTCATAAGATTTTGGCGTTCGTTCAAAGCTTCGCTGAGCTCACGGTGTTTGTCTATCTCGTCAAACTTATGGTGTTCACCCAAACTCACAATCTCCAAACAATCCCACATGAAAGTCCAAACCTCGGCTATCAGATCCTCACGATCTTTATATTGCAATTTCTATCCGATTCACCACACAACTTTGAGCCTCAACACCCAATCTTCACTCACAAGTCTGCCTTAATCTTACCCAACTTTAACACACACTATTCGATCGTTGCAATCCTGCAAAGAGCCCACTTCAACCTCGTGAATCCACTTCTCGCCATTGCATTGATTCTTCACTCTTAACCACAATTATGGTTAGACACAGAATGACCTCTAATAAAAGTTTCTCCTCCGACGTCACCTCCAATTATGAACCAATTGTTCATGGACACATTAACAGTCATGAAAGCTTTACCTCAAATATTCCCCTCATTAGACACTAATTGTGTCACGACCCAACCCGACCGGGATGGATCCCGCTCGCATCGGGCCGCGACAGAGCTTTCAAATCCAGGATCTGGCTTTGGAATTTGCTTCAGAACTTTCTTCCAAGTATAACACAGACAGAAAAAACACAGAGCTACTATAAACATCCAAACCCAGCGCAGTTCATCTATCTTTTCTTTCATCAAAATAATCATATACAGATACAATGCATGGCTTCAGACAGAAAGAACAGAACAGAACAGAAAAGTTATGACCGTACAAAAATCAAAAGTATCAAGTACCTAATCACAAATCAGACTCAGAACGTCTAGTCCAAGACCTCCTTCCCTTTCCCAGAACCTGAAAACCACGCAGAAAACAAGGATGAGCCAACAGCTCAGCAAGACATCAATCACCAATCAAAATCTCCAGAAACTCACATCAGAAAAGTATTCGTACAGAATTCAAACAGTCGTACAGAAATCGTATAACAGACAGAACAGATACTTGCTCAATCAGAAATCAAACATCGAATACGGAACTGAAATCATATTATCATAAAGTTTTCATGTCACAGAGCAGATAGAATCATACAGAATAATCAGAGTCGTACAGAAATCAGAAATCAGATAAAATCACATTACAACTTTACAGAACAGATAATTTCAGAACAGAACTTTCTTCCAGATGTCGGAACTTCCCCTCTTCCCCTTATGGCTCCCTTTTTGTGCATATAGCACCAGAACTTCCCCTTATAGCTCCCTTTATGTGCTTATAGCACCAGAACAGAACGGATATACAGAATTTCAGATTTCAGAACTTCCCCTTATGTCTCCCTTCCCGGACCCAGACAACGGAATCACAAAGGATTCCGGCCCCATATAACTCCCTTCTGATAGCAGACAAATAATCAATTCATTCAAATCATCTCATTTCAGAAATTCAGAAATCGTACAAAAATTCAGCGGCATAATGGCAGTATACGGAATTTACACAAAATTCACAGATCCAGAAATTCACCAAATTACCACAGAACATTCACAACAACATTATAAGACTTTCATTGTGCTGACAAAACATTTTTCAACATCCTGATAATTTGCAGTTCAATTAAAACACCATAGAATCCAAAATATCTGGTAAAAATCTTCCATAAAATACTCAAAACGTGCATAATTATCATTTCAGAGACATACCAAAAGTTACGCGGTAAAACCTTAGTCAGAAGAAAATAATACTAAAAATTCGCTAACGGAAACAAAATCCGGAATAGAAAATGCGTCAAAAATCTCGTTTCTGAAAATTGAGAAAGGCGGAATGTGCCTTACCTCGAGTCGGTCAACTTCTCTAACTGTCACAACGGACGAAAACAGACCGGAGTCGCTCAAAAATCCTCTTTTCCTTCGTTTTTCTCTCTCCTGGCCGTCCTTTTTCTTTCAAAAATATCTCATTTCCTTTTATATCCAAACTGATCGTACCGGACGATCGCACTTCGTCCCGGGACGATTTGGCTCTGGACAAATTTCGTCCAGACGAAATTAATTATCGTCACGGACGGCTTGGGCTCTGGATGATTTTCGTCCAGACGAAATTAATTATCGTCCCGTACGATTCGCCCTCTGGACGATTTTCGTCCAGACGATCCGATTTCGTCCAGACGAACCATGCAGCCAGAACTGTTTTCCTGCACAACCTATACCGATCGTCCCGGACGATCGAACTTCGTCCGGACGAACCTGGGAGCAAAATGATCTTTACAAATTGAATGGGTAAAATTACCTCCAATGAGCCTAATCATCTATGATGTTCATAAGTAGGAAAGGAAAATCACAAATGCAGCGATTCCTTCTCTACAAGAAGATTTGAAATTCAAATCATGGTGATCGAAAAATATCATAGTTATGTACTAGCATATTAACACCATGAAAAATTAAATGAGTCAAAATTTCATATTCTATGCTAAAACAAAAGAAATTTGACATGCAACAAAAGAAGCTTGCTCGGATAATAAGAATGCTGCAAGTTACTCAAAATCAATAGAAGTCCTCCATGATCTTCAATAACATGATCTATCAGTTATTCAATATCCTATGCTCTAAATAGCTATTGGGAACAACTAAATGCAAATGAAGAATTGAATTTGGATTGTCTAGAAGATGCCGTCAGGTATTAAAAAATTATTTAGAAAAAATGGGTAGCCAAATTTATTTTTGAAATAAATAACAATCTTAATGTAGTCTAAGGAAGAATATTTGGAACCAAAACTCTACCATCCACTCGCGAAGATTTTTTTGAAGTTGGGAGGGAGAAAAACAAGAATAAAATCATAATGGGAGACTAAGGCATTCCAACCACTCCGTAAAACTGTGCACTCACATCACAAATTATTTGTGCATAATGAATAAAGGTGCTCACCCACTTATGATACTGTTTGGGAGAATAATGTACCCACACACGTAAATGAAAATGATTTGAAAATTGAAATAGTCTTGCCAGCTTCATTGATGAAAATTATAGATATTGCTCCTGCAATGAGCATTTTATTAAAAGATATAATATGTTGAATTCATTACAAAATGTCATGTTTTATAAAATGATACTATCTTTAATTAACATGAGTAGTAAGCCTATTTATTTTTTTAATTAAAATAATTGCTTATCGTGACTTACATATCTTTTATTTTTATTTTTGAAATTATAATAGTATAGAACTATAATTAATCATAAAGGTTGTTTGGCTCAACCAGTTATAAAATTTTAATATTTCAAAAAATGGTCCTCTGAATTTGATGGGTAAAAGAATACTTTGTGTACAAGATAAAGATAACCATCTTTGTTAGAGCGTTTTCCTTGTTATTTGTATTAAAGTTAAAAGTTATTATAGGACTGCCAATCATGCCTATGTTTTCAATTATTTATCATGCATATGTTTATAGATATATTTTACGTTCATAATGAAATATGCATTGATTTATTGCTGCATTAATTTCTGTATACTGAATTTATTAATATTACATATGACTTATTTTTATGCATATTATTCATGTTGAATGTCATAAATGGTGTACTTACTAAGTATATCTTGCTATAGAAATAGCAAATGCCATATTGTAAAATACATGTTGAAAAATTGCTTATGAAATACATAAAAAAATGTATGTCTTTGTGTAATGGTAAGTAGTTTAGTAAAATCCTTCTGTATATTGATTCACGAGGCCAATAGGCCCACAAAGTGATGGCTCTAGATAAAATAATTGATTTTTTAAGGTTGATGTTTACTTTTTTAGTTTCAAGGTGTCCTGATAAAACCAACCATAGATATATAAACGACTATATAATTGAATGATAAATTATTAATGAGATATATTTAGAGATGTATGATTATACATAATAAGATTGCATATGAATGTTTGAGAATAGAAATAACTACAGAAATATATTTACTTTAACTTGATAAATTGATGACACATATTACACTACTATCATATCATATAGATTGTGCCCTTCTTATTTTCATGCTACATATCCCAGTGCATTGTCATTTATGCTTTAATAAACAATCGTTAGAAGGTTTGTATAATGCCTAAAATTTTGTTAAAAAGGTAAGCATATAATTTAACCCATTTTAGCATACCCTCATAAAACGTCAAGCCTTTTTCATTAAATTTTATTTTTAATTTCGAGTATTTTGATATATAGAAGTATATCTAAATTATAAGCCTAATAAACATGAGTACATGAAAGTTAATTTATATTGAATTAAATTATGTAGCATTACAGCCATTTAAAACTTATTTAAATGCGTTTTACTGTAGCCTCCACTAATAAAGGCATGCAAAGGCTGATTTTTGAATGCTGTAATCAAACGGTTAAGAGGGCTTGACAAGGCTATAGTGGAAAAAGGCATTAGGGTAAAATATATTAATATATATTTAAGTAAGTTTATCAACCTAAAGCCTTACCATTTCATTCTTCCCCACCTGATCCTTTGACGTCTAAAGTTGCGTGTGAGCAGAGAACTAGGAGACGGGAGCTGTAGTTTGATGAAATCTGTAAGATTTGCTATTTGTTGAAATCCATAGGTCAGTTGTGTGTTGAAAACTGCTGAAACCAGTGGAAATAAGGGATAAAGGTGTTAGGCCAGCCCAAGGGGGGCCGACTGTACCTATTGAATCGGTCCCTAGTGGACCAGTTTTATATTGCAATTGCCGGCCCAAGGAAGGGAGAGGGAAGGGCCGGCTGCTCCTATGGGGCCCACACCTTGACTAATAATTGCTTTAGAGGGAAATATTTGAATGAGGGGTTGTTTAGGGATTTTGTATTTCTCCTTTGGCTTTAATTAGTTGCTAATGCTAGAATTAGGGTTTCATATTGAGTTTGAAATGAAATTTGAGATCTAGGGTTTGTTCCTTTGGGCGCTAGGCTTGGCTAGAGATTTGGAGAGTTGTTTCTTCCTCTTGAATTGAAGAAACTTGTATCGCTTGTTGTTTTCCTGCATCTGCTAGTGGGATTATTCGTTTTTCTCTCAGTTTTCTCCATATTGCTCAAGAAGGTTGTTGTACCGTTGTTGTTTTCTACTGTAATCAGCAGTTTTTCTCATTATTTTCACCAATTGTTGTTAGGTTCCTTGCAAACTCCAGTATTTCCCTTAGAGTTACTTGCGAACTCAAGTACTTCCTATCAAATTGGTATCAGAGTGTTGTCTTGGGACCATTGGCGGCTGAAATTCTGAAATTTTAGCGGTGTAATTTCATCCGAAAGAAGATCCTCTCATAAATCGTGGGAAGAGTTATGGCCAGGAAGAAGGTTGAAGTTTTGGAAGGATAAATTGGGCAATTAAAATCAGATTTGTAAGGAAAATTTTCTGATTTTCAAAATCAGATTTCATCCAATAATGAAATGTTGGAAGGGAAGTTCGACGTGATGGAAGAGATGCTGAAGAAATTACAATAAGTGAAGACTAATCTGGCGACATCGGAAGCAAGAGAAAACATCGGCGACAATGGAAGAGTTGGAAACCCTAATATGTTTAGGGGAAAGAAAACTCCGAAATTAGAGATCTTGGAGGGTGAAGATGGAATGCCTCCTATAGAACCACTTTTTAAGGAGAGATGAGAACCGGTTTTGAAAGAAGAGTTGCTGATTTTGTAGGGAGAAGGGAGGACTTCCACCGTAGAGGTGCTGAATTTGAAAGAAGAAGAGAGAAATTTGATGAAGGGGTTGGGTATGATCACCGGAGGGAGATCGTGACAACTGGGGAGCACCTCCTCTTCGTGGAATCAGAGGATATGGAGGATTAAGGGCAACGGGGGTGACCCAAAGGTGAGAAAGCTAAAGATGCCCATCTTTGAGGGCGAGGATGGTCATGGATGGATCTACAAGGTGGAACAATATTTCTCCATCAACGGGTTGAAGGATGAAGAGAACCTGACGACGACAGAACTATGTTTGGAGGGGAAGGCACTAGCATAGTACCAATGGCCTGACATGAGGCAACCCATTAGGAGTTGGAGGTAGTTCAAAGAGTGCTTACTAGAACATTTCCGAACTAGTAGGGGAGGAGACTTTTATGAGCAATTCTTTGCTTTGATACAGAAGGGGACCGTAGCAAATTACCATGACAGGTTCGAGAACTTGGCCAGCAGATTAGACTAGCTCTCTGAGACAGTGCTGGAGGGAAACTTTATGAAAGGGCTTAAATCGGAGATACGGGCAGCGGTTAGAGTGATGATGCCAAGAAATATGGGGGAGACCATAGAGCTAGCCCTGTTGGTGGAGGATTAGAAGCAGATGGAGAGATGGACTAAGGGGAGCAACGTTTGGGGGGTCATACAGGATGACCACCATTTTCTTAGCTCCCAAAAAGGGGCTAGCACTAGGGAGTCTGAAGGAAGTGCCCAAGGAGAGAGCTAGAGGAGAGAAAATGGAGGAAGTTTAAAAATGCTGACAGAGAAGGAGATACAAGAGAAAGGGGTGAAGGGATTGTGTTTTAGATGTCATGAGAAGTACATGCCGGGGCATAGATGTAATGACCAAACTCTTCAGGTTCTCACTGCCTGCAATGACGAGGGAGGTGGAAGCGGTTTAGAGATGGAGGAAAAGGAAAAGTTGCATTTGGATGTGGCAAAAGTCTCCCTAAACTCAGTAGTGGGATTCACCCCAAATCACACTATGAAGGTAAAGGGTGAGATAGCGGATAGAGAGGTGGTAGTGTTGAAAGATAATGGGACAACCCACAATTTCATCTCCACCCAGATTTTTGATCTACTGGGGGTGAAATTAGCGGATACAGAAGGCTACGGGGTGATGGTGGGCACAGGAAAGGTAGGAATGGGTAGAGGAGTTTGTAGGAGAATGGTATTGACTATTCAGTGGATACAGATGAGGGAGGATTTTCTTCTCTTGGAGTTGGGGAGTACGAATGTCATCCTGGAGATGAAATGACTACAAACATTGGGGGAGACCAAGGTAAATTGGTTAGCACTTAGGATGGAACCGATGGTAGGGGGAAGGAGAATGGTGATCCAGGGCGATGCAGGGCTGTCTAAGGCTAGAGTATCTCTCAAATCCATAATCCGAATCATACAGGAGGTGGGAGGTGAATATTTGGTGGAATTGCAGTGCTTGGAGAGGGTCAATGTAGGGGAAGAGGGAGATATTCCACTTGCAGTACAACCACTCATACAACAGTTCAGTGAGGTGTTCTAGTCACCTCAAGGTTTACCACCAGCTAGAGAACAGGAGCATGCAATCCTTTTAAAGGAGGGGGTGTCACCGATTAGTGTACAACCCTACCGTTACCCTCAAATTCAGAATGACGAGATTGAGAAGTTGATTAGGGAGATGTTGGAAACGGGGATCATCAGACCAAGTGTGAGTCCTTTATCTAGTCCAGTCTTACTAGTCAAAAAGAAAGATGGGAGCTGGACGTTTTGTGTGGATTATAGGGCATTGAATAAGGAGACTATGTCGGATAAATTCCTCATCCCGATGATCGATGAACTACTAGATAAGCTGTATGGAGCAGTAGAGTTTTCCAATATGGGCTTAAAGTCGGGCTACCATCAAATCAAGATGAAAGACTAGGATATTCAGAAGACGGCATTCAGGACGCACGAGGAGAACTACGAGTTCTTGGTGATGTCATTTGGGCTCACTAACGCCCCTGCTACTTTCCATTCTTTGATGAATAGGGTATTCCGGCCGTACCTCGAGAAATTTGTCCTTGTATTTTTTTATGACATTTTGGTGTACAGCAAAACGGAGGAGTATTTAGAGCATTTGAAGGAGGTTCTGAAGGTTTTACAGGAGCATCAGCTGAGGGCCAACCTAAAGAAGTGCAGCTTTGTCCAGTCAAGCGTGGAATACTTAGGTCATGTAGTGTCCCAGGAGAGAGTGGTGACCGATCAAACAAAAATTAAGGCAATGTAGAAATGGCTTAAGCCTAGGAACATAAGGGAGTTGGGGTATTTCCTAACACTGACTGGGTACTATAGGAGATTTTTGAATGGATACAATACCATAGCTTGGCCTTTGACCGAGCAACTAAAGAAGGACAACTTTTGTGGGGAGAGGCAGCAACCCAGGCTTTTGAGAGATTGAAGAAAGTCATGACGACAGTCCTAGTTTTAGCTCTGCCGGACTTCAGCTAGTTCTTTGTAGTGGAGATCGATGTGTCAGGGTATGGATTGAGGGTAGTGCTGATGCAGAATCATAGACCTATAGCATACTTCAGTCAAGTGCTGTCAATTAGGGCTAGATTGAAGTCTGTGTATGAGAGAGAGTTGATGGTCATTGTCTTGGCTATTCAGAAGTGGCGCTCTTACCTTTTGGGTAGGCATTTCATTGTCCATACGGATCAGAGGAGCCTGAAGTATCTATTGGAGCAAAGGATGGTGATTGAGGAGCATCATAGATGGTTGTCCAAGCTATTAGGCTATGATTTTGAGATCCAGTACAGGCTTGGGGTGAAAAATAAGACAGTCGATTCCTTATTCAGATGTATTGGAGAACTTCAGGAGTTGGCTGTTTCAGTACCACTGATGGTAGACTGGGGGGCCATCAAGGAAGAAAGCATGCAAAATGAAGAGCTGAGAAAGATCAAGGAGGATTTAATGAGAGATAATAGTAGCCATTCTAGTTACTATATTGAGGGGGAGAGGTTGTTGTATCAAGGGAGGTTTGTGATGCCGCAAACTTCTATACATATTCCTCACTTGTTACAGGAGTTCCACGGCAGTGCAATGGGAGGTCATTCAGGAGTACATATGACCTATAGAAGACTGGCATCTAAGCTTTACTGGAAGGGGATGTATAAAGATGTTGAGGAGATGGTGACGAGGTGCGAAATGTGCCAGAGAAACAAATACATGGTAATGGCTCTAGGATGACTACTACAACCCTTGGCACTTCCAAACAGAGTAGGAGGAAGTGTCCATGAATTTCATAGACGGCCTACCATAATCAGAAGGATTCATAATCATCATGGTGGTGATTGACATACTTAGTAAGTATACACATTTCATCCCGTATGACATCCCTACACCACAGTGACAGTGGCAACAACATTCATCAGGGAGGTGGTTCGACTGAATGGGATTCCTGAGTTGATTGTGCCTGATCGAGACAAAATTTTCCTCAGTCTGTTTTGGAGGGAGCTGTTCAGGTTGCAGGACACTGTTCTTAAGAGAAGCACCACCTATCATCCGTAGACAGACGGTCAAATAGCGGTGGTGAACCAAAGCTTGGAGACTTATTTGAGGTCTTTTATTTCTAAAAAGCCACAAATGTGGACTAAATGAATAGCTTGGGTCAAGTATTGGTACAATACTTCATACAATTCTACATCTCATATAACTCTAAAATATTGTATGGAAGAGACACCCACACTTAGTGCATTTTGGGAGGGAGAGCACACCAGTGTATTCAGTTGAGTAGTATTAAGAGGAAAGGGATAAGGTGTTGGAGAAATTGAATAAACATCTATCCAGGGCACAACAAATCATGAGGAGCAGGCAGATAGACATAGGAGGGACATACAATTTGAGGTTGAGGAGAAAGTATTCTTGAAACTAAAGCCCTACAGGCAGATATCAGTTGCCAACAGGAGAAACGAGAAATTGGCTCCGAGGTGCTTTGACCCCTATAAGATTTTGGACAAGATCGGAGCAGTGGCATATCGTTTGAAGTTACCCACAACTGTCAGCATACACCCAGTTTGCCATGTATCACAGTTGAGAATAGCTCTAGGGGAGCATGCAGTCTATGCAAATTTGCAAACTACATTGACAGAGGACTTGGAAGTGGTCTTATAACCACTGGAGCTAGAGGGATTCATATCCGATAAAAAGGGAAACAAAGAAGTGCTTATCAGATGAAGGGACCTTCCCGATTTCGATGCCACTTGGGAGCCATATGAGAGAATGAGGCTCCAGTTTTCTTCTTTTCACCTTGAGGACAAGATGAGTCTTTGAGCGCGAAGTAATGTTAGGCTGGCCTAAGAGGGGCCAGCTGTACCTATTGAATCGGTCCTAGTGGACCAATTTTATACTACAACCGCCGGCCCAAGGAAGGGAAAGGGAAGGGGTTGGCTTCTCCTATGGGGCCCACACCTTGATTAATAATTGCTTTGGAGGGAAATATTTGAATGAGAGTCTGTTTAGGGATTTTGTATTTCTCCTTTGGCTTTAATTAGTTGCTGATGTTAGAATTAGGGTTTCATCTTGAGTTTGAAATGAAATTTGAGATCTAGGGTTTGTTCCTTTGGGCTCTAGGTTTGGCTAGAGATTTGGTGAGTTATTTCTTCCTCTCGAATTGAATAAACTTGTATCACTTGATGTTTTCCTACATCTGCTAGTGGAATCCTTCATTTTCCTCTCAGTTTTCTCCGGATCTCTCAAGAAGGTTGCTGTACCATTGCTATTTTATGCTGTAATCAGTAGTTTTTCTCACTATTTTCACCAATTATTGTTAGGTTTGCTTGTGAACTCAAGTATTTCCCTTAGGGTTACTTGCGAACTTAAGTACTTCCTATCAAAAGACTGTTGTTGTGTATTGAAAATTGTTAAAGCTAGTGAAAATAAGGGATAAAGGCTGCTTTTGAGTCCTAAATTAGTGGAAAAGCTTAAGGCAAATAAGGGTATTGTATTTGCTGAAAGCAGTAAATGATTGTTGCAGCTAGTTGCTAAAATGTTGCTGTAGTTGCTGAAAAAAGTAGTAAGGAGAACAAATTCAGTTGGTTGTTGCTAAATTTAGGAAGGAAAAACAGAAAACAAAGGAAGGGAAGTAGGGGAAAGAGGTTTAGGAGTGAAAAGGAAATTTTGGATTGAATGAGGAAGGGCGCAATTGAGGTTTGTATTGAATGAGGAAGAGCACAATTGAAGTATTTTATTAGATGTTTACAGTTTCTGTTTAATTTTATTTGAAGGTATGTATAAATGAAGAAATTTATGTTTTAGGTTGCATATAAGAGGAAAGGAGGTCAGGGTACTGTAAGAGAAAAAATTTACCCGACTAGCCTAGAGAACAAATTTACCCGACTAGCCTAGAGAACGAGGTGAAATACACAAACTGTGGTATAAGAAACAGTAACATTTTATATAATTGTGACCGCATTTTTATATGATTGCGATAGTATTATTTTCAGTTTCATTATGTATTTCATACAACTCATTTTCATCAAGTATTTATTGCAATAGATTTTTTATGATTGTTATGAAAATGTGAAGCATATAAAAGGTAAATGAAAAGGCTAAATGCGATAAGTCATATATGGCGGATAGACCTGCATAAGTAAAGATGAGAGACATGACTAAATAAGCCTTATGGAAGTCGTACAGAAGGTACCCTATACTCTCTCACTTCTAAAAGTTGGGAATTTGGATCCTTCCTTGAATGACAGAGCAACTTCAATTCTAAAAGTTGAGAATGCGAACCCAACCTTTAATTAGAGGGTTATAAGTGTAGAAAAGCCTATAGTCATTACATAAATTGCCAAACTATTAAAAAGTAATCAAAACAGGAAATGTGAAAAGTTAAATATATGTTGATATTTTGTATGTGCTTATTATACACCCGGATTATTTTTAATCAATTGTAAACATGTTTTTTATAGTATGTTTGTGTATTTCATTAAGCTCTAGCTCATTAGCATTGGTTGTACTGTAGGAAAGGGAAATGAGTCAGTAGAGCACTAGACAGAAAGGTTGACTGAAGTTTTTGTGTATATATGCTTTAGGTGTACAAAGAGATCAAAATATCAGTTGCACAGACACTTTTGAGTATGTAAATATTATTTGAAATTTTAATAAGCTATATTTTATTCAATACATTTAGATGTGCTTCCAGTTATGACATATGAAATAAAATCTTCTTAAGGTTTGAAAATTTTGATGTGTTGGGATAGTCTGGATAGGTTATTTTCTACTCACCTGGTCCTGATAGAAGTGTTTTAGGATGGGTGTTAGTAAGAGATAAGTTTATTCAGATTCTCCTTCTCTGTTACACTCCATATTTATTGACAGTTTGATTTCTCAAAATCACTCATTATAAATTTCTTTCATAGCTAGTTTTATCGGAATGTTTGGTGAACCAACATCACAATAGTAGGATATTTTTTAATAGTATACAGTATTGTCAAATTTATGCACTAATTTTATTTATATTTCTTTTGAGTTTGGGTGATTTGGGTAGTTTGTTTATGTAGTCTTTCTTTCGGTCATTTTCCATTTAATTGTTGTTTCGCTTCTTGATTGCACTACTGTATGGACTTTATTAATAAAATAAAATATTAAATATTTTATTTGTCTATTTATATTATTTATAATCAACTTTACTCTTGTAAATACAAAGTATGTTTTCATATCCCTTCATTACATGTGATCGATTTTCGAACCTGATCGACTGACAAAACAAATTAATCTTGGAAACTTGCGCCGGAATAATAATTAAGCATAAGATGCTTAAGCTGACAAAGAATTCGACAAAAATAAGGTGACTGGTATGGTAGCCTAATGATCTACACGTAATGAAAGATAAAATATTCAATCCACAAACAAGTACGTTTACAGAAACTTGCCTGTACACGTGGGTTCTGGAAATCATCCATAGCTGATGCCAAAGTTGGGAGCACCCTCTGGTGATACTGAACCTGCAAATCTGGACCCAAATCTGTAGACAGCTGCCTAATAGCATTGATTGCTGCCCATCTTACACGTGGATGAGGATGTTGGAATGAGTTCAAGGCCATTGTCACCACTTGTTCCAGGTTCTTAATCAACACCTACGCATGAAACCAAACAGAATGAAGCTTCAAGATATAAGTCTTCCTGATACCATCATTAAATCAAACTAAAAAGAACCAAAACAACCAGTATATCAAGTAAAAAAAGAAAATGCACCTTGGAGCATCCTTCAGCAATCAGGGCCAGAGTAATCAGGGCAGCATGGTGCTTCTGCCAATCTGGCGAGGCAAGATAAACAGGAAACAGCTGAAATGCAACCGGAACAAGGGTCGTGCCCCCAATCGCAATTGATAGTCGGTCCAGACATTCCTGGCCAAAGTTGTAGTTGTCTGTCTCCCATGCATCCTCATCTTCTTCCTCAGCAGCATGCCAGGTTGATTCATCATCGATGTCAAGTAACATCTTCATAAGAACAGCAAAGAGCCTCCCAATAAACTGCGGAAGCTTTCGCATCATACCAGGGGCTCCATCCCTTGCCTCAGCAAGAGTGATCATAAACTCAATCGCAAGGTGACGGGTGCTCTCGTCAAGGGCATCCGCCTCTGCAATCAGGAGCATGGAGCCAACCAAATGTGGCAACTGACGGCGGAGAAACTTGGGCTCAGCGCCAGCAAGCTCTATTAGGAGCTTAAGGGCCTCCTGTGCTGCAGCCTCGTTTCCTGAGTTGAGAAACTCCGTTAGAGTTAGCATCATGGCGGGAAGGAGGTCCGCGAACTTATCGCGATCCGCAGCAGAGGGCAGACACCGGACAAGGTTGATAGAGGCACCAAGAGCAGCAATACGTACATCGGGAGAAGAACTCGGGTGAGATAGCGAATTCAGGAAGACGGAATGAAGGTTGGCGAGATGAGGGAGCAGGGGATCTCTGGTACACTGCGATAGACGAGAAAAGACGAGTAGGGAGGATTCTTGTAGGTGCGGCGAGCCAGAGGTGACGGCCTGGAACATGAAAGGAAGAAACTCAGGCCATTCGTTCTCCGGGAGAAGAGCAGCCGCAACCTCAGCGACGACATCGCACAGCTGCTTAGTGAGGAACTTAGACTCCTCCCGCTGGACGGCAGCGAGGAGGAGGGACTTGATGGACGCCTTGGTGATAGCGTTAAGTCGTGATAACCCAGCGTCACAGCCTCCGCCGTGAGAGATTAGATGACTGCGGAGGAGCACCGCAGCCATCGTTCGAAGTTGCGGTAAGGAGGAGTGGAGGAGATGGGTGAGCCTGAGAGCAACAACGTCGGGGTTATGGACTCGGCAGAGGCTGAAGAGAGATTCGGCCTTCTTTCGCTTCTTATTATCGGAAGACATGAGGTACGAGATTAGCGTCGCAAACGCCCCAGGTCGCGATCCAAGAACCGCCGCCATCTGCTGCTCCGGATCCATCAATGGCAGATTCAGCAAGCAAGGCTTCTTCGGAGAGAAGGGATTCAGATTAAAGTTTTCTCTTCCCACCAGGCTTACTTGATGATTCGAGGCTTCACCAAGCGGGCCTTGTGACTGTTTTTTTGCATTGTTGGATTTCGGAATTTATGACCGTGAAGAGTGGGAGTTGCGCGCTGGACGGAGGATCGGATACAAATCCGCTGCAGGTGGTGCTTAGATAGGATCAGATCCTCGATCATTGCGAATTTCGTGGATCTTAGCAAGATGAATCGGTACAGTAGCCTTCTTAAGGCGGGGAGCCGGGGAGGCGGGAAGTTGTCCTGGTTGTTAGCGTGTCCATACAGGTTAATATAGCGGGTAAGGGTCAGCCCAACTCATTAATGGCTAATAGATAAATACAACCCGAAAGTCACTTCACATAATCAGGTACTATGGATGGAATGGTACATCGTATAATTTATTTCATTATTTGCCAATATTGGCCTTAGCTTTCTCATCCCGTAGAAAATATTAAAATTATTTAAATAATATCTAAACGATATAATAATATTATAATTTGACCTTTAAATTTTTAATAATTCTAAGAATTTAGACTCATAATAATATAGAAGTTTAACTAAATTATATGAAGTAATAAATATTAAAATTATTTAAATAATATCTAAACGATATAATCATATAAATGCAATTTACATATTTAAATTTTTGAATAATCCAAATTTAATTTACATATATGTGTATAATTTAATATAAATTATTACTAATTTATGTTAAATATTTTGATATAATTTATACATGCAAGTAATTCATACTTTTAATTTTAATTTTAAATAATTTCTAAATGAAATAATAATAATATAATTATAATGGCAAAATATAAATTTATTATAAAAAAACAAAAATAATAGTTTCTATAATTTAAAATTTAAATTAATTTTTAATTTCATTCACATTTAATATAAATTTAATTAACATCTGAATTTATAAGTTTAATATAAATTATTAGTAATTTATATTAAAAAAATATATGGTAATTTATATTATATACTTATATATAATTTATATTTATATGTTATATATCAAATTTATTTGAATATTGTATATGATTTTTTTCAAAAAATCCTCTTGAAAGTAATCAATCATGCACACATTGTAGAAATTTCAACTAGTTGTCTAGTTCCACATTACTTTGGAGGGTTTTTTTATGTTGTTTACATTGCTTTTCTTACTTTCATGAGTTAAGAGCCCATTAGGGGTTGTGAAATCATTTTGGTATGATTAGTTAATGCCTAATACAATGTAATTTAAATTTTTGGTTATTATTAACTAAATTATTTTATATTTTAAATTAATTTAATATTTTTAAAATATGATATATTAAATTAAATTATTTAAATACATTATGCAAACATGTAAAAATAGAGAAAATTGCCTGTATTGTTAGAATTTTTATTAGGTCCGGTGTCCTAAAGTAGCTCTACATTCGGATGCCAATAACATGTCGTCACGTGCTCTTAATTTTTACCATGCGGCCCGACGACCAGACCTAGACTGAAACCCGGGATTGCTATGTTTGTGTATTGCTAGGTATTGCTTGGTATTGCTAGGTATTGCTTGACAATAACGAGAAATACCGCTCTGTGAAGACCAATACCGAGCAATACCTAGCAAAACCGAGGTAGGTATTGGTCTTCACAGAATGATATTTCTCGTTATTGCTGAGCAATATCGAGCAATACCTAGCAATACCCCAGTTTGCACAAATCAACTAATATATAGCAATCCCGGGTCCAGTCCTGGTCGGGTCGTCAGGCCGCTCGATAAAGAGTAAGAGCACGTGGCACCATTTTACTGGCGTTCGAACGTAGAGCAACGTCAGAACACCAGACCTAGAGAAATACCGCTCTGTGAAGACCAATACCGAGCAATACCTAGCAAAATCGGGGTATCACTCGGTATTGCTCAATATTGCTCGGTATTGCTAGGTATTGGTCTTCACATAATGATATTTCTCGTTATTGCCGAGCAATACCTAGCAATATCCCAGTTTGCACAAATCAACCAATACATAGCAATCCCGGGTCCGGTCCGGGTCGGGTCGTCGGGCAGAGCAATAAAGAGTAAGAGCACGTGGCATCATTTTACTGGTGTCCGAACGTAGAGCTACGTCAGGACATCGGACCTAATAAAAAACCCAAAACATTAATTATTAATAATACTCAATTTAATTAATGTACATCAATCAAGTTGTACTATTGACCCAGAACTCAATTTGTCAATCGAGCTCATTGGGAGGTTGCAGGGGGTTCTCTTGCTTGGGTTCGGGGGCTTTATCCTCTATTTTTTTTTTTTCATACAACAATACAATGTTGTGGCACTATACATTCAGATTAATTGAAGACAGAGAGCAGAGTGCCACAGAGCTCCAAATCCCACGCTGCAACTCAGGCCGAAGATAAAGAGTAAAGCATCACGGTGCTCCAAATCCAGCGCCACAATATTGCAAATTTGGCTGGGCAATTTTCTTTCTTTTTTTTCATATTTAACTTGAAAATTTGCGTCCCTTGAGGTGGTTTATGAGTGTTTCTTTGTAAGTTTTGTGTAGAGTGAGCAAAAAGTGAAGTGAAGAGAGATGAGGAGAATGTGAGAGAAAGATATGTGTACAAATTCTCTCAATTTTTATAGTAGATTTTTTTTATGTGATGTGACTCCATGATTTTTTTCCTATTTAATTTATTTTTCACTTTAAATTATAGTGCTCTTTTTTCTTCGCTGCATTTTCTCTTTCTTATTTGTCTTCGTCGCCTAATTTTACTTCTCCAACACAAACATTATATTATCTTCAAGAGGCATTGCAAGAGTCATAGATGGCTATTGTGCAATAAAATATTGTGTTGTTTGATGGTTGGATAATTCATTTTACCAACGATTTTATGAGTGTTGTGAATTTCGTTGGTTAGTATGATGTGAGGATGATATATAACAACAATTAAAAGTGAAGGAGCATAGAGGCCATTATGATGATATATAGATTGATTTTTTAGTGCATTCTTGAGAGAGAAACATGAGGATGAGGCTAAGGCTGAGGCTGAGTATGAGTGGAGATGGATTTGGGCCGAGGAAATGGAGTAATTATTCTGTCAGGTTATCGAATGCATCCGGAAACCAATAACAAAACGTCACGTCACTAAAGTGCTCGGTACAGCGCGCTCGGTACACTCGGTATGCTCGGTATTTCTCGGTATTTTCACCGGATGTAATAATTTTTCGAGGAAATGCCTATAAAGGGTCCTTTAAGGCAATACTACAATCAAGTACACTGATATTACACGTTGTCTATCAATATGAATCATGTTGGCATGTTTGATTGAGCAAATTAATCTCATTAATGTTTTGGAGGCTAATACTTGTTAGTAAATAAGTTGATTAAGGCTTCCTTTGAGATGACTTTCTTACCGCTTCTTAAAGCAATTTTCTAGTTTAATTTTTAGGATTTAGTTACTAGAAAACTACTTAAAGAAGTAATAAAAAAATCATCCCAAACGAAGCCTAAATGTGATGCCAAAAACATTAGTGAATCCCTAATTTGCTATATATGAGGTGCATGGGATTTATCAAATTTTTTATGTGTAACTTTTGATATATTATAGACATTTCATTCTAAACGTTTTATATGATTATCTTGGTATTTCACTATATAATTTTGCATATATGCATTTTATATAAAGTGATAAGGATAAAGGCACATAGAAATCGATTTAGGACTATTACACCTGTAAAATTTAGTATGATATAACATGCATTCATTATTGGCATAACATGCATAATTGATAATATACATTTGATCTAACATGCACTCTAACATGATTTTTGACATGCAGACTAATATGCACTTGATCTATCTTGCGTTCTGACATGATTTTTGACATTCAATGTATTTAAAATTCTTCATATTTGGCCGATTTTCAAATACATTATAAACTCGCAGCAATTGTCACTGTCGTCCCCGACAACCATTAGCCACCCGCCAAACAATCCGTTGGCCGTTGCCAGCCACAACCTTCTTACACTTAACATTGCATTCATTTTACTTCAAACCAAACAAAAAAAAGTAATCTCATGCATTTTTGTTACAAATCATCCAAGCAATTTTAAAATTTTCATTTTACAATGTATTCCTTTTTCATACTACCAAATAGCCCCAAAGAAAATCCAACGGTGTTAAAAAAAAAAAAAAATCTTCCTAATGTGAAATGAATCCCTCAAAGTTATTTTGTCAGCTCTAAGAAGCATAACCAACAATTACAATGCTATTTAACAAGATTGCACATCCCCGGATTCTTCCGACACCACAAAGGCTGAATCGGCTCCGCCTTAATCCCCCTCCACACCATCCTCTCCCTCCATCCATTCAACCTATCCGTCGCCTCCGCATACCTTTTCCTCCCTGTCTCATCCCTATTCCCCGACCACAATGCCTCAGCCATCGCCGCCGCCCTTGGCCAAACCCTCCCATCCAAAACCTCCCCATCCGCTTGCTCCGTCCACAGCGTCACCTCCCCTCCCAACACCAACCTCGCCTCCTCTTCCTCCTCAATCCCCTCCAAAATATCGTAATTATATATCATCTGCCAAGTCTTGAACGGCCCGCACCACGACACGCCGCCGCTGCTATCGTTGCCAGGGAAGTCGCCGTGGCCGCAATCGAGGTAATAGAAATCTGAGGACGAGACAATGGCGCGGTATCCGGCGGAAACGATGAGTTTTGTGTTGTTCGGGCCGTTGTTCCAAGTTTGGAGGATGGTGGTGGAAGGGGGGAGGAGGGAACCGGGGACATTGACTTCGGCGTTGAGGAGGACGTCTTCCCAGTAGATTGCGGTCCGATTTAGGGAGGTGATGAGGGGGTGACTGGAGTTGATGAAGGTGGAGAGGAGGGAGGAGAGGGTTTTGCCGGCGGCGAGGTAGGAGCGGATGGTGGGGTCGGTGGACCAGCAGGAAGGGGCGATTTCGTCGGCGCCGGCGTGGATGAAAGGATCAGGGAAGAGGGAGGCGAGGTCGGTGAATATGTGACGGAGAACGCTGTAGGTTTTGGGGTGGAGGGGGTTGAGTTGGCCGGTGCCGGGTTCGGAGGCAAGGCGAGTGGACCAGTTGTCTGGGCCGTCGGGTAGCCAGAACATGTTGGCACAAGTAACAATGTCGGGATGGGCTCCGGCCCATGAGCCAGTGTGGCCTATAAAGGAGAAAGGCATTGTTAGTAAAATTTTATATGTTTAATTTTGAAAAAAAAAATCTTTTTTGAAAGATTTAAACCACTTCAAACTTTCTAACTGATTTTTCTTTCAAAAAAAAAAAAAAACTTTCTAACTGATTTATAATGTAATTTTTTAGTAGAAAATTTTTTATATTAAAAAGTAATTTTAAAAAGCAGCAAAAAAATTATTCCAAACAAAGCCTTAATTGATAACTTAAACTCTCAATTAAAAGACCTAGATGAACTATGTTTAATTCAAAATTTATTGATTTATTAAATATTAATGCAATTTTTAATTATCATATTCATATATTTAAACATGCCATAATTAAATTATTAAAATTTGATAAATATAAAATTATGTTTTGAATTTTTATTATAAAATTTAATTTTGAATTTGATGAATTGATATTAAAAGAGACGAAAAAAGGAGAGATAAAATTTATCAAATTTCTCATTATGCTAAGTCTCAAAATAATGCAATTTACTTATCTAAATTCTGATAGACCAAATTATTTTAAAATTAATTTAATATCTTTACGATGCATATTGATCAAAATTTGATCAGAAGAGCCATTTTTTCGATTAAATAATAAATTATAAATACTAATGATTTAAAAAAAAAAATCAAATGCAAGGAATATTGATATAGATCATAAATAAAAAAATTACCAGGAGAATCAATTTCAGGGACGATCCTGACACCATGATTCAAAGCAAACTCCACCAAATCCCTAACATCCTCCACCGAGTACCGCATCTCAGGACCATAAGCTCCTTTCTCCGCCAACTCCGGCTCCGAAGGCAGCTCGATCGGGAAAGACTGGGCGTCCGTGATGTGCCAATGAAAGACATTCATCTTATTCGCCGCCATCGCACCGATCAATCTCTTCAAATCCCTAACAGGAAAATAGCTCCTCGACGTATCGAGCATCAAACCTCGATGCTCAAAAATCGGCTGATCGGCGATGAAGATATCGGCGGCGATGACGGGAGGGTTGCCCCATGTGAGCTGGGAGAAGGTTTCGAGGGCGCGGATGGCGCCCCAGGGGGTATCGGCGGAGATTAAAGCGAGGCCGGAGGTGGAGGAGATGGATAGGGTGTATGATTCGTTGGTGGAAGGGAGGAGAGGGGAGGAAGGGTGGGAGATGGAGAGGGAGAGGGAGAGGAGGGGAGAGTAGGGGGAGAGGGGAATGGAAGGGGGGACGAAGGGGATGAAGTGTTCGGAGAGGAGGAGGCGGGTGTAGCGGTTGATGGCGGAGAGGAGGTGGCGGCCGGGGTGGAGATTGGGAGTGAGGATGTGGAAGGAGGGTGAGATGGGGATGGAGATGGGGTTGGGGTAGGAGACGCCGGTGGGGAGAGGCCAGAGAGGGAGAGGGAATGCGTGGGAGGTGGAGATTACAAGGGAAAAATGGAGGAAGAAGACGAAGGCGAGCAAAGGATTGGCTGATTTTGACATGGTGTTTGAAGTAGAAGGATACTATTCGTTAGAGGAAGAAGGAATTTGGCGGGTATATATATAGTAATGGAAGGATAATTTATTAGGTAATATAGATAATATATGTAATTTTATGTGTAAATAATTTGAGCTCAAAATTATTTATTGTGTTTGAAAATAAATGGGTGTTTATTTGTATTTATTAATTTTTAATCTATAGGAAATAAAATATTATGTGTAAATAATTTGAGCACTTAATTATATAATTTTAGGTGTAAATAATTAGAGTACAAACTTATTTATTGAGTGAATTTGTATTTAAAAAATGTTTTAATATATAGAAAATATATTAAAATGCGCAATAAAAAAAATGTACTTCGAACTTCAATTCAAAAATTCACCATTCAATATTTGTCCGAACTTCAATTCAATCCTCAAAAAATTATTCAAACAAAATTTTAAATATAATTTGTTAATATAGATAAGGATCCCTGCATTAAAAAAAAGAAAAAAAAAACAAGGATCCATGCATTATTACATGGAGATCATCATCTTCTAATCCAAATTCATAATTAGTTAATAAAGCTGCAACATTTTTTTAGAAAATCCCAGCCCTCCTAATCCCTAAAATGGTAACAACCTAGACATCACTAAACTAAGGCTTCGTTTGGGACGGTTTTTTTATTGCTTTCTAAAATGAAATTTTAGTACAAAATTTTTTATTTTTATACTAAAACTCCGTTTTAGAAAGCAATAAAAAAGCCGTCCCAAACGAAATCTAAGTCTTATGTTGACCTAAATGTATTGAACTTATAACATTACCCAAATTAAAACTTCATTGGGGCAGCTTTTTTATTGCTTCTTAAAGCAGCTTTTCAATACAATATTTTTAATTTTTGTACTAAAAAGCTGCTTTAAGAAACAGAAAAAAAATCAGCCCAAAAGAAGCTTAAGTTGATCAAATGCTTAAGCTAATTTTGATTGATGATTATATTTGTGTTAATCTAACCCAAAAGTTTATTTGCTACCTCTAATCTCATAATTAAATTAGTTATTATCAAATATTTTGTTATAATATTTAGGAAATATTAGAACTAACAATCAAATACTCGGTAGAAAAGGCCTTATTTTTTTTATTATAATTTATACAATTTCCCGAGAATGTGAGAGTGAATAGTTCAATAATTTGTGGAAAAAAATTTGAGATCATTCTCAACGCCCATAGACATATCTTCTCTAAAGCTATAATTTTAAGGGAGGATTGAAGCCTTAAAAAAAAAAAAAAAAGGGAGGATTGTAGCCTTAGATGAAGCTTACATCAAAAAATAATATTTTTATGTGAAGTAATTTTAATTTTTTGTGAGATTATTAGGATTTTTTTGTGGAAATATTAAAAAATTAGAAAAATATTATGAGTGCTCTTAATTTATATATTATGATTATGAATTCTATTTTCTCAGTGCATACGACTTTTTCTAGACGTTATTAAAATCGAATTATATAAAACTTGATGTATATATATATATATATATATATATATATATATATATTATTGTATTGATTTGTGGGAAATTCGCATAAATTTGCACGAAATAATGGTGCCATCGTTACAATATTTATTTATTTATTTTTGTCAGTGAGCCTCACCAAGCTACAAAGCTGTCATTTTCTTCTCATGGGAATCGGATGGTCTCTTTGGTGGATTTTGTGCTTCAAGGCGCTGCCCTTTTAAATTTCATTTTTTTAATGCAATAAAAACTAAAAACCTTTCTATCTGTCTATATATATATAAGCTGGGCTTCAGATCAGAGATTATTATGTGCAGAGTTTGTATCGAAGTTACGTTCAATTTTTGTGAGTGTGCTCAGCAAAAACACAGTAAAAATGCATCGGTGATTCGGTGAACAGTAACTGCACTTTTCTGTGCACACTCATAAAAATCTGACGGTTCTCCATAGCCTGCCGAGAATATATCAAATCGGGCTGGTGAAGGAAGTAGAAGAGAGTTGAATGAAGTTTTCAAAGCTTGCCTTACTTTTTATTTCTTCGCAGGATTTGGGTCTATTCAAACAGTTCTAGTTCAAACTGAGTGAATTTAATTTACCTAAAAAAAATTTAAAAATCTAAAATAGCTTACACAACATTTATTTTGTATTCCTTTTTCATCCAACAAGTTAGTCCAAGAGAAGCCCTATGTGTGTACAAATTATTACGTGTAGAGTCCCAACGCAGCTCGCATCCGAATTCCAATGAAAGGCGACCACACCGTCAATACACACATTGCATACAACTTTATCAGTCTCTATATTAATACGCACATTGTGTACAGTGGCGTGACCCTTTCCTCCGAACTCCGCATGTAATAATTTCTCCTCTGTGTGAGGATTGGTTTCTACAATGTACTCCATGTGCGGATTACCTTCTAAAATAGCTGATATATTTTAAATAAAATGGAAGCAAAATATTTTAAATGTAAGGTTTTCAAAAAAAAAATGATGCTTGTTGATTTGAAAAAAAAAATGTAGAATAAAAAATTGAAGTAATTGAACTTCAACATCTAATTTAACTTTTGTGCATTTAAAAAATCAAATCAAGTTCTAAATATACTACAAATTATCTATTATTACTATCATTGTCATTGCCCTGGCCAATCCCCACCATTGTCATTGTCACCGTCAGCCACAACTAAGGCTTCATTTGAGACGGCTTTTTTATTACTTTATAAAACAGAGTTTTAATACAAATTTTTTTATTTTTGTATTAAAACTCCGTTTTAGAAAGCAGTAAAAAAGCCGTCCCAAACGAAGCCTAAATCACATTAATTTTACTTCAAGTCAAACAAAATAAAAATAACTATTTTCGTTTATTTTATCCATATTCAAATAACTCCAATATTATATTTTTTCAATCCTGCATTCATTTTACTTCTTTTATTTTTTTTTTTTCAGCATAACAATTAACCCCTGAGATACATCATTCTTTATATATAAGAGCTTGACCATTACAAAAAAAAAAAAAACTTATATCACACTCTAACTAGAGAAAAATTATTAGGTCCGGACAAAATACCGAGCATACCGAGTGTATCAAGTGCGGTACGAAGCGCTTGAGTGACGTGACACTTTGTTATTGGTCTCTAGATGCATTCGATGTCCGGACACAATAATTACTCTTAACTAGAACTTTGGTTTTCATAATCTTTTATTAATATATATGCATTGTTAAGTACAAATTTATTATTATATTTTCTTTTTAATAATTAAGAAGCCATTTGAAGTACGGCATTTGCCATGACCCATACCAACGTGCACGTTTTATGCTTATATTTTTCTGCGTATTCAATACCAATGCGGCCAAACAATCACAACTAATATAGAAATTTTAATTAAGTGTTAGCATTCGCCTTTATATTATCACATAAATTCAAATTTTTTTTTTTGTTACGTATAATTTTCTAGTAAAAATTAAAATAATATTTGTATGATCTTACAGAAAATTTAGCATATTCTTATTGATTATTTGCTGTTGCTCAATTAAAACATGGTACTGTATTTCTTCATATAGAGAAAAATCAACTAACAATGCAAGACCATGTTAATTAAAATAAATCATCAAATAAATGTCATATGCAAAATGATGGAAGAAATAGATAATGGTAATGTTAGGAACATTTAGATAGGGTTGTCATTGTATCAATAACTGATCTGACCCAAAAAAAAAATCTGAATTTGAATTGACTCAATAAACGATTCATGTTTTGAATGAGTTGATCCATAAACTTGTTTTTCATCTGGAAATTATCTATTTAATATCTTGTTCATTCATTTCTTTTAGAGGGAATGATATTCTGATCAACTATTTTAAGCTTTCTAGTTAATAATTAAAGAGAAAAAAAAAAACAAAGTTAACCAAAAAAAGTTAACGGGTAGACTTCGAGTCATTCAGATTGCTAGTATGTCATATGTTTAGGTTGGTGTTTTTGACCAGATTATTAAACTGGTCGGGTTCAAGTTAATTGAATTGGGATAAAATTAATTTTGGGTCAGATTTGAACTCAATTTGTTAATCTATTTTGAGACCCTATATTTAAAGAATAGGAAGGCATTAATCTAGAAAAGATGTAGGAGATTTCATGATGCGCTCTGCTAGGGTTTTCTCCTCTATGGCGAATACCGTCGTGCTGCTTTGCTTGTGCCTTCCGAAGTCGAAGTCGCTTCTTCGTTCAGGAAGTGATTCTCCCTTTTATTTTGTGCATTCCTTATTTTTTTGGTGATTTCTCGTGCCTTCTGTTCTCGATGACTGGTAAACGTTTAGTTGATGTCGGATTTCTTGATAGCAAAACCTTCTTCTAAGTCCTTTCGTGATGCTCTTTCCGGTAACATCTCTTCCTTCACTGAACTGAAAATCACTACTCACCGTGGACTTCCCTATTTGTGGATTTCTGAGACAGAAATTCTTTCGCTTGATGCGCTGTTTGATTTCACGTTGGTTGGGAAATTTCCGACCAAACGGTCATCCCTTGAAGCTTTTAGAATTTTTTTTTAATCTTAAACTTATTGGTGATTTCTCTGTTGTATTTCTTAATCTAAAGCATGTTTTGATAAAATTAGTGAACGATTTGGATTACTTCCATAACTTTGCTCATCGTTCCTATTTTATTAACAATTGTTACATGCAGTTGATCAATTGGCCGCCTTCGTTTGATGTGGATGTTGAATCACCTATTATTCCTATTTGGTTGTATTTCCCGAATTTGAGACCTCATCTTTTTTCGCCGAAGATTCTTCATGGCCTCAGTTCTATGTTTGGTCGCCCCCTTAAAATTGATCACACTATCTCTACATGTTCTCGACCCTCGGTTGCTCGTGTCTTGGTCGAATTGGATGTTTCCAAACAGTTTCCTAACAAGGTTTGGATTGGTCCGAATAATTTGTGGTATGTCTAGTCAGTTATTTTGGAGGATATGTTGTTGTATTACTTGCATTGTAAATCTTTAGGGCATTCCAAATCGGAATGTCTGATCTTGCACCCGCATTTATCGAAATCCCATACGAATCGGGATATTCCTCCTACTATTACTGAGCCTGTTAAAAATGTGAGTCCGCCCGGCATGCCTAATGAGGATGTTGTTGTGGAACTTGAGTCGAATCAATGTTTTGTCAATTCGGTTGTTTGTCCTTTTGTGTTTCCTGGGGTTGGTTGTCACGATTCTGCGATTATTGTTGCTACCCTTAGGGGCGGGAAGGCTTTGGTTCTTAATGAGGATAACATTGTGCTTATGATGAATGAATTTGATGTTGGAAATGTGGTGGGTTTAACTGATGAGGGCGTTGGCTCCCCGATGCCTTTGTTGAATGCTGTTGGAGAGGAGGATAAGGTAACCTTGAATAATTGTATGGTGAATTGCATTAATGATGGGGGTAAGGATGTTGTTGTGAATTTGGACTCTGCCGCCTTGGAGCTGGTTGCTACTATTCCTTTAGGTAGTCCGTCTGAGAATGTGAATGTTGGGGTCTTTAATGATGTTTCATCTCTTGGGGTTGGCTGTCACGATTCCATTGGTGCTTTTAGTGATGGGTCTGTAGTTGGGGAGGTTGTTAGTCCGGTTGTTATTATTGGTAATGAAGTGTCTCTTGGTGTTGTGGCTATTCACCCTTCTATTGTATCTCATGTGTCGCCTATTGATCGACTTGTGTTGGGTTATGAGGATTGTGGCCATTCTGGTGAGGTTTCGATTACCTCTGTTGGGCCAGAATTTTTTCCTATTGTCTGATAAACACTGAGTTTGTTGATATTCCTATTTATGTTATGTCTAACGTAGATTTGAAAGCTCATCTGGCCTGATCGTTGAATAACTTAGTTTTGGTTCAAACTGATTGGTTGGTTATAGATGAGGACATCTCATCTTCAGTTGGGGTTGAAGGGGTTGTTTTGGGTGACAATGTGGATGATGAGTTTATTCTTGTTGATGGAGACAAAAACGTAAAAGTAAAGCTAAGAAGAAATAGCTACTGGTATGCTCCGTCGCTCTTATTGCAGTGGATTTTTCTGATGCTCTGGACGATGATGAGGCAGCTCTCAGCTTATCACCTTGCTGGCCATCTTGCTAGCAACTTTGTTGGTAAGCTTTCTGCTTGATGGTTGCCTATGTTGATGTTGTGATTTCTACAGATTTTTGTCACCAATGGATGGCCCTTGAGTAGTTTTAGGGTCATTGCGAGTAGCTGCCACCCTGAGTCCACTTTTGGCTTATGATATTTCTTCCTTGCTTGCCTTTCCTTACCTTGTTGCTTTAGCTTTTGTTTCCATTTTCTGATGTATTTTGAGTTTCGACCTATGCTTTTATTGTCCTTATCTTATTTGAAATAAAATTTCCTTTTAAGAAAAAAAATTCTAGAAAAATGTCATCTTATAATAATTGGACCAAATAATCATCAAATTAAAGAGTTAGATATTATTAACACTTCTTTGGGTTGAAAGTGGTCATGTCATACTTATGCTGCTATCTAGACATTAGTTCAATCCCTAAAATCACTCAGTTCAAATTTTTAAGGGTTTTTATATACACATCATATGCTGTGTATACATTTAAATATCTAACAAATAAATTCTAATATTTATTTATATAACTCTCAATTTTTTAATCACATAAAAATACTAATATCAATTTTTTCTAAAATAAAATATAATCATTTCATGCATGTTATATATATATATATATAAAAATCATTAATATTAAATTTTCTAAAATGACATGTATTTCCATAAATATGTTTTAATATAATTGACATTCTAAATAATTATATAACTAAATACTAAATTTTAAATGTTAAATCTATAAATATAAAAAAGTTGTGTGGTGTAGGTGTATGTAAATTCTCTCTCTCTCTTATTTAATATTACTTGACTTTCTAAAAAAGAATAAGCAGTAAAAAGAGATAAGTTGTTACATAAGAGCGATTTTACCCCTATATTTTGAGGATTTTCTTACCTATCCTTCAGAATGTCGTTTCACAAATGATTGTATCAGAGGGTTCACAATATCTGGTGCCTCATCCTGCAAAATATAAGATGAGCCTTTGCAAAACAAATATATGGATAGGATAATATTATTAAAATTTAGATTCCATTTGAGACAGCTTTATTATTATTTTTTAAAATAATTTTATCAAAATATTCTGAGAAAATGTTTTTTTTTTAATATAGTTCACAAATTATTATAAATTAAACAAGGATGATACCATTAGACAAACCTGAGGGCAATGGCCGACATTAGGTAGGACAACAAAATCCTCAACTGCTTCAAAGTTTGCAAAGGCTTTCCCAAGCTCAATAGGCTCCCAAGGGTCCTTATCTCCCCAAGCCACCAAAACGGGGCACTGAAAGATTTTGAACTATTTAGGAGTTCTAGGTTTCGCTTAGGACGGTTTTTTTATTATTTTTTAAAGCGACTTTTTAGTACAAAAATTAAATTTTTTACACAGAAAGCCACTTTAAGAAGCAGTAAAAAAACCGTCCCAAACGAAGCCTTAGTTAAATAGCGCTTTTCAGATGCTGAAAATTTGAGGGAAATATAAGATTAGGGTTGTAATGAAAAGAAACCTTGACTTTTGGAAGCAAATCTTCAGGTAAAGGACCGCCAGAGTAGCAGATGAACTCAAGAAATACATCAGCTGCTCCTGGATCAAGGCCAGGCTGAAGGATGATCTGAACTAGTTCATCAGTAACGGCTGACTTGTCATGATAACACTGGCACAGAGAGAAATAAAGCTGAATCATGATAGCTCAAATTGATAAAGAAATCAATTGGTTTAGACAAAAGGTCAAAATGATCTATAGATTATTTATCAATTAGTATAGAGAAAATGTCAAAATCTTCCAAGAGAGGAATTATTTGGAATCATATTTGAGGAGTTACAAGACTAAATTAAACAAATTATAGACTAGAAAGTTAGGACGAAAATGATCTTATACAAATAGTCCATGGCCATATTTACAGTTCAAAACTTTGCATGGATTTTTTTAAATATAATTTATACAGCAGGGATTTATAAAACAAATATTTAGTATTTTTAACCATAAAGCAATACTGGCGAATTCCCAGGAAATTTTAAGGATAAGTAGATATGTGCAATATAACAGATAATCCAAACAAACTAGTAACATTACAAGCATAGGATGTAACTACGAATAATAAAACCACTATCAGATGTAAAACGAGAAAATCCTAAGTAAATGTGGTATTTCTCAGTAGAAATAAGAGGAGACAGGAGAATATAAAAACAACTGGACTGTGCAATCCTTCCTCATTCTGTCATAACATATTGTATGCCCAAAATATTCATAAGAACTGAGAATGAGAGAAAGAAAAAGGCATATCTGAGACATAGGCTTTGTTTGGGATGACTTTCTTCCTGCTTCTTAAAGCAGCTTTTTAATATAAAAATTAAAAATTTTGTAGTAAAAAGCCGTTTTAAGAAGCAGGAAGAAAGTCGTCCCAAAAGAAGCCATAATAAATGAGGAATAAGCACCATAATAGATGAGGAACATGCATTCCTGAGTTTCTTCAAAAAGTAGAAGAATGTATCACAGTTTCACTTAACAACACCTGGAACAAAATGCTCTTCACGGATTCTTTTGTGGCAACTGCATTGTAGAAAATTTTTCCAAGCTCCGTGTTTCTATAAATAATCAAAAGCAGCATCTCAAATCAATCAAACCAAGACCAGAGAACTTCATATTACTAGACAAGTTATAATGTACCGCAACAAGCTCTGAAATGATTTGATAAATGGCCTTCCATACCATGGCTGCTTCTTTATATGAAGCATCCTTAGAGAAATGTTCAGTAAGAGGATTCCTTTACAAATCTGAGGCTCCATAATGGCTGCCTGAAGGCCAACAACCCCTGTGAAATAGCAGAATATCACTCTTAGAAACAATTGGTTGGCTCCAGTAGATACTGATTTTGCATCATAGCCATAGTAAAACTAAAATAAAGGAAATATTGTAGAGCAAATCGAGGCTTGCCTCCAATAGAGTTGCATATAAAGAATGCATCTTCTTTCACCACATCAGCACAAAAGTCATTTAGTTGAGCTGCCCATGTTTCAAAGGTGTAGAAAGAGTTTGCCTCAAAATCCCGAGGATTTGGTTTTTCCGAATAACCATAACCAATAAGATCAATTGAGTACACCCTATTTGTCTTTGAAAGAAAAGAAATATTTTTCCTCCAATGGTCACTGTAGAAGAAGAACCATATGAGAAAACAACTGGCATATTAAAAGTAGATTGCCAACAGAAGTGATAGCATACCAATAAAAAAAATTGACAAATTTGTGACCCCCTTATGTTCCTCCATTGTAGGAGGATAGAAATATTTTATTTCCTCCAAATTTTATTTTTTCGTCTTCTTTAGCATGCTCTTATACGTGTGTCAATTTTTTAGCATGCAAAGTTGGATTTGTAATTTTATTCTAATACTTACCTATAATTGCTACCATGCTATAATTTAGATTTGTTACGACTTGTGCACATTCAATGAATTATCATTTTATTGACATATTAAAGGATTAGCATTATTGGAAAATTCTACTTTAAGAAATACTCTTCTAGATGCTAATTCTAATTTGTTAATCAATACGGATGAAACATTTTTGAGGTTTTTAATTACAATGTTTTATCAATTTGTGCTAAATTTATTGTAGATGTTCCTTCTTATGTTATGTTAAAAATTACGATGAAGATTATGATTACCATGTCCTTTAGAAATTAGCATCTAAAAGAGTATTTAAACTCTTTTAAATTGTTTTATGAATTTGAGTTAAACGTATTGTAGATGTTCCTTCTTATGCTAAAAATTCCTAATGGAGCTTTTGTAAAGAAAAGGAGGGGGGTGGGGGGAGAAAGAGAGAGCTAAAAGTATATGTAGAACACAAAGATACAGGACATGGTCAAGAGGATATATAAACTCACAGGCAAGATCTAGCCAAAAAAAATTGGAGATATCAAGCACCGAAACTGAGACTTGTAATTCTTTATTGTACAACCATAAAAAAATATTATCATGTAAATTGATAAGAATATGCATCAGGCACAAAGTTAATGAATGAGTGAACGAGAAGCTTAAACAACATATCAGGAATATTAATGTTTAATCAAACAGAAAATTAATCACTTTGGAACTTGAGAACTAGTATTGGTTGATGTGAGAGGAAACCAGATGGTTGACTAAAAGTAAGACTAATCAAGGCCCTAATCAGGTTGAAATGGAAAAGTACTCCCATCTCTTCCTAAATTATGTGTTTCCATGGCTGAGTGAAATCTGAAACATGTTGGAAGGTTAAAAATATCTAAATTGATGAACAAAGTTATTGTAAATATACAGAATGTAAAAGCAAGAAGGAAGATAGTGCTTCAATCAAATTGCTTAGGTAATTCAGTCAATAGTAAAAGCCAAGAAAATAATGACTATAGGAAATATCATGAGCATCAGCAGAAGGCAGAGACAAGAAGTTAAACTAGCATAGCGGGAATGATCAATAAAAGGAGAAACCAAGCTTCCATCAACATTATAAAGTAAGAAACACATGAAATTGGTGTAGGCCCTCCACATTAATAAGGAAGCAAGTAAAAGAAAACCCAGAGAAGATTAGCAAGGCAATCAACTTGAAAAGTGGTTCATAATTTCACCAACTGACAGCAAATATAAGAAAGTCAGACTCCTATTGGGAAATGCCTAGCTAGCGATATATAGAGCTGGAATGAATTGGAACTTTATGGGAGAATCTCAATGGTGCATCTAAGAAATGTATGGCCCGGTAGTACAACTGCCCAAGCCATGTGAAAGTCTGATTTCTCCACGTAGGTTATGAGAGGCAAATCGTAATGCATCGCTTCAGAGTTTAATTTGATAGCAAGATCAGCAGCTTAAAGCCTTAAACTGGAACTTGTATTACCAGGGTTGTGAGTAAAATACTTATTTGGACAAGCATTATATCTAAAGACTGCCTTGATGGGAGAACCAAATCTGAAGATAATGGCTCCTTCAAGCGGTAAGAAACTTTGATTATCAGAAATACTATGCACAATGACTTAACACAATCTACAATAGCCATGACATTCTACATTGTTAAAAACCAACCACCAGGATCATAAGAAGTGAACAAAAAATAACATTTTTATAATGTACACCTTTGTCAATGAATTGCATGATGAACACGACTTTTTTAAAACAAAAACGACCAAAAGAAGGCAATAGTCTTAAGTTACATCAGTTGCAAATCATCTTAGATACACAGGAAAGGTTTAAGATCAAACAAAATAGAAACGCACAGATGTAACTGCCAGTCCAACTTAATTATCTGAAAATCACAAGGAAAAAAGTGGTAAGGAAATACACCTGTTCGCTCCAAAACCATGAATTAAAATCAGTGCAGGGCCATTTTTTCCGGAAGACTGATAACGTATACGATAGCCTCGCCAATTCCATATGCTGAAAATAGACATGCAAAATTAACTTTTCAGTACTGAAAAAGTCATTGCTTCAAGCCAACCATACTTTTTTTAATGGACAAAACAACTGCAATCTGAATAAGTTGGGTTAAGTTAGATTTATGGTTGGAAAATTTCTACACCGATGGAATAACTACAATAATTTCAAATCTTTAATAGTAAGATCATATGTTAGAAAAAAAATCTATAAAAGATGGAAAAATCATACTAGAACTAGTCGCTGAAGATAAATAAACATGCATTTAGCATTTTCTTGGTATTTGCTAATCCTCCAACAATTATTGCGAAAATGATCAAAACGAACTTCAACTATCTTAAAGGATCATTTTGGTCTCCCAAGTCTTTAAAAAGGAATGCCCATGGTGGGAGTATTTTAGTTCCTCTTTAAAAAATTGAGTGACCAAAATTATTATTTAATATAGTTAGAGACTATTTTGGCATCTTATAATGGAATCAAGGGACCATTTTGATCATTTTCTCAACAATTATTTTATGTCAAGCTAATGATAAAGGCCACATTATGGATTTCATCACACCTTAATGGACCTTCTTAGCTTAGAGTTGTGCTCCCTTTCAAACGATACTTTCAAGATAATTACTTCTAATGAAAATACAGACATCCACACTTCACAGCCAAATGCAATCTGGAGAGAAATCCAAAAGTAATATTCATAGGAAGCACCAAAAGTGAACATTAAGATAAGATATATGAGTTCATATTTTCTTTTTTTTTCTAGATATTTTCTTAAAACATAACTACAATAATGATCCTATTGATAACATGTTTCTGATCTTTTGATTACCTTTTTATGACTGAACTATAGCGACAAGTGTTGTGATTCACCTCATATAATTTCCTAATATAGTGTTATTTCTCCCTGCTTCTATGCATTCTGATAATGGCTATAATAACTTAGCAAAGAGATTGCCTCAAACCAAGAGTCAACTACCAAGTAACTTCAAAAGAGATCAAGCACCAACAAAAAGAATACCAAAATTTATATGGTTCAGTTTAAGCAAAGCCTACATCTATGGCCGCAAAAAGATTGAATAATCAAATAAACTTCAACAATAATATATAAAATATTACACTTCATACAATGTTTGATATATGGACAAAGATACAGATTTATCTAGGTGAGAAAAAAATATAGCTATATGCTATGAAAATAAGGGTTAGATGTGAAGAAGAAAAAATGAATGATTCTATAGTTACTCCCTTCACCTCTCTATTACAGTAGGTTAAATGAAAAGTATTTGACTCTTAATATGAAACAATGGAGAGAAAAGATTCATGTAGCCAACCCCACTTAGTGGGATAAAGGTTTGTTGTTGTTGTTGGATAATCAAGAGCTTTTTTTCTTGCTATAATAAAAAAGTAACACTTTTTCCATGTTCAAAAAGCTAAAGAACTCCCCTTGCAAGCACTCAATAATCTTCTTTTCTTTCTCAAATGATACTCCTCTGTTCTCTTTTTCCTTCTTCCTTATCCCTCTTTGTTGCTTCTTGTTATGTGATACATCAACAACAGCAATAATCTCCTTCTATAGTGTTAATAGGTCATAAGTAACAAGCTTAAATATGTTAGGTAGATGTTGTTAGGGTGATAGGTAGAAGTTTATATAAATTAGGTGAAAATTTTCTCTTCATACTTAAAAATCTCCTATTTCGAGACATAATTACTTATATATATATATATATATATATATATATATGTATGTATTAGATCCAATTTTTTGTGCATAGAGTTTTCTTCTTCCACCTCCATTAATTAGATTTTAACTATATTTAGGTGGAGAAATTTGGGTCGCTGTCATTGAATTTTAGATGCTTTGATCATATTTGTTATGAATTTTTGACAACTTGACAATATTACATCAAACGAATTAACTTTTAATTTATCACACAATCTCCTCTTGTAAGGTTACTATTGAAATCTTCGAGGCCTAGTTAGTGAGATGTAACATGAAAGGTAGGTGAATGTGTAATCCACAGCCATCCAATGGAAGCAAGTGAACAGGATTACCTGTCTTTCTACAATTAGCTAATTCAAATTACAATTTTCAATGTGGAGTAGAACCCAACATATTTTATAGAGATAAAAAACATTGAATTCCCTTCGTAAATGCCGTGGAAGTGACCATTTATCCCTCTCTCTCTCTCTCTCTCTCTCTCTCTCTCTCTCTCTCTCTTATTATGGTAGAAGCAAATGAGAATTCCTTCAGTTCATAATGTGAACAGAGCATGACCAAGTTTACTATATGCATCACTTTTGATCTCTTATTCTTCTGTTTGTCACACAATGAATTCAAACTAACTGCTATATTAATTTCTAATTGCGTCCAATCAAATTCAATGTTTTCAATACATGGTCTATAATTTCAAGTAACCAGATGAGCCCTAAGATAAAAATGCCATCTACAAAACAATACACCACACAAAATCATCTAAATTATAATAGTTAGCAACATTTTACCAATTTGAACAGAAAAATATCACAGATGAGTGATATACAAGGACGCAGATATTCCTTTACCTACTGCTAACATCGCATTCTGAGGACGACGGAACCTTCAAAATTCCATCCGAGGGTTTCCTTCCACTGACAGGATTCACAGCAGGGTTCTTCACGGAGCAAACGCAGCTGTAACCATAAGAAGAGACTAGAGAAGAAGGGGAATCAGTATATTTGGGCGATATTGGTAAGCGGAGACCCGATCGACGAATCCATTTCACCGTAAAGATTCCCTTATGAGAACTGCCATGGGACGTAAAGGAGGAAGATGCAGAGAACGGAAGCGTGTAAGAAGCAGGGCTCGACCTCGCCATCTCCGATTTGGAGAGCGATAAAACGAAGCAAAGGAAACATGAAGCACATGAACTGGCGGATTTATTTGTTTGGCGCTCGGTTAAGTGTTAGTTAGCGAATATCAAGATTTACTGAGCAATCTGGACCGTGTATTTCATTGAACGAACACAATTTGGAGCTAATGGACTGGGCTGGCGCGGGCCGGGCTTCTGGCTTGTTCGTTGGGCCTGAACTAGGTAATGCCACGTCGAAGAGCATGAAGAGTTTGGGTAAATTGATATTTTTATATAGGGAAGATTGTGATTAGATAGGTTTACATTTTAGATATGAGAAATGCAAATGCAATAATTTTTTTTTATTCTAAATTTGTTATGCTAATCTAAATTGAACTCTTAAAGGGTCAACTTATTGAATGAATGGTTGTGATTTACCCAATTTTTAAAACTAAGAAATTAGAAATAAGATTTTCAAGAGGCTTTTTTAAAATTATTTGATTTTATCAAGAACCTATAATCATTTTGACTGAATTTTAAGTATGGTTAGCTCATTGGGTCACCTACCCAATAATCAAGTATAACAGTTAGTGACCTATATGGTTGAATAATTATCCTCCATTATAATATGTTTTGATAGCATATAAATATATATTATAGTTGATACATCTGATCATTATTATAGAACCACTGTTGTCCAACAAATACCATCAGATCACTGTCTACGATACTATAACGACATTACTGAACCACAGTCCTCATATAACTATCACCCGACTATAATCTTCCGACCACTATCACATGATTACGATCGCCATAATTATAATCATATTTGAGAGCCCACCTGATAGAGATGAACATTTCAACTATTAATTTCTTTAAAATGAAGTTAAAATGATCCTGAAGTTCATTCCTCTAATTCAAATATTTGCATCAAAAGGTTCATGTTTAATTGGATAAATTTTCTAGTCATGTATTAATAATATTTAACACTAGTTTTAGATAATATAATGACTAAATATTTGTCAATATAACATAATAAACTAGGGCATATGCAATAGTATGGGGGCCTTGGGAGCACGGTCCCCACTGAAAATTTAATTAATGCTTAATTAAGTGTATTAATTTCTCTTTAATTATCTTTAAAAAAATTATATTAGTTATTTGCTTTATTCGTGAGGCTCTTCTGATTCCCACGCTCCGCTCTTGCCTCCATGCACGGAGCACGACAGACTGAGGAAGCAGAGCGTCGAGCCACCAAGCGAAGTAGTGTATTCCCGATTCCTAAATCTAAAGGCTTCACGTCGGCATCCAGCAAGGCGACACAAGGCAACCGCAGTATGGAGGCGTAGTGGCGGATTGCGCAGGCGCTGCAGGTCGTAAGTATTTTTGACTTTTGAGTTTTTTTTTTTTTTTCCTAATTCGTTGAATGTGAACAATGTGGTTTTAACGAAAGAATGCATCTTTCTTCTTTAGCATCCAGTCATCCCTAATCATGGGGTTCGTTGTCACTTTTTTATTGGGAACTATCATGTACGTCCGACTATGATCCAATGATTCATCATTTACTATAGTCTATAGACGATAGAGAAGAACTACTTTAGGTTTTGTTTAAATACTTCAATTAACAAGTTGCCTTATCCCAACCCAATTAATAGGGCTGGGATAAAGCCAACAATCCCATTAAATTAAAATCTCACATGAGTCAAATTTATATCACATATATACTAACCTTAATAGTAAGGGATCCATTTTTGAAGGTCATTACAAGTCAAATTTCTAATATAGACTACAACTAAAAGTTGTCTTAACCACCAATTTATTTAATCAAATTTTAAATTTAGTTTGAGATAGTTTTTTAATTACATTTTAAAACAACTTTTTAATATAATATTTTTTTGTATTAAAAAGATGATTTAAAAAACAATAAGAAAGCTGTCACAAACGAATTCATAATCATCTTTAATTCTCTGTCCATAGCAATAATCACCAACTTCTTTCTCCCATGAAAATTTATGGAGTCGTGCCTCATGAGCATTGATATTTGCCACAAGTTTGAATCATTTAGAGTCAAAGCTATCAATATTAGTCATCTAATATGTTTTGAATGATCAAGCAATGTTTCAGTAGGAAGTGATGAAAAGCCTCTCTCACCTGATATGTGTTCCAATCCCATAAAAAAGATAAATTGTTTTTCCCTTTTTTTTCTTGGGGGGCGGGGGGATTAAGGACAATCATATCCAATTTTAATTAAAATAACAAAAAAAAAGAGCAAAACTAACTCTCAAGTAATCTAAGAAGGACCTCATAAAACAAAGAAAAAGACACCATCAAATAACCAATGCCAACCCAAAAAAATACTTGAACATGAAGCTCAAAGAATAAGATGTTTAATCTCATGATAAGATTTCCGTAAGGAGATTTTAGCAAAATGAGCATGCTTAATATGCCTAGCAACACTTACACCACTTTTAAAATTATACTCAAATTTTCTAATATTTCTTTCTCTCCATAAGAAATGTAATGTGAAACTAGAAGTAAGAAATAGCATATTCTTTGCATCCTTTGCCAAATTCAAATCGGCAATCAAGTCTAAAACTTGAAGAAGAGTAGGCCTAAGAATGAAGTATTTTAATCCATGAATCAAATCAACAATAATCAAAAAGGAAAACTCGCATTCAAAAAAGAGGTTATTATGAGTCTCTTCAGCTCTAGCACATAAAACACAAGCAAGAAAAAGATTTAAATTTCATTTGAAAAGAATGTCAACAGTTTTCAACCATTTTAACAAATCCATCTTGGCATAACAAGAAAAATCTAAAGTAAATCTCTTATGCCAAATATAAGAACACCATTCCACCACAGTAAAATCATCATAAAAAGCAATATGAAAACTCTTAAAAAGAGATAAAAGCACCCCATCTCAAGCAATACTAGAACTAGAAGTATGTTGTATGGAAATATTAGAAGTTGCTAAAGAAACTAAGGTATACAAAGAGTTTGACAAAGTCCAACAGTTAATTATGCCTTTTATAGAAATCAAATCGAAAGAAGAACTAATTCATGTAAAGCTCAACCCCCACACCAAGGATCCCAATAAATGGAAAGAAAATTATTAGGATTTATAATAAAAGATATATTCTTAATAGACCCAACAATAGAGCAAATAAATTTCCAAAATAATAGAAGCCTTTTCAGTAGAAGGTTTCCAAAGAGAAGTATATTTATGCTTAACCGAGCCAAAAAGAAGGCAATGACCATTTAAAATCCTCCAGATAAGAGAAAAACTGAAAGCATAGTATAAAGAATTAAGATATGGAATACCAAACCCCCCCAAAACATTTAGGCCGACACACTTCTTTCCAAACAATAATATGAATTTTCCTAGAATTAACATCACCATGAAACAGAAAATTAGAACAAACCTTTCTAATAAATTTGCATCAAAATTTAAGAAGAATAAGATTCCTATTCCAATAAGAAATATAATAGCTACTAGTAAACTTAAGAAATTAAAATCTTCTAGCAAATGAAAGAATATCAGCTTTCAAACCAGCTTGTAGATCAGTAATTTATCAAACAATGGTTGAAAATTAGAAGCTATAAGTCTTTTTGTAAACATATATTCCAAGATATTTCATAGTGTTATGAGAATTTGAAATGTTCTAAATCTGAAAAATATTATTAGCCACCAAAGTATCCTTAGAAAAAAAAATGCCAAACTTTATTATTATTAAGAAAAAGATTAGAACAATGGGAGAAGTAATCCAAAATATCATTTAACTTTGTAGCATTAGGAACTGAGGCTTTTTAAAAGATTAGAACATCATCAATTTAGAGTAAATGAGAAATATACTTCTCACTGGAATCCATACCCTCAAAGTGAATATCAAAACACTTATCATCAATCAAATTAGATAAGACATCCATCATAATACAACATAAATAAGGGGAAAGAGGACAACTTCAATGTATACGTGAAGATGAGTTAAAAACCCATCTAATGAACCATTAAAAGAAAAAAAAATCCTCAATACAAACATTAATCCAAGAAATGAAGTAGTTAGGAAAACTTTTTTGAGCCAATCTATATAAAAAAAAAATATCTAGATACTGTGTCAATAGACTTGTGAATGTCAAGCTTTGCACAGACATACTTAACTTTGGCAAAGATATTAAAGTCCCTCAACAATTCAGATGTCAAAAAAATATTATCTGAAGAAATCCTTTTTTAATAAACTCATACTGACTAGGATGAATGATAAAAGGCAAATATGTTGCATTCTATTAACCAAAATTTAGCCAAAGTTTTATAAAAAATATTTAATTAAAAAATTGGCCTACAATAAGTGATAAGAGCACTTTTAGGAATAAGCGCAATAACATAAGCTTTAACAACTCTAGACATGTGACAAGAAGAGAAACAATATTAAACAATTTTACAAAAAAAAGAGCAAAAAATTTTCCAAGAGTTTTTAAAAATTTTTCAAAGTAAAGCTACCAGGGCCAAAGGCAGAAGAAGATAAAACTAAGAATACAACCTTCTTAATTTTTTCAATAAAAATAGAAACTGATAGAGATGGAAGTAGAACATAAGGAATAGTCCATCCAACATGAATATTGATATGTCATAAAAAAAATTATCTTGATCAGACACGAATCTCGAGGCAAAAATCAAGTTAGAAACTTCAAAAATTAAATCTAGGATCATCTGAACTCCGATTTCAGCAAATTTATAGTTGAATTGATTGTCTCAGAAATACGAACCCAACAACACCAAATTCAACTCAATCTGAGCCCAAATGGGTTCGATTCGAAGACCCGAAGAACATTCGGAAGGTTCAATCCATAATTTGGATTACCAAACGGTTTCCAAACATGACATGCTTATAGTCGAATCGAGCGGCTCGACAAGTCGAATCCAACGAGCCCAAGATCGCCAAATTCATATTTTGTTAAGACCTTCAAATGTCTAACGAACGGTTCACGATCAAGGGATTCAATATCGACCATCCATCCGAACCACTCAACCTTTACCCTTGATCCTCCTCCTATTTATGGGTCATGCCATCATAAAAAAAAAATTAATAACTCATCATTTCTCTTGAGGGTACCCAAGCAAGAAATAGAAGAGAAGAGAAGAGAATGATATAGAAAGTCATCAACATAAATGAGGATATAGATCTGAGTACCGTTTTGATGTAGAAGTAGTAATGAAGGATCAGAGCGACTGAACCCGAAATCCTTGAGACTGAAGAAAGCCTGTTAGTTTGTTAAACCATTTGCATGGTGCTTGCCTTAAGTCATAAAGGGACTTCCGAAGTTTGCAGACAAAGTCAAGGGTAGTTGTGTTGACAAAACCTGGTGGTTGCTTCATGTAAATGTCGTCATCGAGATCACCATGAAGGAACGCGTTGGAGACATCGAGTTGGTACATTGGCCACTGATGGTTGACGGCGACAGTTAGAAGGAATCATATTGTTGGCATCTTTGCCACCGGACTAAATGTCTCTGTGTAGTTTATGCCGAATTGCTGATTGTACCCCAGGGCGACGAGTCTTCCTTTGTGACGATCGACCTGTCCATTTGGTAGAAGTTTGGTCTTGAAGGTCCACTTACACCCTAGTATGGGTTTGTTCGGTGGAGTCGGGACGAGAGACCAGGTGTTCTGCTTGATTAAGGCGTCGAACTCGGCTGTCATAGCACGCCGCCAGTCTTCAGATTTGGAGGCTTGATTGAAAGTGGAAGGCGTCGGCGGAGGCTTCAAGTGAGTGAGTAAGTTAAGGATTTGTTTCGGTTTGCTAATCCCTGATTTTAGGCGAGTTTGCATATGGTGGGAGGGTGGATTTGTGGTGGGATTCAGCCGAGCTGAGCTGTTGGATGAGGGCGAGATATTGTCTTGAGTATCCGGATAAGAAGGCTGGGTGTGGGGGTATCGATGATAGGCAGAGCGTTGATTATGGGATTGGTGATCACGGATTCCTTGTTGGTGACTGTAGACATGGATGTGCGAGGAAGCAGGAGGGGAGGGCCTAAGTTGGGGTAGCTCGGTGGAGATGTCCCGGAATCCTGGGAAGTGTTCTTGTAGGGAAATTGACGTTCATAGAAGACTACGTGCCTGGAGATGTACATTCGACTATGTTGAGAGTCATAGCATTTATAACCTTTGTGTATAAGTGAGTAGCCAAGGAACACGTAGTCAATAGATCTCGAAGATAATTTGTTGGGAGCGTACGGTTTCAGCCAGGGAAAGCAGAGGCAGTCGAACGTCCGAAGATGATTGTAGGTTGGAGGTTTGCCGTAGAGTCTTTGGAAGGGAATGTGCAGTGAGATGGCTTTAGACGGTAGAAGATTGATCAAATAATGTGTCGTTGTTAAGGCTTTTGCCCAGAACTTTTGCGGAAGACTGGAATCGTGCAGAAGAGCGCGAGTAAGATCAAGGAGGTGACGATGCTTGTGCTCTGCCAGCCCATTTTGTTCGGGCATGTGCGGGCACGAGAGCTGATGGTTGATTCCATTGTCTTGAAGATAATTCTGGAATTCAGTGCTTGTGAATTCCCCTCCACCGTCAGTGCGGAGGGCCTTCGGAGTGCAGTGATGTTGTGTTTTGATTAAGTTGCAAAGGGATTTGAATTTAGCCAAAGTTTCTTGTTTCGTGTACATTAGGTACAGCCATGAATACCAAGAGTAGTCGTCGATGAAGATGACGTAGTAGCGGTATCCGTCGATCGAGTTATGAGGAGCTGGACCCCAGACATCTGTGTGAATAAGATCAAACGGAGAGGTAGTGACCGAAACATTTTTATTAAATACTAATTTGTGGCTTTTAGCCAGGTTACAAGAAGTGCAGTAAAACGACAAAGGTACAATAGAAATTGTGGAAAAACGATTTGCAAGAACATAAAGAATTTTGTTTCTTGGGTGGCCGAGACGAGCGTGCCAATTGTGGGGTGACGGCATTGTGGCGGCGAGAGCGGTGGGCATTGTGTCCGGGGAGAGCTTGATCTGGTACAGTCCGTTATGTAGACGTCCATGAAGCAGAGGACGGTGGTCCTGAAGATCCTTGATTGTGAAGCCATGAGCATCAAACGAAATAGAGACGGAATTATCCGTGGTTAGTTTGGATACTGAAAGAAGATTATGCGTAAGTGAGGGAACGTGAAGAAGGCTGCGGAGATGTAGCTTACGTGTGTTATCCAGTAGAGGGAGAATGCCTTGGCCGGATGAGTGAATGGGCAAGGACGTTCCATTGGCTATGGATATGTTGTCAGTGCTGTTGTAAGCCGTGGGATAGTAAAGGTTGGTGGCGTCCGGGGTTAGATGAGCGGAGGCACCGAAGTCAAGAACCCAGTCTTGATTGACTGAATTTGGCGGATTTGCAAGAAGAGCGCGCGGTTGTTTGAATTCTGTGGGTGGGTACTTGGGATTGCTGCGATGCCAGCAATTGAGAGCTATGTGACCGAGTTTGCCACAAATTTGGCAGATCGGTCGGTTCTGACTTGGAGCGGTAGAGGTTGTTTGCTGAGTGGTTGGTATTGTGAGAGGCGATTGCGGATTCTTGATCTTGGAGTAGCGACGATTTGGCTTCCCGCGAGAGTAATTGGATGAAGCGGCGTAGAGGGCAGTGGCCGATGAGCTCATAGGCTGATCTTGAGACAGTTCTTGCTGAAGATGGATTTCTTCGTTGCACAGGAGGGAATAGAAGGTGTCCAGATCAATGGGGAGAAGCGAATTCCAGATGGTAGACTTGAAGGACTTGAACTGAGGTGGAAGACCATTTAGGATGTGTAACATGACATCCTCCAGCTCAATCTTGGATCCTGACGCCGAGATGTTGTTCACAATGGTCTTGATCCGAGCAAGATAGTTTTGTAGAGTCAGATCTTTCATTGTAATGCGGTATAGCTCGTTTTTCAGTTGCATTACCCGGGAGCGGCTAGTCGGCAGAAGCCGCCTTTCAAGAATTGTCCAAGCTTCGAAGGTGGAGGTCAAGGTGATGATGTAAGGTAGTATAGGTTGTGAGATGGTCGAGAATAGAGCGGAGAGAAGATTACTGTCGATGATACGCCATCGAGTGTATGCGTCTGAACTTTCGTCGGCGGGAGCTTGCACGGCACCGGTCAGATGACCGGTGTAACCATTTGCGGAGAACTGTTGCAGAATTTGGATTCGCCAGATTGGATAATTCTCCGATGTGAGCGGGTGGGGAGCGAGGTTCTTGATATTTGAGACAAGAAATTTGAGAGGTTGGGGAATGACGATCGTGGCTGCGGATGGATCGGTTTGAGTGGCGGGGTGGGTGCCGGAATTCACAGAGCCTTGGTCTCCCATCGAAGCTCTGATACCATGAGAGAGAAGCTTCAAGAAGGAGAAGAGGTGGAAGAAGCTGAAGGAAGAAGATGAGGAAGTCGGACAGAACAGAGGAAATAGAAATTGTATTTTTCATATTAACACGGTAGATACAAGCCACTTTATATAGAGGTTACATAAGGTAAAGTTGTAATAAGAGCTAATTAACATAATTTGATATAGAGATATGCTTAGTATGCTAATATGCCTACCAAAAATTTTCGAATAAAAAAAGCTCAAATCAAATCATCCTCTCTATATGAAAGCAATCAAAATTTTCATCTCTCTCTGAATAAGTCAAAAAGCCCATAAAAAAAATTTATGATTAAAAATAGAATTCAAACAATCTTCCAGCTGATTATCGAGTGGATTTCATTGAATATTATGCAAAATAATACATTGTTTTTCTGAAATCATCAATAATGTCAGAAACAAGCTTCAAAGAAACTCACCATAAGCAAAACCCTAGCAGTAGGGCTTTGTCGTCAGCTTCAGTTTAGTTCCTTCTCTCATTCTACTGCCATCGTCGGACATGGCCTTCTCCGCTATAGTTAGCCGCGCCACCTCCGCGACCGCACGATATTCAATAGAGTTCTACATCTGCCGTCAGAGTCGCCGTAGTCTCAACAACGCTCCCTTACGTTCTCTTCTCACGGGAGAAATCCTTTATTGTAGAGGAGGAAGCACGCTTCCCTCCTCCTTCTTGTCCCTCGCTCGCTTCTCTTCTTTGTTGTCAAAGAAGCAGTCAGCAGATGCCGAACTTCTTCAGATAATCAAGTCAGAAATTAAGTCCGCCGAGGAAGAACGCCGAGAGGTACAAACCATAAAGATTTTTTATTTTTTATTTTCAGTTTCATTTATTTCATATTACGCTGTTAGAGTAGTTTTGAATTGCATTATTTTGTAATTTAGATGTTCTTATCGATTTCGATAGCGAGAACTAATGCTTTATCTATTGTTCTTGTTTCTTCAAAAACTTAGGTAATGTGTAAAGGTCAATACCTTTAACTGTGATGGATTGATAATGAGTGATTTTTTTAGCCTTCTGATTCTGTGCAGTTGGAGTAAGCCATAATGCTCTTTAAGGGCTGGATCTTTTTATTGAAAACTTAACAGCTACATAGCTTTTGACTTAGCTTGTTTAAACCGTTATGCCTTCCATTACCCTCTTCTCCTCATAGATATGGATTGAAAATAAATAAAAATATAATTACGAAAAGCTCTTCATTTCTTGGTGCCTTTTTTTTCTCTAAATTTTCCAGATAGATGAATCATAGGGTGAAGTTATTGAGTTAGCACATCTGATATACCCTATTATATATTTTTGGCCCCAAATAGTTGGAATGAATAGAGCTCATAAAGTTGATTCCCTAGGTGAAATTGTGTAAAAAGACTAGCATCAATAGAGTTAGCATCTCTTGTATCACACAGAAGGAGTGAAAGTAGGAGGATTCATAAAGTTGACCCTAAGGAGAATTCATAAGGCCTACACCATAGTTTATCAATTCTTCAAAATTATGCTTCTTAAGCCTTTTTACTGTCCTGTGCTACCTATCTTAGGTTTGTTCTTTGTAGTAACATAACAAGCAGATAAGGCATTTTGCACAAAACAATGGTTTGTGGTTTAGTATTCAGGTGGGTGGACCGGTGGATCCTCTTGTTGCACTTATATATGTATAAAATCAGAATAATATGTGCCATGATATTTAGAAGTCACTAATAGGTGTGCAAGATGAGGTCAACCATAAAAAGGCTTATATTTTTCAAATTGATTTGCAACTAAGAATCCCAATAATTTAGATGCATGACTAGCAAGTAATTTCATGAAAAAAAGGTATGTTATTAAAAAATAAGTGCAAAATCCTTAAATTTGAATCTTTGCACTTTTCTCTTTCAATTAGGTTTGTTTGTAAGACAAAATATCACAATAATATGCGTGGCTGACTTCAACTATCATCCTTATACCATCTAAAATTTGACTATCAATCCTATCTCCTTTATGTTCTTGATATGTAGCATGCAATTTCAGGAAAAAAAAAAATGTATGTTATTAAAAAGTGAGTGCAAGATCCTTAAATTTGAATCTTTGCACTTTTCTCTTTCAATTAGGTTTGTTTATAAGGCAAAATATCACAATAAGATGCATGGCTGACTTCAACTGTCATCCATATATGATCTAAAATTTGACTTTCAATCCTATCTCCTTTATGATCTTGCTTTCTCATAATGTCTCAAATGAATCTTTCATTTGCTTGTATGTTTGTGTCTCTTCCCCAATTCCTTAGAAAAAGTGAGCCACATTTTCAAGTACAAAATGCTGCAATTACATATTGTCCAATAAACATGAAGCTCATAATCTCAACAATTCAATTGTAAAAGCTTTGCTACTATTATGTCAACTTTGATATATTTCTCCAAGTGAGTAAGGCATACATGAAAGAGTCAAATGTTTTTATTTTACAGTTTATAGGCACAATTGGGCCAGACTAAATTTGAACCATAGACCATACTCATTGATCCCAAAGTCTTATTCTCCTAAGGATGGAAGAGATCTAGGAAAAACCTTGATAATAACCCCATGGAAGGAATGGTAGAGAGACTTTCCTTTTGCTATCCAAACCTGGAAGAAATCTGATTTCAATTTATAAACAGTTTTCTAAACTGCGTTCTTCATCTTTCTTGTTATTCCCATATTAAAAATAACCCAATGTTGATTGACGAGACTATTATCTTATGTTCTTGACTCGAGCAAATTTTTAGATCCCTGCAAGTGCTAGAAACAAGGTCTGTTTTTTTTTTTTATAGCGCAATCTAAAGATGGAAAATAGAGAAAAGAATATATATATATTATATATATATATAATATATATATATATATATATATATATATTATATATATATATATATATGCATGGAAAAATCAACTAATGTTTCACTCATAATAGATATAAACTGATACAAAATATAGAATTTAAGAACTCCTAAAAAATGGCTATCCATCTTCTTAAAATAAGGAAAGTTACTTCTAAATGAAAGGAACCTAATTCTTTAGTAGTAGGAGATTATTTTAAACTCTGTAATGATAGGAGATGATAGATAATCAAATTTAAAATAAAGATCCAATCATTATAGGCTTGTCAAAATCCTAGAGGATCCTAACATCCATTTGCTAGCCTAAGTAGATGGACCGTCTAATTTAATCCTCCTAGATCACTCATTAAATAAATCATTACAGTCCAACCAACTCTTGGGAGAAGAATGAATGAACATTCCAAAAATATCATAGTGCATTGAACTAATCCATATCCTCTCATCTTTACCAAGAAGCATGCATGTTTTGTATTTTGTTTTTGCTAACTATGTTTTTAGGGATATCATCTAAGATTTATAGCATTAGAAATAACAAATCTAAAATATAACTATTTCTAACACTGCACAATATGATTGATTAGATCTAAATTAGGAACTATAAGTTATTTTTTCTATATATAATATATAAATTATTTTCTCTCTACCTGTAGTTAAGTTGTAACCTTGCCTATAATTCCTATATAATTTAGTGTGTGTGTATGTATATACTTGTAATTGATTGATAAATAGATGTTATAGGTAGTTTGGCTTTGATCCTTTCAATATGATTTTTTTTTTTTTTCATTTCTATTAGTTATGTCCGTAAATACTTCAAAATGATATTATAACATTGATCCTGGTCAACCTTGCAAGAAATAGCTAGCAACCAAATTTATAAAATTTTATGATGATCCATTTTTCAGTAATAATTTGTTAAATAACATTGTATCTTAAGTTACAGCTCGGAACAACAATTTTGGAGTGATTGTTTAACATCAAGCATTTGACATAGGCTTTGTTTGGGTCGGCTTTCTTATTGCTTTCTAAAGCAGCAAGAAAGCCTTCCCAAACATAGCCATAGTCTCAATGCAAGATCGGGACATGTACAAAATAACACACAATTAGAGTAAGGCTTTGTACTAAAAAATGCTTTACAAAGCAGGAAGAAAGATGTCCCAAACAAAACCTAAGTTATCATATATTTAAAAAAGGTAATTTTTTATCTTATTCTCTCATTAAAGACAGTTATAGAAATGCTTGATCAATGATCTAACTTGTAGAATTCAATAAATTTGGTCTCTACCTAGTTTGTTGGAGATGAAGTTTGACCATCTTTATTTAATTCTAGGGTTCAAAGTTCACAATATTTTGATGAAAAATATGCTTTAATTGTCAGACATGAAAATTAATATATATATAAAGATAATAGGGTAGAGCAAGCAAGCTGCTGGGCTTTAATTGTTAGACATGAAAATTAATTGGTTTTATGTATAATTGGCCTATCTATGTATTATTTTGATCATAAAAGAAGTGTGATATTGATAAAAGTTATATATAAAATTAATAGAAGTGACTAGAGCGCTTTTTGGCAAAATAGAATCTTGTTCCATCTGAAGAAAGAATTAAAAAAAAAAGCTATTTAATGAAGAAGGCGTGAATGAACAAGTTCATAGTTGAGATTATTAGGATGGATGCATTTTAAAACTAGTATTTTACTTTAAGAGATGGCGATATTATATTAAAATTTTTCTGGGAAGCTGATAATTTATATCTTCACTTGATTTCTTATTTCCCAGACAGAAGAAGTTCCAAAAGGCTTTCCATTTGAGATCCAAGATGAGGAGGGCTCAAACATTGTAACTCTAAGAAGAGAATACTTGGGTGAGAAAATTGAAGCTTTTGTCTCCATGCCCAGAATGGAGGAACCTGTTAACAATGAGGAGGCGGGCAATGGGGAAGCCAATCATCCCGGTGATGAGAAGACCAGCCAGCCTGCTATTCCACTGACCGTTAACATCAGCAAAACCAAAGGACTAAATCTGGAGTTCTCCTGCACCGCTTATGCTGATGAAATTGTAATTGACAGCTTGTCAGTTCAAAAAAATGATGAATCTGATGATGTGCTAGCATATGAAGGTCCTGATTTCAAGTAAGGAGAAATTACAGGAGACTAAACTCCGTTCATAAATTTTTTCATCTTAGGTTTTGTTAGGGACAGCTTTCTTACTGCTTCTTAAAGTAACTTTTTTAGTACAAAAGTTTTAATTTTTGAACTTGAAAGCTGCTTTAAGAAGCAGGAAGAAAGCCGTCCCAAATGAAACCTTAAGTGTATTTATACTCTAAAATTTTCATGTGTTCCAGTGATCTTGATGAGAACCTCCAGAAAGCATTCCACAAATTTCTTGAAATAAGAGGCATCTCTCCTGCGACCACCAACGAATTGTATGAATATATGATAAACAAAGATGACAGGGAGTATTCCCGGTGGCTGCAGAATCTGAAGCAGTTTATTGAGAAGTAATGAGAAGAAGGTTCAAAGCTAGCAAGTTGACGTTTTGTCCGTATTCCTGAAGTGTAGAAATTTTCTGATGCTGGTTGTTTTCTGAGCCTTTTTCATTCATCTATCTTCAGTTTTGTTACACATATGGTAAACTAGGTATGTATACTTAATATGAAGGTGAATGCCATCTGATTTACGCTCCTCTTTTCGAAAAATTATTTTGCACAGACACCGAATGACGTCCAGAGACCAATAAAAATGCACCATATCATCTTTTTATTGTACTGCTACTCGGTACTGTTCGTTACTCGGCATCAATACCCATACTCAATACCGCGGCATCCGGACTTAGAGTTGCGTCCGTCCGCACATAATAATTTCTCTTTCTTTTCATGCTTATGCATCTATGGTTCTTTTTTTTGTTTGCTCAGTTCCTCATGAGCAAGCTCTTTCTCTTGTTTTAAGCGTATTACATGCATCATCTCTCTGCTCTGCTTGAATGATAGTATTTGCATCTTTCTATTATGTTCTAATCACAAAACGTAATAGAGGGGCACCATGATTAGAACAAGTTCATCACGCACATCATGATGCCTTTGATCTATAAAATGTCTTGCATTGCTCCCATTAATTTAGGATAATTTTCTCTCCTTTTTTTTAATTTGAGTTCCACCATTAAAGCTCTGCTTGTGACTACTTTTAAGTAGAAAATTTATTTGAATTGAAAATTTTTATACTAAAAAAAATTCTTTAAAAAGCAGGAAGAAAGCTATCCCAAATAAAATAAAATAATTGTTACTATTAATAATATTAGCCTACAGAAAGGGCCATTAGGCTTTCAAGGAAATGTGTTAGATCGGTTGGGCTGACTGAATTAGTCTATCCTAGACTAGTTCATGTCAACAAAAGGCGGGCCAAAAGGGGGTGGAATCAGGGAGAGGGGGACAGTTGAGTGTAGGGGTGTCAATTCGGGTCAGCGGGTTGGGTTCGGGTCGAACTTGGAATTGACCCGGCACTGTTCGGGTCAACCCGAACCCGACCCATTTTTAAAAATGGGTCAGGTTTCTGGACCCGAACCCGACCTGATTCGGGTTCAGGTCAACCCAACCCGACACGAATGACCCGAAGTTGACCTAAAATTGCTAATTTTTGGGTAAAAAACGGGTCAATCTCAGGTTCTCAAGTCAAATATGAGTTTTCGTGTCACTTTCAGGTCAATTTTGGCTTGCCGGGTCAACCCGAACCCGACCCAATTTTTAAAACGAGTTGATTTGTTCAATTCGAACTCGGCCCGTTTTGGGTTGGGGTTGACCAGAACTCGAATTTTTTCTGGTCGGGTTTCGGGTCGTGTCAAAAATTGACACCCCTAGTTAAGTGGATGAACTCATACACTATTCAAATTAGAGGTTATTTAAGAATTAATTAATTGCCCTTTTGTTTTAATTAATTTCTTCTTATTAGGATTAGGGTTATCTTAAATTTGAAATCTAAATTTGAAATCTTTGCTTGAGTTTTGAGCTCTAAACTTTGACTAGAGAATAGAAGAGCTAAATCTTCCTCTTGAATTAAAAATTCATTGTATCGGTTTGTTCTTTTTATTCTATTATTGAATTTCAAGTGCTTTTCTTCCTATTTCTTCTGCATAATTTTGTAAAATCTACATTGTGCTTACTGAATTTCTCTAAAATTCAGCAGTTTTCTTTGATTATGATGACTATTTTCTATCAAAATGACTGATAATTAATCTGAGTAAGCTATGATTCATCTGATGATAATTAAATATTAAAGAATTTTTGTTCTCTCTAAACTTCACAGCATGATGTTAATTGATATATACAAAAGATAAAAATAAACATTTTTTTATATCATCATAAACTTTAAAACATTTGACCATAAATTTTATATCAAACAAATCCTGCAAACTAGTAATCTGTAAACACCCTGGCCCTAAACAAATCCATGCCTGACTACCTAAACACACCAAATCTCTATGAAAATGCTGTGATCAGATTGATGCCCTTCAAAGCACCAATTCGTTCTGTTTCTCTCTCTATCTATATTTTTTAAAGATGATTATAGATAGATTGATCTCTGTACATCGGAAAATATTTGTTTTCTTTCCTGATTACTTTCCTGATCGCTTGAGGCCTTTGCATGATTTCATGTGTGAGTGCAATTTCTCTGGGTTGAAGGGATGTCCACATTGCCTGCAATTTGAGTAAAGGAATCAAAGCTTTAATAGAACTGTATTGCTTCATTAAGACTTCAAGTAACATATTGAATTGATCAAAATCAACTATCATTTGAAATGATTGTAACATTTTATAAAATTAATTATGATTGTAAAATTTTTATAAGGAAAACAACTTAGGCTTTGTTTGTTCGAGCGTTTTTTTACCTTTTCCGTTTGGAAACGGAGGATTTTTTTTTTTTTTAGTTCTTCAAATCAAATTCCCAATAACTTCATTTTTTTTCATTTTTCTACAGTTTTGAGAAAGCTTTTTATATATGCTTCTCCATTAGAAAACTTCATTTTCAGAACTAATGTTTTTTAAGACTGCCTTTTACAAAAGCACAAAAAAAAACAAACGAAGCCTAAGTTATTCCAAATCTTCTCGCCATAAAAAACAGACTTCCATCACAAAAATATATGAAAAGTAGCGATAAAATATCCAAAAAAAAGCCAAATAAAATTATGATTGAAGTCTCAAAAACACACTTAGGCTTCGTTTGAGACAGCTTTCTAACTACTTCTTTAAATAGATTTTTAATACAAAATTAAAAATTTTTGTAGTAAAAAATTATTTTAAGCAGTAAGAAAGTCATGCCAAACGAAACCTTAATTGAGCACTAACTCATAAATCTATTAATGAATAGAAAATTAAGAACAGTTCAAATTCCCTATCAAATAAAATTTTAAAATTTTAAATTTATATTAAGATAAATGTAATAAATTGATAATTAAAAATTTTATATATTACAATAATATCAAAATGAACTTGAAATTTAAAAAAAAATTATACTAATAAAAATTTGGAAGTGTCGTGCACTGCACTCAATTCCAGCCCGCAGTTGGTAGTTTTATAGATTAAAATTTTGAAAATTAATGATGAATTATGAATATTTTTTATTTAAATTAAAGACGTGATTACAACAAGAATTGAGGGCAGTTTGATCAAAAGAATTAATCAAAGTCAAATGAAATTATTAAATAAGTAAATAGCTATTTTAAAAATTCAAGCAACTTCGGGAAAAAAAAATATTGTGTTAATTTTTTGTGCTATATAGCAGACTGGAAATCAAAGAAAATTTACATGTTTGCAAAAAAGTTGAGAATTTACATTCATACCATAATTTTTTTTTAATATTTACATATTAATACTTAAAAATTTATATTTATTTATATAATAATATAATCTCTAAATTACAAAATAAAAAAAAGTATATTAATTTATCATTATGCAAGTTGATATTCTTAGACTTTTTTTTAAAAAAAAAATTGATAAATTTAAGAGACACGTGTCATGAAGAGACTCACGAGCATTTGGGCTTCGGCATATGTATTCTTCCCGCCTTTCTGGAACTCTTCCCGCCACCCGCCGGCTTGCTTTCCCTTTCAAAATGTTAAACAATTAAATCTACAGCACCAGCAAAAACATCCACCCTTTCCCGCCCACATAAATCAATTTAATTTTTTTTTCTTTTTTATTAAATAGTTATTTAATGAATTTTTAAATAATAACGTCTAATACCAAATGTTATGAATTTTAATTAATTTGATTTTTTTAAATATTAAAATAATGTTAAGATATTTATGATACTCAAATTGGAAAATATTCTAATGAAAATTAGATTATAAATTTTAAATTCATTAAAATTATTTTAAAATTAGTATCATATAAAATTTGATTAATTATATATATTACATTTTTTTAAGGAAATTTAATAATTTTAAAATTCATATTAATTGATTTAGTCATACTTTTATAAGAAATTATAAGACAAGTATAGCATTACATTTTATTAATTATAAAATAAATTAAATATTATTAACATTTTAACCCAAAAACAAATTAAAAGTTTTTCATCAAAATAATGATATTTGATTTGAAAAATTCAACTAAAAAATATTTGTTCACCTCTTATTATTATCGACATGGGCGTTTTGTTGAAGTCGCAGTGGCGACCTAATGGAACCTGTAGACTTTGTCAAACCGCCGTAGACTCCACCCCTGCCGCCGGCGAGCAGGGTGCTGTCGACAGTGTCGACCGCTTTGCACGTGAGAAAGTTACGGAACACGTGCGACGGCTTTCGTGGATAGCTCTGCCGACCGGCGTCTCCCGCCGGTGATGTTTTCCTTTGTTCCAACTCCTCCACTTCCTCATCTGGCAACACGCCATCTTCCACATAGGGTTGCTCATTTTCCGGCGAGGTCTTTATTTCTGCGATCGATTAGGGGAGAAACTGGGAGTGAAATTTTAGTATTTGTCTTGAGTGAATGAAATGAAATAAAGTTTAAATAAATTATGAATTAAGTTTCGATCATTTTTTGCATTTCCTTTCAGACAAAATCTGATCCTCCAGAAATAATAGCACTAGGGTTTAGGGGGACTAGGTTACCGGGAGAGGGGAAGGGAGCTGATGTAGATTCAGCGCCAGGGAGAAGAGACCCCAAAAGGACATACTCTGAATCGGATATCGCAGTGAGGAGATCTTCATCCTTCAAATCCTGCCATACCAATGCCTTCTTATATCGCCTGTAATCGATCAAATAGTTCAATTAGCCTGTTCAGTCTCAAAGTGAAATCAATGAGAGATAGAGAGAGATTACCTCTGATAGGACCAAGCGAATGAGTCCGGCATCTCTTTTCCCCTCAATTCTGACAGCCATCTCTTTACATCTGAAGTTCTGGTTACAATTAGCCATGGAAGGCGTTCTAGAGCAGTGGATGGATCGCATAGAAAGAGAGAAAGAGAAGGGGGGATGGGAAGATTGTATTTTTACCACGAAGGTGAATGCCGGAGTGGCAGACATGGTGGACGCGTATGAGATGAGGGTGTTCGATCTGGCCGTCGCGATTTAGGAAGTAAATGATGTTGGCTCGTCTTGCCTCTGTGCTCCTCTCGGAAAACTCCATTACTCCCTCCCTCTGCCTTCTCTTCCTCTGGTCTTGGCTTCTCTTCTCTTCGCTTCATAATTTCTTTTGGTCTATTGTATTATAAAATTTGATTGGTTGTTATTATTGTTCTTATTATTTTTTTATGTTAACTTCGCCTGTGCAGCCATATACAGCTATCTGAGTTTAGTGCAGGTGAGTTCAGTTAGGGCTGTCAAAATCGATTTTGGGTTGAATTTGGGTCGAACCCGAATTTGATTAGACACTTTTTAATTTGATCAGAATCCAACCTGTTTTTACAAACATGTTGGTTTTTTGGACCCAAATCCGACCCATTTCAGGTCCGGGTCAATTAGAACCCGACCTGCTTTTTTATGTTTTACTAAAATATTTTGATTTAATTTAATTTATTTAAATATAAATTGAATTAAGGTAAGATTTACTTCAATCAATTTAAAATAAATCAAGCTTAAATCAAATTGTGTAACATGATTTATTATTTTTTGAAAATAACATTTACTTATTTCAAAACAATCTTCTAAAACATTCTTAAATCAATTAAAAACATGCCAAACCGGGTTGATTTCGGGTTTCCAAGCTCGAACCCGACCAGGTTTTACAAACGGGTCGAAATCGCTAACTTGGATCCAAACACGAAATTTTTGACAGCCCAAAAAATAATAAACCATATTGTCCAAAATGAATTAAGCTTGGCCGACCCGTTTGCAAAAACTGGTTGGATTCGGGTCGGGTAAAATGTGCTGGGTCAGATTCAGGTTTGATCCGAACCCGACCAGAAAACCAATTTTGACAGCCCTATCAAATACGTAAGCTTTGAACTTGAGACATCTTTGTTGATAGTCAAAGCCCTCAACCACAAATCAAAATTATCAGCTGCTTTACTTGTCGTTGATGAGCTTTGACCTTTGGGTGGGTCAAAGTCATATATGATCACAGAAGAAAAATAAATAGTGAACATCACATAATTTAATTTGTGGTGTTTCAAAAAGCTCAACTCGATGTCTCAATTAAAAATTAAAAACATAAAATTAAAGCTTAATCCACCATCTTATCTGAACCTAAATATGATTATAGATAAAAATATTATCCCTACTCAGCACAAAGTGCCCTAAGGTATGATTTTGGGTTAATAGTTTATTTATTAATTATTTAGGCTTCGTTTGGGACGGCTTTTTTATTGTTTTTTAAAACGGAGTTTTAGTATAAAAATAAAAAAAAATTTACTAAAATTCTGTTTTAGAAAGCAATAAAAAAACCGTCCCAAACGAAGCCTTAATCTTTTTCATTATCAAGCTAAGATTTTCACTAATTTAACTTAAGTCAACAATTAGAGCACTTAAGATAAAATAATCGCATATATTAGAGATCATATAACAAATTAGAGATAAAAAATAATAAAATTTTAACACTTAAGCGGTGCTTAAGCGCCTTTAAACTCTAACCAAATAGAGGAACATACACGTTTCAACTCTCAAAGACCAAAAAATGAAAAGAAATTACGTTTTTTTTTAACTTCCTTTATTTCACTATTATAAATAAAACTTAGGTTTCGTTTTGGATAGTTTTTTTAATGCTTCTTAAACAGAATTTTAGTACAAAAATTAAAACTTAAAAAGCCTTCCCATACGAAGCCTTAGTTTTCAGCTGTCTTAGGATATGTTTTGGATAGCTTTTTTGCAACTTTGCATTTCAAGTTGTGGCGACAAATTCGTTTGGCTATTACTCTCTTATAATTTTCTCTTTACTGAAATTTTTCTATAATGTGAAGTTGTTTTTTACTATCTGAATTGTTAATATATGGTGAATTTAAGAAGACCGTTATTCGATTTTTTTTTAAATATAATTATAATATTCATGATATTTTTTAATAAAGTTATTTTTCTCACAACAAAACTTTGAAATAACCCATACAAAATGTTACATTCGTCCTAAATAGACCATCAATGCATCGATATTTTAAACCAAACATATCGTCTTATCCCTTAATTGAAAATTATTTGATTTTCCTATCCTTTAAACCCAACATTTGGAAGAAATTTAAGAAAGAAGGGATCTAAAAGACAAAATAGAGACAATTAAATAAATTAATGGCCTTTTTTTGTATTTTTCCCTTCAACCACTTCTCCCTCAAACCATCAGTCTATGTTCAAATTTGAAGAATTTTAAGGCAAGAAATATACAAATGTTTGAAGTATTCAAAGTCAATTATAGTAAATTCATCATAAGACAACAAAATATATTTATTTGGACAAAATTTATGAGAGATAAAGACACCGAAGACCTTTTAAGCAACCAATAATACTAACTAAAACTTTATAAGATAATAAAAAAATGGTCTCAAACAAGCTTTCATCAAATGCTAAGAAATGAAGAGAAGTTTGTAATGAACTCTCCTTTCTCACTTACACTTGCAACAGTAAGCGTGTGTATATATATATATATATATATATATATATATGATACATACTCCAAAAATTATCTTGATCGGGCACGAATCTCGAGGCAAAAGCTAGTTGGAAACTTCAAAAATTAATTTTGGGAGGCCCCGAACTCCGATTTCAGCAAGCTTATAGTCAAATTGAGCATCTCGGAAATACGAACCCAACGACACCAAGATCAACCCAATCCGAGCCCAAATGAGTCCGAATCAAGGGCTCAAAGCGCTGTTGGAAGGTTCAAACCGCAATTTGAGTTACCAAACTGTCTCCGATTTTGACGAGCTTATACTCAAATCGAACGGATCAACGAGACGAATCCAACGAGCCCAAGATCGCCAAATTCCGTCATCATTAAGGCCTTCAAATGCCCAACGAATGGTGCATGATCAAAGGATTCGATATAGGCCGTCCATTCAAAACACTCCCAATTCGCCCCTGATCTCACGCCTATTTACGGGCTATGGCACTCCAGAAAAACTATAAATATAGCCCTCATTCCACACCAAAGGGACTCAAGGGAAAAGAGAGAAAAAGAAGAGAAGAAGAAGGAAAAGGGGAAAAGGCGATTCCTCTCCTCCTCGACCACCGCCGGAGATCTTCCCACCGCCTGAATACGCCGAAACTCTGCCGGATTTTCGGGAAACGACGGGATTCTGCAAAACTTTGTAAATTTGCTTCAAGTTGTAATCTGATTGTCCCAATTTGCGGAATGAATCAGTTTCTTGTAATTTACAAAAGCGCTAGTGGAACTTTACAACTGGGCAAGGCCCCGTGGTTTTTTCCTTTTTTGGGTTTTCCACTTACAAATCTCGGTGTTCTTTTATTTTCCTGTTTGTATGTTAAATATACGTGCAACGCTCGGACGCGAATTTACAAATTCTACCGCCACATATTTTCTAGCACGCAACTATATTTATCCTGTCGGCCACAGAACTGCTGTGAAATAACTTTGCAGCATGCACCAAATACAACGATCTTGCAACGGTTTTGAACAACTGCAAGCAATTTTATGGTGGTTTGAACCGCCACAAAAACTGTGCTCAGAGGTAGTGCATCATAAGGAACTTTTATTTTATCCGGTGAACGTACGCTCCTCTACGTTCGGTTTTAGACCAAAACACCAATACCGAGTTTTTTCAAAAAACTCGTACAACTCGGTACTCGGTACTCGAGTACTCGTATTGCGCATTTTTGGCCTAAAACCGAACGTAGAGGAGCGTACGTTCACTGGATGTAATAAAAGTTCCATCATAAGAGCTAGTTGTAGTATACTGGTGTTGGTGTGCTTATTAGGCCCCGATAAATTGATGATCCTTTTTCGAATTGTTAATTTATCTCTTAGCTAAAGAAACTTATTATTATTAGCTAGACTTTTAGTGAGGATGTTTGCTATTTGAACTTGTATGGAAATATTATGAACTATAATTGTTTTGGATTTGATGCAGTCACTAATAAAATGATTATCAATCTTAATGTGTTTAGTTTTAGTAAAAAATTGAGTTGTTTGCAAGCGTTAATTGTTTAGTTTTAGTGAAAAAATGGAATATATATATATATATATATATATAGTTCATAATATATATATATATAGCTCTATAAATATTAAGAAATATTGTATTACCATAGTTACAATTATTACTTTTCATATAACTAGAAATTTTAATCAAAATAATTTATGCATTTTTTTATCATCAACTAAATTTGTTGCGTACATTTGACTTCTATTCGATGACCCGGTTAGGAGAGTAGAGGTATTAGATTTGACTTATGTTAAGAAAGGTAGGGGTAGACCTAAAAAGACTTGGTTAGAAAATATTAAGAATGACCTTTCTTTATTAGATTTAAACGAGAATTTGACTTTTAATAGGACACAATGGAGAAAAAGGATTCATGTAGCCGACCCCACGTAGTGGGATAAAGGCTTGATGTTGTTGTTGTTGTTGTATTTGACTTCTATTCGAAAAGATCATAAATGAGAAGAATAAGAACAAAGCTTTCAACCTCATTAACAAGCTAAGGTTTCGTTTGAAATAGCTTTCTTACTGCTTTGCATTTTACATTACAACTACAATTTTCACTTGACAGCGTCACTTTTTCGCTGCTTTTAAAAAAGTTGTATACTATAAAGCTAGTTACTTTTTGAAACATTTTTAAAAAGTTACTTTCTCTATACAATAATTTTACAAAACAATATAAAAGTTATCACAAACAAAGCTTAAATCTCACTTATATTTGGGTTTATCATAAATAAAATATGCCGAATTGAGCTCAAAAGCATTCATATTAAACTCATTTATAGTTTTACTCATAAAATATTATAAGTTCTCTAGATGGTGTGCTAAATCTAAAGCCTAATTTGATTGAGTAGTTATTTTTCTCATTTTTGAACTTTCAAATCTTTTTTATCCTCTTTTGCGTGATTGCTCCTGTCATCCCTAGTTTTATTTGTCATAGGTTTTATTTTTTTGTAATTAGGTGGAATATTTGGCTCATAGGTTTAATTTTATTTTGCATGCATGCTCTTCTGAGCGATAGCGAGCATTAGATCCCGAACTTATAGTTTTCCCTTTAATCAATGCGTAGGCCCATCAGTGAATTTCCCCTTAAAAAATTATTTTTAAGCAAATTCTGATAAAGAGATCCATTTCTTCCCTGCAAACAACATAAGATCAATAAGAGACGGATAAAATAAGGAAGCCTAACCAAATGAGGCTAAGTCCGTAAAGGAAAGTGCAATACTATCAAAAGTTTTCGTGAAATTCTTAGGCTTCGTTTGGGACAACATTTTTGTTGCTTCTTAAAGCAACTTTCAATATACAAATTTTAAATTTTTGTATTAAAAGGCTGCTTTAATAAGCAATTAAGAACTCATCCCAAATGAAGGCTTAATGTCTTGTGGGGAAAACCTTAAGAATTTTTGCAGCAAAGACAAAGAAATATTAAATAAATTAATTGGGAGTGGACTAATAAATAAAAGTGAATTAAAGAACACATGTTTTGCATGAAACTTCTATGATCATCTTCTAACTATAATCTTTACTAAAAAAAAAAATCTTCTACCTATAATTTCAGTTCAACTAAAGTTCTTGACTTCGATCTTCTTCTCCATTTTGACTTGTTACATCTTTCATCCTATTTTCTTTCTCTGCTTCATCAGAATTGAATATTCTTCTCTATGTAGTATCTCCATCTTGGCTTATTTGTAGTCTTTTGCTCTTATCTTCTTTCTCTGAATCATCAGATATATACTGATTGTCCTTCCCTCATGCAATATCTCTTTCCTTAACATTGTTGTTGGATGATTTTGATGATCTTTATATTCTTCGGCTTTCTTAACCCCTTTTTTTTCAGTCTATGATGTTCTATAGGGTTTTTATACCTTAAGAAAATTCTATAAGATGGTGGTGAGACCTACAATGTTTTTATGGTGCAAAATGTTGGCTATTAAAAGAGAAGCATAATACTAAGTTAAGTGTTACAGATAAGCATGCTAAGCTGGATGATGGATTTACCCTTAAGACAAGAACAAATGACATAGAGTGAAAAGGTTGAAGTAGCCTCAGTGGAAGATAAATTAGAGAGAGTCTCTTAGATTATTTGGTCACTAAAACAACGTCTTCCGATGACCCGTTAGGAATAAAGGTATTAGATTTGACTTATATAAGAAAGGTAGAGGTAGACCTAAAAAGATTTTGTAGAAATATATAGAAATATTTCTTTATTGATTTAAACGAGATTTGATTTTTAACAGGAAACAATCGAGAAAAAAGATTCATGTAGCCGACTCCACGTAGTGGGACAAAGGCTTTATGTTTTTGTTGTCTTTCTGTATCACCAATTTTGATTGATGAGAATGAATGAACGTGACTCTCAACTTTCCAATAACAATATAGATCAATTTTAAAAAGAAATAATGAGGCATCAATCAACTAAGGTTTCATTTGTGATAGTTTTTTTTACTACTTTTAAAGTTGCTTTCTCGTACATAAAACTTAATTTAGTTCAAGAAATTTTTGAACATAAAAACTACTTTAGAAAGCAGTAAGAAAGTTATCCCAAACGAACCCTAAAACACACAAATATCAAATTCAACTTCTTAAAAATGTCAAAAGAAGTGGACAAAAATCAACATGTGTAGAAGTTAGTCGTCTTCTCCCTGCATAATGGATAAATTAACAAAATCTTGGAACCAATTTAATAATATATCAAAGTGAAGCAAAAGAAATGTTCTACAGGAGTCCAACAAACATGATCAGGATGCTTATGATTGTCAAACAGGCCATCTACTCTACTCTGAAGATATGGAGATAACTTAAAATTTCTATCTAAATTTTATAATTTGATACCTACCACACTTTACCTAATATATGTTATATATCACCATATATTTAACTCCTACAAATTTGTAATTTATCACTCTCTATATAATGGTCCTAACCTCCAAGTATGGGGATAAAGTTTTCTATCTAACTTCTACAGTCAGCAACAAATTAGAATAAGCGACCAACAAAATAAATAAAGAAGCAATTACTAACTTTGTATGAAGCATTGAGCTTTTTAACCATTTTTTCAACAAAAACATGCATCTTCCAGCTTATTCAGATTCCTAGCATAAGCTTCGTTTGAGACGGTCTTTTTACTACTTTTTAAAACAGTTTTCTACTACAAAATTTTTTGTTGTAGAAAGCTGATTTAAAGAACAGTAAGAAAGTCGTCCCAAATAAAGTCCTAATTTTATATTACAAACTCTATAATTTTGGCTTCATTTAGGATAGTTTTCTTAATGCTTTGTAAAATAGTTTTTCATTATAAAATTTTGTACTAAAAAGTTGTTTTAGAAAGCAATGAAAAAGCTATTCCAAATGAAGCCTTATTCACTACTCTAGCTTCCGTTTCTATATGTCATGTTGGTACAAAGCATAATAGATATGAAATTATAAGTATGTGTTTGGGGCAACTTTTTCATTACTTTGTCTTTTAAACTTTTATACATTTATTTAGCTATTGTTTTATTGTTGCTTTTCATAATTTTTTTGTGGGAAGTTATTTTTTATAATGAGATTTACTAGAATGTAGTGGCTATGAAAAACCTGTCATGTCATTTATTCTCTTAAAATCTTTAGAACCAGTTTTTATCAAGTAAAGCACTGCTAGCTCACACAACTGCAATTCTTTCGAACATTCCTAGAAAACATGCATGGATGTAACTCTCTTTTGGATCACACAACTGCAATTCTTCGAATCATATCCACTACTACAAAATAGGATTATCGCAGTACAAATTTGGACTTTTCCCAGCGGTTTTACCCGTCACAAATTTATTTGTAGCGTTTTAAAACCGTTGGACACCCACCGTTATTGCAATGCGCTGCAATCACATTCCACGGTTGTTTTAGGACCGACGGGGTAAAATTAAGAAGCGCTGAATTTCACAATAAAAAGAGGGATTTGACGGCAGTTTTCAAACTGCTCCAAATAACGGCTGCGAAATATCTTTTTTTTTTTTTGTAGTGAGAGCCAAATATTAGCAAAATCCCGGTCATTAAAGCTTTGTTTAGATTGATAAAATATGAAGGAAATGAAATGAAATCGCAATTTATATGAATCTGCAGCCGTTGATTTGAGCTATCCGTCGCTTTTCTTCTTCATGTCCTTCGGTTCAAATTCCCAGCATTCAAATGCTGCATAAGAGTTCAAATATATGTTTGTAAAGAGCTATTACCAAAATCTATTAAGCCAAACTCATATACAATTTTCGAACCCAAAACTTATTGATTAGTAAACAAAGACCCCAACTAATATATCAATATGAACTGCATAATGTCATTATTTCTATCTTCCTCCACAAAAATATACAGTTTGCCACTCCCATTCTTCAATGCAGTTTTTGGATTATTCAATAGAATCAATACTGTGGGGGCTGAGCTAGAAGTTTTTATTAGTGGGAAACAAATTAATTTATAATTTTTAATATATCCCTAATTTTTTATGATTATTTTTATCTTTTAATTTAATAATTAATAATAAAATAATATTTAAACTTTCAAGAATATAAGTTATTATTTGTAAATATATGACATATATGAAAAATTTCTACAAAAATTTCTCATACATTTTTGTAAGATTTAATAATAAATTAACTAGAAAACAATGGACACTAAAGTTTTGAATGACTTACGAGTCTAATAAAAAGTCGACAAATATTAAGAGTTTATCATTCATTGGAGATAATTATATCAAAAAGAACTTTAAGGTATATTTCTCCTTAAAAAAACATACAATAAAATATTTGCTCAATTATATATATTATGACACATTGATAATCAAATTTCTTGAAAGCAACTACTTTTTTTAAACAAGATGTTATCTTAACTTTTTTTTTTTTCAAACAGAAAAATCACAATATAAGTCGTTGATTTGAATAAAAAATTGATAATATAATATTTTTTTCATTAGTTCATATCACCTTAATTATTTTTTTAAATTTGACATATAAATGATTTAATTCATAATTTATTTATTTTCCCAATTTCACTCTTAGTGGGATTGAGTTAGATATTTTTTGTTAGAAACTATAATTAGAAATTATTCAATAATAAATAGAATGGTCATTTGATTTGATTAAAATTTTGATTTGAAATATGTTCAAGATCACAATGATAATTTCAATTCATAACAATTTTAAAATCTTTTTTTTTTTTTTTGCATTAAATTAATATTTATTAACTAATTATCAAACTGTACATACTATATATATATATATATTTTCAGGCCAGTGGGGGCATGTGCCCCAAGTGCCCTCATGCTGGCTCTCTCTCTCTCTCTCTCTCTCTCTCTCTCTCTCTCTCTCTCTCTCTCTCTCTCTCTCTCGAACAATTATTAGGTCCGGTGACCTGACGTAGCTCTACGTTCGGTCACCACTGAGATTGTGCCACGTCCTCTTACTCTTTACCGTGTGGCCCGACGACTTGACTTGGACCGGAACCCGGGAATGATATGTTCACGTATTGCTAGATATTACTCGGTATTGCTTGGCAATAACGAGAAATATCACTCTATGAAGACTAATACCGACCATTGGTCGAGCAATACTCGATATTGCTCGGTATTTGTCTTCACATAAAGGTATTTCTCGTTATTGCCGAGCAAAATCGACAAATATCTAGCAATACAGAGCAATACCTAGCAATATCGGGTTTAAAAAACGCACGTGCGACATACCCATTATTCGTTTGGTCGGATCCGTAGTTTTGTGCCTGTTACGTGGCGCGATCTCAGTGCCGGCCGAACGTAGCTCTACGTCCGTTCACCGGACCAAATAAAAGTTCCTCTCTCTCTCTCATATGCATAAATTTCAGTACATTGTTGTAGTTACATATGCATTGTGCCTGATATTTGGCCACCTACTTATTGGCATCCGTCAAACTCAATCAATGCTTTTTGCTAATTAAGTAATATCTTCCTCTCAATCCTTTTTTATCAATAATGGTACTATGTCTTTTACTTTATCAATTGATAAAAATATTAGTTTAATCATTTATATTGTTTATCACATGTAATTTAATAGATTATCATATCATCTGATTATTTTTATTTTGTAATATTTAAATAAATATTGTGTCCAAACTATACCTATGTATCTATTTTTCAAAAAATAATAGCAATGGTGTGTATAGAATGATTAATTATTTTGTACGGACGCTGAACACCATTCGGAGATCAACCAAAACGCGCCACATCACCTATGAGCTACTTACCATGGCTCAGTATTGAGGCTCGGTATCGCTGACGTGGCGCATTCTGGTTGGTCTCCGGACGACGTTCTGTGTCCGATCTCCACACTGAATACTTTCTCGTATAGAGAAGGTTCACTCAATCACTATTTCTACACTTAGTATGAGTGAATACACTTTGATATTAAAAGCTTTCTTTTGTGATAGTTTTTTTTTTCCTATTTTTTAAAGCAATTTTTTAGTATAAATTTTTGTTGAATTATAATTTTTGTACTGAAAGCTGCTTAAAAAAAATATTCCAAATAAAATCAAAGATTTCATTTAAAAAGTTTTATTATTATTTTTTGCACCCGCTTTCTAAAATAAGTTAGTGATTAAGCATGAGGCTTTGAGATTGATGTTGGACTGTATTTTATTGTGATTGATTTCAAAGTTGATGTGAATCTTGATGCAAGGGTAAAAAGATTCTTTAATTTACTGTTTGTGAGAAGGGAGAAATTATTAATCTCCAGATGATTTCATGATTGCAAGTAATAATTTCTTGTGAAAAGGACACTTGCCTCTGGATGGCAAATTATTCGGTCAGGTGATCGGACGGACGCAGAGATATGTCCGGATATTAATAAAATAATATTTTAAATTAAGCACAGGTAAAGCGCAAGTAAAGCGCAGGTAAATCGCAGGCAAAGCGCAAGTAAAAAAAGCAGTCAAAAGCGCAGGTAAAATGCAAGTAAAGAGAAGGTAAAACACAATTAAAGCACAGATGATGTGGCAAATTTTTATTGACTGTTCGAACTTATTTTCCGTCTCCGATCACCTGACCCAATAATTTGCCACTCTGGAGAGCTTTCTCGTTGGATGCCTTTGGCCTTTCAAGCTTTTGTTAAGTGGAAGACAGTGTTTAGCTTGGCTTTTGTCTTTCATTGCGTCATCGCAGACTTTTGATACATCGCCAAAAGGGGCGAAGGAAAAGCTGAGGACTCGGGAGAGCTTTTTGGTTAAAAAAAAAAAAGAATAAATTAAATCTTACTGGCTGAAATGATCAGCAAAACGTAACGCCATGCCTCATGGTCATTTATTACGAAAGATAAAAAATAAATATAATTCAAATATTATTATAATAAAATAATAAAGATGAGAAAATAGAAGAAATAAATTAAAGAATCATATAAAATTTTTAAATATTTTTATTAACTTTTCATTTAAATTTCTATAAGCTAATATTTTAAATATAATTTGTATTAATAATATTTTAAAAGAGCTAGCATGTGAGCTAATGAGTCGAGTTTATGCTAATTCAAGTTGGGCTTGTTAGCTCATCGAGCACTTCTCATGAGTCATTTATGAAGTCGAGCTCGAGCTGACTAATGATTTATCTTGAGATTTTTATATCCCTATTTTGTGATATATTTGATTAAAAATTATTATTTTTTGTGACTTTTAATACATATCTTATCTTAGCATTTGCTATAATTTTTTTTGGCTAATTTTACAAAAAAGACCTTATCTTTACCGAAAATGACGGCCACGGGATTAGTGGTTTGATTAGAGACCACCAAATGTTTGATTGATGGTATAATTATTACTAAAGAAGTATAGAACTTTCAAATATAGTTAAAATTTTTTAAAATATTAAATGAAATTGGTGTGAGTTAGTAGGCTTAATAAGTCAAAATTGAAATAATTAACATGCAACTATTTTTACGATTTTCATTATGAATCTTTAATATGGAGAGGAGATTAAATAAGGTACTGATTATTGATGGGCTTATTTATTTTTGTATTTTAGAAAATTTATGATCATAGAGAAAGAGTTTTGTGTCTTAGTTTTGTACGAAAATTTGACGTATATATATATCAAATAAGAGACTGTAAGAGATGCCTACTTTTTTTTGTGAAATCCCATGAAAAGAAAAAAAAAACTATTGGATTTGACCTAGCCCGAAATAATTCTATTAGTTGAGATTATTATAAAGATTCATCGGTCCCTCAAATTGAAGAAGATAACTATAGAATTATGAGTTGTTAGAGAAAAATATCACAAACTTAGTAAGAGATGAGAGACGTTTGGATGATTTGGTTGGGTGACAGTGATCAATGTTGGCGGTCAACCAACGACAATCCGTTGCTGGAGGTTAGGCTATGGTGGCCCAACTGCGGTGGTCGGACGATGTTTGTTTGATTATGGAAATTAGTCGGCAGTGGTCTTATAATGGTAGTCGAATGAAGGAAATGGTTGAACGAGCGATGATGGTCCAACGATGTTTGTATGAAGACATTGTTCAATTGACAATTAAGGTTGGACAGCATCAGCCCGACGGTTTAGATTGGTCGGCAACGAGCCAATGGAGGTGGTCTAGTGGTGGTAGTGGTTCGATGACGGAGATATGATGATGACGATCGTGTAGCGTCTAATAACTATAGTCCAATAGCAGTGGTCGTGTAGTGGTCCATTGGCTGCAACTAGCCGATTGTCTTATAATGATAGTCGGATGGTGTTTTTATAGTGATGGTCATGCAATGGTCTGATGACAATGATTTGATTATAGTGTTTGAGTGGAGCTTTAGGATTTTTCAAGACTCCGAGCTTTCTTGAATATCAAACCAATGAACCTCTTTATGTAAGAGTGGAGTTTTTTTTTATAAATTTTAAGAGCGGTATATATGCCAGATAAATATAACGAATATTCTAAACACTCAATTAAACTATTGGTATTGATTCCCTTGATGATAGATCAATATTTCATGAGTCTTATCAAGCAATCATTATATGTTCCTTCATAAGATAAGGCCAACATCCATCATTTTTTTCAACTACTTGTTCTCTCATGCTAAAAAAGATGTTAAGAGTTGCATGTAATATTCCCATCAAATACATTTAGGCTAAATGCCTAGGAGTTGTTTTTGATATTTATAATAATTTTGAAGAAAAAAAATCAACACATTATATAAAAATATATTATTGGACTGCTTCTTTTTATGAAATATGTGATTAATTTCCTTAGGGACAAAATCAATTTCTCTTTTCGGGTGAAGTAAATAGGTTAAAAATGTGAATTTCTATGGGTAATATATATGACGGTAAACGACAATGTTCCATTCAACTTATTTATCTCCATGATCAGTACAGTACTAATAAATCCAACCTCCCAATAAAAAAAAAGAGTACAATAGTAATCATTAGTTGACATTAACATTTCATTTGAGATAATTTTTATAATGATTTTTAGTACAAAAATTATTTGAATTTGAAATTTTATATTAGAAAACTGCATCAGATAGCAGTAAAAAAACTGCCTGAAAAAAAACATAAGTGTCTTTTGGGAACACCTTTCTAATTATTTTACTTTTTTTATAGCAATTATAATTTCATTTAACTACATTTTTTTAGAAAGTTCTGCGATGAAATGCTGTCCTTCGTAATCAAAATAGTCAGATTATTTTTCTCATAATAATTTCATAACCAACTTTATAAAATGCTACAATCATCCAAAAAATACTCTAAAAACAATCCTAAACTACTTATTTTTTCAAGTTGTGTCAAATAATATCATTTATGTTGTTATAGCCTTATAGGTTCCTACCAGGCAACTCAACTTGATATGTTGATCGGAAGTCTTTACTATCAACAAAGAGATATATTGAGTTCGAGTTATATATATATATATATATATATATATATATATATATATATATATATATATATATATATATATATATATATTTGGACATTTAGGTCAATTAAGGCACACTCACACACATATCGCATATATAAGACTCGAGACTAAGACCTTTTAATTGATAGCCTAAGCTCTCAATAAATAGATCAAGAGGAAGCTGAATTGATTGTGTAAAGACAGGTTCCTATCGTTTCAAAATAAATAGAGCAACATTGAATAATATTCTTTGCGACATGCAGCCAGCTTTTAACAGTTATGGGCTTCTTTCCGTAGGCACGTGACAAGCAGAGCAAATGAGTTGTCACGACAAGAGGCTGTTGCCCTACGGCATATTTCTTCTGCAAACAGACAAACATTTGAAAGATTTAGTAAATTTTCAGAATTATTCACTTTTGGGAGAGTAGACTCCACCTTGAAGTCCTACAGTATTTTTGCCACAAGCTCATGCAGCTGATGAGAAGTCATGCATATAAAGCTCCATATATACGAGAAATCATATAAGCAATTCCATGCATGATTTATAAGATACTTAACAGTATAATATATATATATATATCTTAATAGTTAATATATACTCCAATAAAATGAAATAAATACTTAGGACACAATTTTGTGTCCGACGCAGCGGCATTATTGTACCAGTAGTTAAAATTTTTTTTTTTTCATTTCTTGTGTTTTTTTCTGTATAAATGCAACTAAAATAATACATTTTCACTAATAAATTAACACATAAAATATAACATTATTTATACTTATCAAAACTTAATTCAAATCTAAATTATAAGCAACTTCTAAAGGAAGTCATAAGTCTCTACGCAAACTAAATAAAGAATATATAACCATTTTAGTTTACTCGGATTCCTTGAGAGGAGACAACACATATTTGCTAATCATATTCCCTAGCATTAAGATCAATGATCGTTAGTGTTGGTAGATTGAACCCTATGGTATTATCGGGATGACGAAATCATGAGATCTTGATCGGATCAACCTTCATCCTCATAACAAGGGTTTAGAACATTCACACAATATTGCACACATTTCTACACTTCATGAATTTCATATTTAATCAATAGTGTTCTTCTATGCATTAGAATGGGTAATTAGCTATAAGAGCTTGCGCTCAAAGGAAGTAAGACTTAGATCTAAATAAACTCTGACCTTAATTTCAGGAAAAATAAGGTTGATTTAAAATTCAATTTACCTTGAAAAAATAAGGACCTTAAGCTTGTGAGAGTGAGGTTCACGCCTATTTTCTTGATGGTGAACATCTTGCAATATGATCAATAAAATATTATGATGAAATGATAATTATAAGCCTTCCTTTTTTTTAAATCATATTTTTTTCCCTTTCTTTTTTAATCATATTTTTTCCCTTCCTTTTTTAATCATATTTTTTCCCTTCCTTTTTTAATCATATTTTTCTCCCTTAGAATAAACATTTGCTTTAAATGACAAGTAAAAAAGATATTTGTGTGGTAGTAACTAACCCGCCCCATAATCTAATTTGAAAAGAATTATATCTTTTATTTTTTTAATAATAAGAAATCAGAGCTATTTAATTTCTTTAATTAATAAAATACCAAAAATAAATCTTTTGATCAAAACATCAATATACATATGAGTTCATTAACAAAAAAAATCATATATATTAACTAGAGTTACACAAATATAATATATTATTTACCCATTCCTGAGTTCAAAAGAATAACTAAAAGATAAAATAATAGTGAAACTTGAATAATCTTATATATGATTAGCCTCACATCCAAATCTCTTCCCTAACTTGAAATTATTAAATCACATATATTAATCATATAAAGTCTAATGTATCACTAGAGCCCTAATATTAAACTCAATGTATAAGAATCAGCTGGTCATCAACCCTAGTTTTGGAAGAGTCAAATAAATATTGCTCACTCATTAATGTTTTATCTGGTTCTTCACCATTTGTGTGTTTTCCAGATCTAAAACCTACAACATTTAATGATTTGCCTTCATTATGGATATCGGAGGAGGAGATTCTTGCCCTAGCCACTCTTAAATTTGTTTTGGTTAGCTTTTTTCCTTCTCATCGTTCTAGTTTCAATATTCTATTTGGAGGTTTTTTTTTCAACCTTAAGTTGATTGGGGAGTTCTCGGTTACCCTGTTGGATCACTCTCATGCTCTGATCAAGTTGGGGAATGAACTTGATTATAGTAGAGTTTTTTTGCCATAGATATTATATAGTAAATAATTGCTACATGAAATTGACAAAATGGTCTCCCTTAGTTGATATTGGTGTTGAATCTTCGGTTATCCCTATTTGGATATCATTCCCCAACTTGCGACTACACCTATTCTCCCCTCAAATTCGTCATAGCCTGGGACTATTGTTTGGTCAACCGTTAAAAGTTGATAATGTCACTGCTATAGCCTCTCGTCTATTTGTTGCGTGTGTTTTGGTTGAGCTTGATATTACCAAAAAATATCCTGATAGAGTGTGGCTAGGTCCTGATTATTTTGACGACATACAACATGTTGTGATGGAAGAATTCCCTCCCTTCTGTAATCAATGTAAATGTTTAGGGTATTAGCTCGGTGCTTGTCACCCATTTCCTACTACTATCTCGGCCTCAGGCAATGTTGTTCTCTCAAATCCGATTAATGCTAATGTTAATTCTGATATGAATGCTCTTGGTGTTATGGACATTAAGGATAATGTTACTTATGTTTTGGTGGTTAATGAGGATAACAGTTAATGAGGTAGATGCGAATACTAATAAAGTCAGTTTAACTGGTATGGATGTTGACCTTTCAACAACTACTTTGCCTTTGGTTTTATCTTTTAACAACAAAGAGGATCTCAATGTGGGCACTAACCCCTACTTAGTTAACCTGATAGCTAGTATGTCCCCTAGTTCTAATACCGGAGGTGGTGAGGATGATGTTTATGATTCTACTCCTTTGGGGCGTGAGGTTGCTTGCCCTATAGGTATTTTGGTTTCAAACTTACCTGTTGAGAATGGAAATGTTGGGTTTCATGACGAGAATTTTTCTATTAATTATGTTGTTGTTTTAGATGATAAAATTAAAGTTGATTCGAATGTTCAATCCCGTGCCCCTCTCATTGATATTCCTATTTCTCTTATTACTAACGATGCTTTTTTAGCTCATTTAGCTACCAACTCGAAAGAGCATGTGGTGGTTGAAGGCGAATGGCTTGATGATTGTGATTCAGCCTCTAATTGAGATGCCAGGGAAGAGATTAATGTGCCAATTATGCATTCAAGGGAAATCGATGAATTAAATGTCATTCAAATAGCTGAGGATGATTTCTTTAAAAAAGTTGGTAAAAGTAAATTAACAGAGGATATCCAAAAAAAATTCTTTTTGATTTCCTTTTCTCTTTTGTTTGTGTCTTTTTGGCTTGGCCTGCTGGTTGTGCTCTCGGGTGCTTTGAGCCTTGGTTGGTTGTTGTCTCGGTATTGTTTTGTTGTTCTTACAGGGTCTTGTTTTGTTTGTTTGGGTTATGTTGGTTGTCTTTTGTTCAGGTGTTGGCTGGCAAGATCATGTTATTTCTGAGGTGGCCTTTTGGTGCTCCTTGGCTCTACTTATAACAGTGTGATTTTTTTTCTTTGTTCACTTACAGGTGCTTCTTCTGAATCTTTTCCTGCATGTGTGGTTAGTTTGCTCATCTTTCAGTGGAATTGTTGTTGCTAGCTGTTTTTGGTGCCCATTTTAATTTTCTGTTATTTTTCTTTTTCTTGCTTTATGATTGTAACAGCTTTGATCCTTTAGCTCTTAGGTTTGACTTCAATAGTTGTATTTTTTAGTGAGCTTTGGGATCTTTTAAGAACTTATAAACTCTCTTTTAATTAACACGTAAGCCCCTATGTGGGTTTCCTAAAAAAAAAGGAAAGAAACAATAAGCAAGAAATTATTTGGTTCATAACTATAGTAATCAATATGATCATAAATCAGTGCAAAAAAATTAAAACACATGTGGTAACATTAAAGCTTGTAAGACAACACAATAAGGATATCAAAATAGTTAAGCTGTCAACCATCATTCTAAAACCAGATGTCATGCCGGTATTATCCAAACAGTAAGAAAACCATATGAGTCAGTAAAGTGAAAATATATGGAATACTATCAAGGAATAGTATATGTGTGCACATGATGCTCAATTATTTTGTATCAGTCTCAAATAAGTATATTAAAATTGCATGGTTAGCAATAGTAAATTTATAATAATGAATCAATAATAATAAATCATTGCCTTATATGCATGTCCAAGTAGTCAAATTAAATAAGGAATTATGACTTGTGTGTTATTTTTTCAGTAAGTATTCTTAGTTCAGTATCCAAGTGATTTTCAGTAATCATAGTTAACACTCTTGCCTAGTGGCATAGTAGTTACTCCTTACACCTCCCAATTAGTAAATCATGTGAATTAGAAGAATATATCACCACAAACCATAATATTTAAAGGAAATTTTGTTGGCCCGCCATCTTGTACGAGAATAAAAAGGTCTAAAACCAAACTCAGTAATAAACCAACCCTTTTTTTATACACATAACATTATAAAAATAATAACGACTAGCTATAACTCAATCACAATGCTTTCCTTAACAACATTATCATGTCAAAATGCCTAAATCACTATTCTTACTCAAATCATATAAAATGAAATGAATATTATTTTAATCAATAAAAATATAAAACCATTCAGTCAAAATAATCAATACTATAATATACCAAAAGTTATGACGTAGAAGTTTGCTAAAATAGGAGAAATTGAAATAAATATTGATTTAGAGATTTAGACAAAAGAATACATCCCAGAATCAAAATCATTGAAAATATAGATAGGATAGAGGTCAACTACAATGATCAAAACAATTTTTGTATTAGAAACATCCGATAGAAAAATCACGGAAGCTTTTACTTTTCTTTTTTTCTTCTCCTATTCCCCTTCTCCTCTCCCTATTCCCTTCCTTTCCCGGCAAGCCAAACGAGAGAGAGAGAGAGAGAGAGAGAGAGAGAGAGAGAGAGAGAGAGAGAGAGAGAGAGAGAGAGAGAGAGAGAGAGAGAGAGACGAATGGCCTACTGGAGAGTGATTTATATTTAAAAATACTTTTCAATGCCTAAAGCCGTGGTGCTCCAACCCGACATTGTAGTGCGGTATGCTCAATCCAAAGTTACTGTTGAACAAAAAACATTAGCGTCGTCATGCCGATTTCTAGTGCCGCAACACTTCACCTCACAACTGTTGTACTTCACCCCAAAGCAGTTGCACTTGAAATCACAGCTATACAGAATTGTAGCAAAAATTTCAGATTTTTCAAATAAATCTATTTAAGAACTTTGGGTTATTACAATATGTTGCGTCCTGGAATATTCGCGGCGGTAGAGAAATATATGGTTTAACGTCTTAGCATTGTACGAAGATCCAGCACACAAGCAGATAAGAGAGGGGGTGAAACATTCACAAGAGACACCATAGTTTTTACGTGGAAAACCCCTGAAAAGGGCAAAAAAACCACGGGGCCTGGCCCAGTTTGAATGAATCCACTAGTATTTGCAGTCGATTACAAATGAGGCCCTTCTTAGAGAGAAGACCTTAGCTTGATGTTACAAATGTATGTCATATAGAACGTATTACATTGTGGGAGTTATAATAATCAACATAGACATGTTTGTTTGGTTGGAAGGGCTATTGTCGGCAAGAGACAGAGGTCAGAAGGACCGTAGTCAGCAGGAGATCGGGGTTTGAAAGATCGTTGTCTTGTGATGGAGGTCGGAGTGACCGTAATAGGCGACGGAGGTCGGGAGGACCGTAGTCGGTAGGAGACTGGGGTCAGAAAGACCGTTGTCTTATGATGGAGGTCGGAGTGACCATAATAGGTGATGGATGTCGGGAGGACCGTAGTCGACAGGAGACTGGGTCAGAAAGACCATTGTCCAGTGATGGAGGTCGGAGTGACCGTAGTAGGTGACGGAGGTCGGGGGGACCGTAGTCGGCAGGAGACTGGGGTCAGAAAGACCGTTGTCCTGTGATGGAGGTCAGAGTCCGGGCCTTAAGTGGTGGTTCGGCAAAAGTCAAGGCCTCAGATGGTTGTCCGGTGGAGCAACGGTGATAGGCGGTGGTTCGGCGGAGGTGAGGGCCTCAAGTGGTGGTCCAGCGGAGAAACGACATCTGGCGGTGGTCCGGCGGAGGTGAGGGCCTCAAGTGGTGGTCCGGCAGAGCAACGGCGTCAGGCGGTGGTCCGGTGGAGGTGAGGGCCCCAAGTGGTGGTCCGGCGGAGCAACGACGTAAGGCGGTGGTCCGGCGGAGGTGAGGGACTCAGGTGGTAGTCCGACGAAGCAACGACGTCAGGCGGTGGTCCGGCGGAGGTGAGGGCCTCAAGTGGTGCTCCGGCGGAGGTGAGGGCCTCAAGTGGTGCTCCGGTGGAGCAACGGCGTCAGGCGGTGGTCCGACGGAGGTGAGGGCTTCATGTGGTGGTCCGATGGAGCAACGGCGTCAGGCGGTGGTCCAGCGGAGGCGAGGGACTTAGGTGGTGGTCCGGCGGAAGTGAGGGCCTCAAGTGGTTGTCCGGCGGAGCAACTACGTCAGGCGGTGGTTCGGTGGAGGTGAGGGCCTCAAGTGGTGGTCCGGTGGAGCAACGACGTCAAGCAGTGGTCCGGCAGAGGTGAGGGCCTCATGTGGTGGTCCGATGGAGCAACGGCGTCAGGCAGTGGTCCGACGAAGGTGAGGGACTCAGGTGGTGGTCCGGCGGAACAACGGCGTCAGGCGGTGGTCCGGCGGAGGTGAGGGCCTCAAGTGGTGGTCCAGCGGAGCAACGACGTCAGACGGTGGTCCGGCGGAGGTGAGGGCCTCAAGTGGTGGTACGATGGAGCAACGACGTCAAGCAGTGGTCCGGCAAAGGTGATGGCCTCATGTGGTGGTTCGATGGAGCAACGGCGTCAGGCGGTGGTCCGGCGGAGGTGAGGGACTCAGGTGGTGGTCCGGCGGAGCAACGGCGTGATGCGGTGGTCCGGCGGAGGAGCAACGACATCAGGCGGTGGTCCGGCAGAGGTGAGGGACTCAGGTGGTGGTCCGGTGGAGCAACGACGTCAGGCGGTGGTCCGACGAAGGTGAGGGCCTCAAGTGGTGGTCCGATGGAGCAACGACGTCAGGCGGTGGTCCGGCGGAGGTGAGGGCCTCAAGTGGTGGTCCGGCGGAGCAACGGCGTCAGGCGGTGGTCCGGCGGAGGTGAGGGCCTCAAGTGGTGGTCCGGTGGAGCAACGACGTCAAGTAGTGGTCCGGCGGAGGTGAGGGCCTCATGTGGTGGTCCGATGGAGCAACGGCGTCAGGCAGTGGTCCGGCGGAGGTGAGGGCCTCAAGTGGTGGTCCGGCGGAGCAACGACGTCAGGTGGTGGTCCGGCGGTGGTCGAGGAGGCAAGAAAGCAAGAGCGATCTCCGATCTCTCTCTCTTTTCCTTAGGCTTACCCCTTTTCAAGAGGAGAGGGAGCTCTATTTATAGATTTCTGGAGTGGCATGCCCCGTAAATAGGTGAGAGATCAAGGGTAAATTGGGAGTGGTTGGATGGACGGCCGATATTGAACCCCCTGATCATGGACCTTTCTCTTTTCCTTGGGCTCGTTGGATTCGTCTCGTCGAGACGTTCGATTCGAGTATAAGCTCGTTAAAATCGGAGACCGTTTGGTAATCCAATTTGTGGTTTGAACCTTCCAACAGCGCTTCGGGTCCTTGATTTGGATTCATTTGGGCTCGAATTGAGTCGAATTTGGTGTCGTTGGGTTCGTATTTCTGAGACGCTCAGTTCGACTATAAGTTCGCTGAAATCGGAGTTCGAATGGTCTCCGAATTAATTTTTGAAGTTTCCAACTTAATTTTGCATTGAGATTTGCGCTCGTTTAAGATAATTTTTTGACGACGTATCACAATAGAAACTCAATTTAAATTTTGTTGGGCGATTTACTCCATAACAAGTGTATGTCATCATAAACCCCCCCAAGGTTCTCTTCAATTGATCTTGGAATTAAATCATCATTTATGCATTTTTCTTTCATAGTAAAATTGAGCCCTCTAAATCCCTCTAAAATTCATTTTAGGATAATAATAAAAAAATCATTGCCTTTTAACCCTCTCAATCTATACAATCCTAATGATTTTATAATTATAGTTATAATAATAATAATAATTATTATTTTAATAATAAGAAATCGTTGTCTTCCAACCCTCTATAACTATACCAACATAATAATTTATTTTAATACACGAAATGAATAAAACTATTATTATTATTTTTGTAAATGTATTTTTGAACATGCAAGCAAATTTACAGATTTACTTGATAAATACACCCATCTCAATTTTATTTTATTTAAATAGAAAATATTTTATAATTCTTTTTTATAGAGTTTAATTAACTAAATTGAGAATTACAGATAAAATCGTGAGAAGGCACAATCTTTTAATATATATATATATTTCATAAAAAAAAATTCATTTTCTTCGCCAGATTTATTAGGGTGAAAATAACAAATATTTATTAAAAAAAGAATTATTAGAAACTATAAGAAATGTTAACGGCATAATCAGTGAGCTGTAACTGACAGAAGCGCCGAGCTCCGAACCCCAAAGGGATTTCAATAGATTATAATGATTTACCACTTTATTATATATCAATCAGTAGTTAATCATACTTAGCCGTGTATTGAATTAATTAACCATCGTTGCTAATTTTTTTTTTAAAAGAGCTGATCCGGTATGATTTCTGCATTGATGAAGGTGGGAAGCGGAAGAGGTTTTTCGGTTCATCTGAAGCTCGGAAATTAGATTATATTTCGGCTGTACGGAGATTCTGAAGATAACTGTAGCTCGTGAGCTGAGGGCCTGCTTCGGTTCGTCTTCTTCAAGCTCCCTCCTGTTGGGCCTCTTCTTCCTCTGTGTTTTAAGCTTTCAAAGGCAAGTTTGTTCAGGTGCAATTTGGCTGAGGCACTATTTCTCTGTATTCTTCCTCTGTTTCCCTGTTCTTTCTTTTAATTTTGGCCTTATGTTTTTAACGTTTTGATTATTTTTTTCTTTCTTTGGGATTTTATCTTCTTAGTTTGCTGAAGTATGGGGGTTTATGGAAGTAGGTTTGGGAAAAGTCTTAGTTTGGAGGGATTAAAGAAAATGTTATGATGTTGTTTCAGAGGATCTTAGAAATGGAAACATGCACCAGTGCTTCTTCTTCTTAGCTAAAATATCTATTTTTTTAGAGAGAATAATTCGAAAGTAGCTAGTTATTCATGGATGGGATAAAGGATTATGTTTGAAATTTGTTCTTCTTTTTTAGTTTTTTTGCATTACTATAGCTTTCTGGTGGTTTGCGTTTTCTGGCTGAGGGCTTTTTGTGTTCATGCATTACAGATGGATTTTGAAAGTTTATTTTGAATTGGATTAACCTTTTCTAACAGGAAGCAATCGAAAATGGAACATTGTAATTTTAGTCTTTATTTTTTTTTCCATTCAATGCTTTAGTTTAATCGATGAAAATAAGTGAGAAAATAATCAAAATGAGATAAAAATGTATGGATATTCATAATTAATATTTTAGTAATGTACTTTTTTTCTTATTTCTGAAAGCAAAAAATGTCGCTATAGCTTTTTAATTAGCTTCCTGGAATTTGTTTAGTCATTCTAAATGTTTAAAAATGAAGAGAAAAAAATTTTGCTAGATGATCATGATTTAGGCCAAGGCATGTTATCATATGATTAAATGGACAATGTACTTAACAGATGTGGCTTCAGCCATGTCTGATAAAAGTTCTTCAGTTTTTTTTAGAGAAAAGGTGTATCCAGTGCATGAGCTTTTCACCACTGTGGGGTTTAGAAGAGGATATGTATGTGGCCAAACCCCTAGATTTGTAGGGAGTATGCTTTAGTGGATAAAACTTGTAACATATGTATATTAATGGAGGAAACATTACCACTCTCCTAAGTCCTCTCTTATCATATCTTTAGTGTATTCATAATTGCTACTAATGAGCTATTTAACCTAAAACCTATGGTGAAGTTACTATTTAGTCCAATAATTTTTGCTATAATAAGTCTCTAGTCCAGGGGCGGAACCAACCATAAGTTTCAGAGGGGGGGGGGGGACTTATAAGTAACTATTGACAAATATGTCAGGGGGTCTAAAGAGGTAGCGCCCCCTGGTGGGATTCGACCTTAATTTTGATTTATTATTTCTTTTTGTATTTGATTCATCATTCCCTAATAATAACACTTCTATACAATGTATTTAATTATATTGGGGGCAATTGTCTAAAGACCTTAGTATTTTAAAACTTTTAGGGGGGGCAATTGCCTAAAAACCCTTATAATAAAGATTAAAAAATAGATTGAGGGAGACAAATTACCTAAATAATCATGTAATGGAAAAAAAAAAAAATTAGGGGTCGGGATCAAAGGGGTTCCGCCCCTACTCTAGTCACATTGTATAAGCTATTGTTCCCTTTCGCTCAACCTATCCCATGCTAGGTCGAGTCTCATTGTTTTATCTTTCTTGTTGCAACATCCTAGAATGTTACCCATCTATAAATGTTGTATTACGAGCATGCTTAATTGTGGGTTCTCAATAAAACTCTTCCCATTACATCAAAAGGTGTATTCCATGTTTGAGCCTAACCCCGTGTTTAAAACTGCGCAATAAGAGGCGCGCCTCTGCGCAATTTGACCCAAAACCGCCTCGAGGCTTACGCAATTCCTCTCCTGGCAGAGGTGTACGCCTCACTTGGACTGAGGCGCGCCTCAGAGGCGCAATTGCGCAATTCTGGCTGAGGCGTACGCCTCAAATATATGCTTAGTATCGCTCAGTACATGCTCGGTACCGCTCAGTATATGCTTATAAGTAACTGTTGACAAATATGTCAGGGGGTCTAAAGAGGTAGCGCCCCCTGGTGGGATTCGACCTTAATTTTGATTTATTATTTCTTTTTGTATTTGATTCATCATTCCCTAATAATAACACTTCTATATAATGTATTTAATTATATTGGGGGCAATTGTCTAAAGACCTTAGTATTTTAAAACTTTTTTTTGGGGGGGGGGGGGGGGGCAATTGCCTAAAAACCCTTATAATAAAGACTAAAAAATAGATTGAGGGAGACGAATTACCTAAATAATTTAGGGGTCGGGATCAAAGGTGTTCCGCCCCTACTCTAGTCGCATTGTATAAGCTATTGTTCCCTTTCGCTCAACCTATCCCATGCTAGGTCGAGTCTCATTGTTTTATCTTTCTTGTTGCAACATCCTAGAATGTTACCCATCTATAAATGTTGTATTACGAGCATGCTTAATTGTGGGTTCTCAATAAAACTCTTCCCATTACATCAAAAGGTGTATTCCATATTTGAGCCTAACCCCGTGTTTAAAATTGCGCAATAAGAGGCGCGCCTCTGCGCAATTTGACCCAAAACCGCCTCGAGGCTTACGCAATTCCTCTCCTGGCAGAGGTGTACGCCTCACTTGGACTGAGGCGCGCCTCAGAGGCGCAATTGCGCAATTCTGGCTGAGGCGTACGCCTCAAATATATGCTTAGTACCGCTCAGTACATGCTCGGTACTGCTCAGTATATGCTCGGTATAGCTAGGTATTTGCTCGGTACTGCTAGGTACATGCTCTGTACCGCTCAGTATATGCTCGGTACTGCTATGTACATGCTCGGTACCACTCAGTATATGCTTGGTACAGCTAGGTATTTGCTCGGTACTGCTAGGTACATGCTCGTTACCGCTCAGTACCGCTAGGTACATGCTCGATACTGCTAAGGAACATGCTCGGTACTGCTCGGTATCTTCCCATAAAAACAACTTACGAACTTCAAAAATAAATAGAACTTCAAAATTACTCTTATAATAAAATTTTGTTCCTTAGCAGGGGGCAGCACCCCCTTGGACCCCCGGCAGTCCGGCATATTGTTCTATTCATCATCTTTAGTAATAGTTGTTAGTGTTAGTCTACTTCTTCATGAGTGCATGCTTTGATTGGAAGACATTGGACTCTATAGGAGAGGAGAAAGGGGTGAGAAGATTCCCTTGAAGACCCATTTAGTGATGGGACATGATTGAATTTTATATGTTCTTTCTTAATTGTACTTTGGGAGTTTTGATAGACTAATATTTTGTGGTTTTGTACTTTGGGTCATGATTTTATTGCATCTATTTTCTTACTTTTCCCTAATTTTAATTGTCATTTAGATGCTTTTATTGTATGATAGAATCTTACTATTTTTTACTTGCTAAAATCCTTAAATTCTCATTTACGCAATTCTCCGTTGGTGAGGCTTACGCCTCACACTGCCTCGAGGCTTACGCCTCGCCTCACGGACGAAAAACGCCTCAAATATATGCGCAATTTTAAACATTGGCCTAACCCTTTACTTATGATGTGGAATTCATTATATTCTCAAGCCTCTCTCTCTCTCTCTCCTCTTTTGCAAGCCATTAGCACTTACCTGGTCAAATTTGACACAATATGCATGGAATAAATGGCTAAATATTTGAGTATTGAAATGCATCTTTAATGTTTTAAATTACAAGCTTTAAATATTTTGTGGGTTTGTGAAATTTATTATGTGTAGAATATGTAAGACTTTAGTTGGAACAAGAACTAACTGATCACACTCGAGCTATCTTTTTCCCGAGATAAAAAAAAGATCATAAGCAAAGAGGGAGCTAACAAACAATATATGTTATAAGCTTCAGTTTCCGTATCTTCTATTCTCTGGGTAAATTTGATGTTGATGTCGGTGACCGTAGCCATTAAATTGCTTGTCCTAAGCTTCCTTTCGATCCTTCATAAGTTAAGTGCTTGCTCGGGCTTTGACATAAATTATGAATCTTGATGCCAAACTTTGTAGTTTCAATCCTTTTTTTTTTCAGTGAATAACTAAGTAGAAGACCTAAAAAGATTTGGTTAGAAAATATTAGAAATGATCTTTCTTTATTCGATTTAAATGAAAAATTGACTTTTAACATGACACAATGGGGAAAAAAATTCATGTAGCCGACCCCACGTAGTGGGACAAAGGCTTGATGTTGTTATTGTTGAATAACTAACAGGAAGCCTAGATTGACAAGGGCATATTGTTTGAATTTAAAAATATGAAAAGTATAGGTGCTTCATGACTAGAATCAGGCAATTAGAAGCTATGCTTTTTTAAGTGTCTTGTTAAGTATCTGAATTGCTAATTATTATGATCTCAGTGGTTATGAATCTAGTATGATTGCAAAGTACAACTTCAGCATTGACCAAACCAACCTTGAAAATTTATATTGATTGCAGAGAATCACTTGAATTTCATCTGGCCATGTTTACTTCAAATTGCTATTCTTTTCAATATTTCCCTAATCATTTTCTATTTTTCTGTTATTTCACCCTTGTTACTAATGTATTTTTTAAGCGAAACCAAAGAGGAAATCTCTATTCAGTTGGAAAATTCAGTAAATTTATGGCTGAATAAATGGTTTTCTGGTTCTTACAGCTTTCAGTTTCTTGGGGGTTTTCAGTTTTCAGTTTCTTGGGTGTTTGGCAGCCAGATGCTGCTTGGAATATGGAAAAGAGGCATTGTACTACTTGCTTTCCTACTCTCACATGCTTTAGGTACTCGAATCTATCTTATTTTTTGAAGTATTATTTTATTTATTTTATATTGAAGGATTTCCATACAAACTTCTCCTTTGCAAGAGCTAATTCTCCATGATTTATACTTTCTAGTTCAGATCCAAATATATCCATTGAATGTTATATTCCTTTAGTTGTCTCGGCATGCAATATGAATCCTTTTATCACAATTCAAACCACTTAAATTTTACTTGTAACTACTTTATGATATTCTTTGATTTCATACTGTGTATACGGTGTATTTGTAACTTCGCTTTGCATTTACTTCCTGAATAGTTCATTTGGCTCTCTCTCAACAGGTTCATTTGTTGGTATTAATATTGGCACAGACATATCCAATTTACCTTCTGCATCCACTATAGTTTCCATTCTTCAAGCTCAAAAAATCAAGCATGTTCGGCTATTTGAGGCAGACCATCAGTTACTGACTGCCCTTGCAAATACTGGAATAGAGGTTATGGTTGGTGTTCCAAATGACCAGTTGCTACAAATAGGGGAATCAAGATCAGCAGCTGCAGATTGGATTAACAAAAATATTGCAGCCTATCTTCCTGGAACTAACATCACCTATATTGCTGTAGGAAATGAAGTCCTCACCTCTATTCCAAATGCTGCTGTTGTTCTTGTTCCTGCCATGCAATTTATCCATTCTGCTCTTCTAGCTGCGAATCTCGACTTTCAGATTCATGTCTCGAGCCCACATTCCGTAAATGTGATTCCCCAATCCTTTCCCCCTTCAACTGCCACATTTAATTCAACACTGAATTCCATAATGTATCAGTATCTCCAGTTCTTGAAGAACACAGGGTCCTCTTTTATGTTGAATGCTCAGCCATACTATAGCTATACCAAAGCGAACGGCATCTACCCCATCGAATATGCGCTTTTCCGTTCGCTAAATCCGGACAATCAGATTTTGGATCCCAACACACTTTTTAGCTACACAAACATGTTTGACACAATGGTTGATGCTGTGTACTTCGCCATACAAGCACTCAATTTCTCAGGCATTCCTATTATAGTGACGCAGTCGGGTTGGCCGTCGAGTGGTGGGGACAATGAAACGGATGCCAATGTTGACAATGCTTTGGCTTACAATACTAATCTCATACACCATGTGCTAAATAATTCTGGTACCCCAAGTCAACCAAAAATGCCAATTAACACTTACATTTATGAGTTGTTCAATGAAGATCTTAGAGCTGGGCCTCTTTCTGAGAAGAATTGGGGAGTATTCTTTCCAAATGGAACGGCTGTATATTCTCTAAATTTTGAAAGTGTGGTTGATGGTGGCACAATCTCATCTGGGTTGTCTGGTGTTTTCTGTGTGGCTAAGTTGAGTGCGAACTCGCAAAATTTGAAGCAAGGACTCGATTGGGCTTGTGGACCTGGTGGGGCTAACTGCAGTTCAATCCAGCCTGGGCAGCCATGTTATGAATCTGATGATCTTTCTGCAGTAGCTTCCTATGCTTACAATGATTATTACCATAGAACTCAAGCAAGTGGTGGAACATGCAACTTCGACAACACGGCCGTGATAACGACAAATGATCCCAGTAAGTTTTCTGTTTTTCTCCTACATCTAATTTGCCATTTTTGGTAAATCTTTCTGCATAAGTTCCATCAAGCTAGCTTGCCATGATTCTTAAAATCAAATTGATTTTGAAGCTACTTTAGTACTTGCTATTATCTGAGATTGGATGAGATGGCATTGATAGTATCCTTGAGGGCAAATTATTACATGGGGTGTCCGGACTGTTCAAAGGCTAATCCGAATGCGCCATGTCACCCGGATCCGATGGGGTCGGGGTGACGTGGCGTGTCCGGATTCGCCTCCGGATGAATCCGGACGCCACACGTAATAATTTGGCATCCTTGAGAGGCTTGCTTAATGTTGCCCCTTTGCAGTTTGGTTATCCGAGTGAGTTTCAGGCACACCTCAAGTGTAAAATAGATGCCTCATGGTGAAAGTTGCAACTGCTACTTGAACATACTAGATTAAAAACATCTAGTAAAGGGAATCCTCCTTGTTAGGTCATAGTTTAGTGAAGACAGATTTTGGCTTAACATTTTATTCTACATTCTTTATTTTTTAACAGATTTTGGTCTGTTTGTTGTTAGTTCCTGCTCTCAAGGTGTACTAAGTACCTTCTGTTAGATTGAAAGGGGCAAAATTTTTCCTGGGAAATCAGTGAGTTCTGAAGATTTATATTTTAAAAATAAATGCAGAAAGTTACCTAACTAAAATTATATGTATATCTATCTGGTTAAAACAATATATTTTGATCATAATTTGTAAAATGCAATGTGATGGATAAGCTTTATGTTAAACCGGTCCCTACTGGACCGGCCCAACTCCAACCAGCCCCTTCAAAGAGGCCGGTTCTTTGCTACATGAGAAGGGGCGGCGGCATAGAGAGAGAGAGAGAGAGAGGAGTGGGACCCCCTAGCTATTCAAATTCAAACTAATTGGGGCAAAGGAGGGGGCGGCAAGGGCAAGGGAAAGGGAGTAATTTGGATTTAATAATTAATTGTATACCTTAAGTATGGGAGGGGGGATTAGGGTTTTAGGGTTATGCTTTGATTTGTTTGGGGTTCTCTTGAAGTTTCTTTAGTCTTGGGCTCTAGGCTCATCGTCTAGAGATTGGGAGAGAACGATCCTCCTCTCGAACTGGCGATCAATTGTATCTTGCTTTGTATTTGCTTTTGCTTTGAATCTACTATTACAAATCTATCATTTTTAATTGATTTCATTGAGAATATCGCCTTATTTCCTCTGTTTTTATCAATTATTGTTAGAGTTACTTACGAACTCAAGTATTTCCTATCAATTTAGCTATGAAAACTATGCAGAAAATCACATTTAAGATGTTTAGTATATTAATTCGTTTACTAACCATTTCTCAGAAAATATTAAGAATGACCTTTCTTTATTAGATTGAAACGAGAATTTGACTTTTAATAGGACACAATGGAGAAAAATGATTCATGTAGCCGACCCCACGTAGTGGGATAAAGGCTTGATGTTGTTGTTGTTGTTGTACTAACCATTTCTCAATCTTGCTACAGGCCATGGCTTATGCATATTTGCAGGAAGGTAAGCCAGAGAGAAAAATTTAAGCCTTTTTTTCTTTTCATCACCAACATAATTAATCCATATTTATTCTAAATTCTATGTTCAGCTCAACTACAAACTCTTCGGCGAGCAAAGGACCAGCATCTGACTCAAGCCCTAGTGTTGGTGTTGAAAGACTTCAAGCATTTTCATCAGGATATCTCGTCCTGGTGCTCTTGCTATTGTTCTTCTGCTGGTAATCCCTTACCATAGTGTTTGGCTAAGCTTTTGCTTATATGGGATTCTTGTTCAGATTGTAGCATTTTGTAGCTGTAACTCATTTTGCATCTAATGTTGCATGTTGACATGTACCATTCATCAATTAATGTTCAATATATTTTTTTTATGATTTTTGTTGATTTTAAGGAGATAAATGGTTGAATATCACAGTTTATTTGGTGCGTATCAGAGCGAAAAGATATATTGATGTTATTGACATTGTATATGTGATAGAAGGCTGATAACAACCAATAGGCTGTCACTGCCATTGCTGTAGGGTGAATTGATCCCACTATCTGATCTGTTAGATATCCGCCCTTGGCGTGCTGCTATCAACTCAATCTCAGCTAGGGGTGCAAACGAGTTGAGTTGAGCTCGATTGTCAACTATCGAGCTTGAGCTCGAACTCGAATCGAGCCCAAAAGTCAAGCTCGAACTTGACTTGACAAGGGCAAAAAGAGCTCGTCAAGCTGCTCGAGCGGCAGTTCGAGCTCAGCCTGTCCGTTGTGTGAACGTCCGTCGCCATTGTCTTTGTAGTTGTCAGTGTCCGCGTCGTCGCCAGCATTTGCGTCATCTTCGCCAGCGTCAGTTGCCAGCTTCATTCGTCGTCGTCGTCGCCGTTGTCCACTCAAGCCAGCTTCCGTCCGTCGCGAGCTTCTATCCGTCGCCGTCGTCCATCGTTTTTTCGCCCGCGATTTCATTTTCCTTCCTACAAATGCGTTCCGCGAGTTGCTCGACGAGCTCGTGAGTTCGAGTGGAGGGCTATTCAAGCTTGAAATCGTATTCTAGCTCGACTTGCAAGTTTGATAATCTCAACTCGTCGAGTCTGTTACCGAGTCGAGCTCGAGCCAGCTCACGAGCCAGCTTGACTCGGTTGCACCCCTAATCTCAACCATTTCTACCTAATCATCCGTGTGCATAATTCTATTATAATTCTCTATCATACTTTAGTATTTTATTAATTTGGGTGCCACTATATCATATATATACAAAAATGTCAAATTAGTTCACAAACTATTTGGGTATGATCAATTTAATCCAAGAATATTACGATGATTTGATTCAGTCTTTCGGCTATATAAAATTGATTCAAAATGATTATGAATATTATAATCGTGATATAAATTTAATTCCAATAATTCAAAAAAAAAAAAGGATCAATTTTTATAATCGAGAGATTAAAATTGAAGTAAGGTGATACTTCAAAATTAAATTGATCATATAGGAATAGTTAGGAAATTATTTACCTTTTATATATAAAAAAAAACCAAATCAGACCAAATTTTATCAATCCACCAACAAGATCATAATTTATCAATCCTTCACTAACAATTCAAAGATGCATTAAAATCTAAGGATCTTTCCTCATTAAATATTAGTAAATGGTTAGGTAAAACAGTACAACTATGCAAATCCAAGCTTTTTCTATTTCTGTCAACTAGGACACAATCTCTAGAAAGTTGTAGTTCTTTACCGAAGTAGAGATTTTGTTGATTGGAAATAAATTTTTTTTTTTGGGACATTTAGGCCATTTAAGGCAAACTCACACACACCACGCATACACATAGACTTGAACCCTGAACTTCTTAGTTGGAAGCCAAAGCTCTCATCCATTAGGCCAAAGAGAGTTGTGTTTGGAAATAATTTCTACTATCTGATTTTTAAGCAACCCGCTGTCATGTACTTTTATTTGGACTTTTTAGCCAATTAAGGTTACATTTGAGACAACTTTCTTCTTGATTTATAAAATAATTTTTTAGTATAATTTTTTTTAAATTTAAAAATTTTGTACTAGAAAATCATTTTAAAAAGCAGTACGAAAACTGTCTCAAATGGAGTTTAAGTCAAACTCACACACACATTAGATATATAAGGTTCGAACTTAAGACCTCTTGATTCATAGCTAAAGCTCTTAAGCTACAAATCAAGATGAGCTGCGTACTGTCATGCACAGTTAGGAGTAAAAGAAAATTAAAGATTGAGCAAATTGATTTTTTAAGGATATATAAGTAATGTGCTTACTAGTTAAATTGATCATGAATACAAAAACAACAATAATATTAAGACTTTATTTCACTATTTTAGTATCTTGAGGTCGATTATATGAATCATTTGTCTTCATTGTGCTCTGTTAATAATTAAATTTTCATTTAAATCTAATGAAAAATTATTTTCAAAGTTAAACAAATTATGAATAAGGAAAAATAATAATGAATTATTTGCTTTCAAAGTTTTTTTAATTATATTCTCATTATTGCTTAGACTTTCTATTGGAAAACAGCATAAGATGGGTTTTTTCTTCTCTCTTTAAACTAAGTAAAGTAAATGTTGCTTAGTTTTTTTTCTTATCTTTTGAAATTGCTTCTGCTGGAAAGGACTTTTAAGGCAGAATGTTTTGCTTATGAGGTCAGGGTATAACTTAAAAGCTGATTTTTTTTTTTTTTGGAAAGCACACATTTCATAGTATCTTTAGTTTAAATAACACGTGAACTTAGGCTTCGTTTGGGACGGTTTTTTATTGCTTTCTAAAACGGAGTTTTAGTACCAAAATAAAAAATTTTGTACTAAAGCTCTGTTTTAGAAAGCAGTAAAAAAGTCGTCCCAAACTAAGCCTTAGTCTTCAATTTTGATGGCACTTTATTATTATGTTAATTTATATGTAAATATGAACAATCATAATCTTTTTGTTTGGAAATTATTAATGTATGTATATATATAAGCCAATAGCTGTTCATGTTTCTTTATTTAACAGTCGAGTATTTCAAAAATCATTTGAACTTGTTTGACAACTTAAACAAACAATCATAAACGAGTTATAATCGAGCCGAGTCACGAGTAACTCGTTGAACGCTTGGTTCAGTTATTGCCCTACTTGATTGTAGCCCAAACATAATTGGATGAATTTTTTTTATTAATCAAAATAAGTTTGATCAATTAAATTAAAGGCAAACTGATTAGTACTTCACTTTTGTATAATAAACAAATAAAATAAAATAAAAATATTCTACGATGACTCTAATTGAATATTTGGTGGTGCTGAGGCTTCGTTTGGGACAACTTTCCTGTTGATTTTTAATACAGCTTTTTAGTGCAAAAATTTCTAATTAAAAAAATTTACTTAAAAACTACTATAGAAATTAAGCAATAAGAATTAAAGTTGCCCCAAATGAAGCGTGAATTTTCATGGAAGTATCTGAGGCTTGATGCATGGCATTGTGTTTATTAGAGTGGATGAGTTAGATGATTAAGAAGATAATTTACTCATAATTTTAATAATTAATTTTACTTATCAGTTTAAAAAATAAAAACTATGAGAATTTGACACCAATATGAAGAAAAGCCATTTTTTTCCATTAAGAGTAAATTATAAAGAAATTTGATGAATTTCATCTTTTTTTTAAGCCTATGATAAGTCATTTTTGTGATTCTTGATACATTATCTCAATACTTCACAATAGTTTTTTAGGTTCATTATCAACTATATATACTACTTATCACCCACATATATTTTCAAATCATTAAAGTAATCTCGTGGGCGCGCGCCCTCAAAATATTGAATTTTTATGCATGAAATAAATACAAATTAAACTTTTTAAAAAATATATTTCCTATCTACAATCAATAACAATATGGGTTATCATATTTGGTTCATGATATCTTTAAATAACATTTTAAAACATAATCATTAAGTTTTTTTTATTGGCAATGGATGTCAATCAAATTTATCTAATGAAGACATTTGAACAATCCTATTAATTACTTTATTTTAATATTGACATAATATTAAATAAAATACATAATATTTAACATATAATATTGAAATATAAATAATAGTGAATAAAACAACCGCTTAGAGCATCTCCAATTGAACGGCAAACAACTGTTTGTCATTCTTCCGTCGCTCCAACCAAGCGGCAATTCTTAGGTCATTTCATCATGGATGAACAGTGCAATGCCTTCATCTTCGTTATTTTTTGGTCTCTATCTAACTTGCCGAAGAAACGTGCAAAAGAAGAGAGCGATCATTACGGGGCAAAATGGAATTCGATTGGAGATAAATCATGGCATTTTTTTAGTTTCACGTCATTTTGGAGTGAAAAATGAGATTTTGGTTGGAGATGCCCTTAGCTTTTATTAGCACGAGCTCTTAATAAGTTCTCAAAATGTTTAGCTCTATCTCTAACAGAGAAATTATTCTGTGCGGACACCGGACGGTCCGGACACTTGGTATAGAGTGTCGCGCGGTACCGAGCAAAAAAGTGACGTTGCGCATACTGGTTGGTCTTCGGATACCGTCTAGAATCCGCACAGAATAACATTTCCCTCAAACAAGCCTTTTATAAGGGCTCATTTTATTGCCTAAAATTATTAAAACAAACTTTAAAAATACTGAAAAGAATTATATCCATAATTTGATTGGATATAATTTATGAAATAAAATTAATTTAAAAATAATAATAAATTTGAAAAAAAAATTGATGAGCCTTTATTTAACATATACCCATTTTAGAAAATGTATTATAACCAAAAAGCCAAATTCCTAAATAATGAGAGGTGGTTCATTCATGCACATCAATACCATTTAAATCAGCCATCTGTTACACTCTCCCTCTCAAAACAAAACAAAATCAGACAAGAGTAGACCATCTTTCACTCACAACTTTATCACAAGAAACCGACCTCTTAACTTTTAATGAACCTACCCTTCCTTCCTTCAATCCTTCCTCAACCTTAAATCAAGCACAAAATCACAGAGCTTCTCGATTTTCTTTTTATGTTTTTTAATTTCCATCAAACACAATGTTCAATCATGAAGAGAACTCAAACGCAAACATGATTTCTCGGCGCTTTGATCTGAGCATGTCAAAGAGAACAAGGAAGCCAAAGGTCTTCAATGAGGAGGAGGAGCTTGAGAAGGAAGAAGACGAGCTGGCTTATCTTCATCATTCTTCGCTCAAGGAGCTGATGACGGATAATAACAGCAGGAGAACGATGGAAGAAGAGGAGAGATATAAGGGTGAAGAGATGAAAGCAGAGGAGGAGAAGGAAGATGAAGTGGTTGAGATGGAAAGGTTAGATAGAGTAGAAACAGTGGAGGAGGAGAAGAGCAGTAATAATCTAGCTCTTGTGACGAGGAAGGGGAGCTTTATTAGAAAGTATATGAAGATGCTGAAACGTTTGGTTAAGGCTAAGCGAGATCCGGTGGAGAGGAGTGCAGTGATCAGGTTGAATTGCCTGTGAAGTGAATGCTTTGGTATGTGAATGAATGCTTAATTGTTTTGGAAAGGAAGAAAGTTGTGAAGATTTCTATTATGTTATATATATATATATATATAATTTTGTAAGAAAGTAAGTGAAATGTATGGCCTAAAGGATGTGTGTTTTAATAGATCATGATGTACATGTGTGAAGATACTTACCCTCTAGTTCTTTTGCTTGTGAAAATGGTGAAGATCTTTTGTTGAGGTTCACAAATATATAGCCTTTTCAAATAGGAAAAATATTATGTAAGAATATCTTTCTATAAATTATAACATAATTGGTTAAAAAATCAATAAATTTGCTTTGAGATTACTGAGGTATATGAAAAATCTATATATATTGCACTAATCTTAAAGTAAATATAGTGATTTTCAAATCAATTCTGATGAATTTATATTAGGGCATCTTGACACAATTTTTATTCTTCAAAATATATTTGATTTCTTATTATATAAATCAAATTATTCTTTAGATTTTCTCATGCCTAGGGATTCAAAATTGCATAGAAACTCTCCTTGGATTGCTTGCAATTTGTATTAGGATGGATTACATCTTTAGTGACATCCTCTTAGCATCTATGACTATGAAATTAATTTAGTGGCATTCATAGTATTCATTGCTTTCCTTGATCTCCTATAGACAATAAGGTTGTGCCTCCCTCAAAGCCGAATCTTTCCCCAAAGAATTCTTGTAAGGTTCCATCAGCATCTTTAAGGCCTTAAAACGAGTCCTCATTTTACTCATAAAGTTTATAATGAGATGATCATTGAGCTACTAATGTAAAAAAGTACTATCTTTTCTTAGAAGCAATTTATGATAATTTGATATGATTATGATATTATCATAGAGATTATGAGAGGAAACTAGGTCAACATTAATAATGAATGTCAAAGGATAAGTGAGAGTGTTCCCAAGAAAATGGATCTTATACTTTGAGAGATATTTGAGATTAGAGGGCACCTTCAGTAATTACTCTTGTAGTGATCGCGCACATGATTGTAATGATTTATGGATGTGATGCAACCTATGAACTTCAATTTTGAGATCAACGAAAACACAAGATCAACCTATGAGACCTATGATAGATTAAAGTTGACTATATTATTATTGGCTCAACCATGCTGCATGGTTCATGAGACCAACCAAAATAGAGAATGCATTAATCCAACCTATGAGATGCAATGTAGGTTGGAAGATTCTTGCTCCAAACTTAGGTCAAAAAAGTCCTTCACATACTTGTTGGCACATGTAGCTCCTCCTCTTAAAATTTTCATAAGGGATGGTGTCAACTCAAGAAACTTATATTCTTCAAAGGTTCTTGTGTTGATTACATGAGAGAGAGAGAGAGAGAGAGAGAGAGAGAGAGAGAGAGAGAGAGAGAGAGAGAGAGAGCTTGTGTGTGTAGTGCCCTTGAGGTATTGTCACCATGAAGATCATTAGGGACATAATGACACTTACGAGATTACACAACTTCCTTAATTTTTACCCCCCTTTACATATAATTGTTTATTTAGTATGCCACATCTCTATTCTTTTTAGCAATCATCTCGATCTTACATCTCAATGTTTAGTTCTCTTATATCATGGAGCCATCACTATACATGGAGATATTATCTAATCTAAAAAATGTTACTATATTGTGAAAGAGTTTATTATTGCTAAGAAGATGAATAAGAGGCCATTTAGATCCTTATATGTAAGCATAGATTTCAATCCCAATTTATTTTCTTTGCAAGAAGAAACATGCATATCTTTGTATGAGATTCTTTTGAGATGCCTAAGAGTGTCAAGTCATTTTCCCAACATCATAACATCTATCAAGCAAACAAAAAGGTAAAATTTCCCAAAGAAATCAAGATAATAATCAAGGTTGAGGTCCAGAAACCCTTCAAAGCCAATTTCATTTTGGAAGTTCACCACTCTCAATGAATTTTAATTATGCTTATGTTCAAGGGAAATAAAAGATGGAAACATCAATTGAATTAAAAAATTTGAATGATGCTTTCTTTAAAGAATCATATCATTTTCTAAATGATAAGTATAAATTATGTAATGTTTTAGTTATTTTAATTCAATAAAAATGTGTTATTTTAGTTATTTTTATATAGAAAATGTGCAGGAAAAAGTAAAAATTGCAAGTTTTGGACAACGTCATCAATGATAACGCCGCAACGCTTACTTGATCAATGTCTAAGCACAATTCTGTCATGGCGGCGACGACCTTCTTTATTGTCCAGAGTTGCGACGTCATAAATGTCAGCGCCACAACACTTCACAATGCTGTTGAGCCAAAAATCGGCATCGCAACATTGGGTGTCTCAGAAAAATCTGCACATGAAAGCTATAAATCACAAAGTCGTTGTGCTAGAATTTCTATTTAAACACCACAGCACAATTTTTTTTCGGTGTCGTCATGGAGCATTTATTACTTTCAAGTGTCATGCCGATTTAGCTAAAAGACACATCATTTGATGCACTAATCATGCCATGTTATCCAATGCTGCAATGGAGCCAACATCACAGCATTGAGGTGCTAATTCATTTTCAAGACCTTAGTGCCACCTTGTCCAACACTACAATGCTTTGAGCCTGATCATGTACTAGTTATAAATAGTTTTCAATTCTCTTGTTTGAAGAGTTCATTCACTTACTTGAAAATTTAATATTTTTTAGTGTCTCTTTAGTGCCATTTAGAGTAAAGTCTAAGGGATTCTAGGAAAGTGCAAGATTCTTTCTCTAGGAGATCTTAGCATGTGATTATATAAGCAACTCTTTAAGTGGAGGGAAAAGGTGTGTGGAGAAAAGTTTTACCGCATAACTTTTCATATTTTATAGAGAGTGGGTTATAAATATTTTAAGTATATTCTGAAATTTTTCACCAGTGAGAGACCAAGGTGGGATTCTGTTACCAAACTATTGTGATGTCGGCAGCAGTGGGTGACCGAGGTGGGATTTTGCTACCGAAGTGTTGTGATGTTGGCTCCAGTTGGCGACTGAGGTGGGATTCAATTAGCGAAGTGTTGTGATGTCGATGTCAGTGAAAGATCAAGGTGATATTCTGTTATGCCGGTGGAAGTGGATGATGAGGTAGGATTTTTGTAATGAAGATGTATGAAAATTTGGGTTTAAGAGCTGTTCTGATAATCATTATGATGTGTTTTTTATTTATAATTTAGTTAAATTCAAAAATTATTTAATTGTATGCAATGTCAGTTTATGATTACAGTTCTTTTAGTTTTAGTTGTTAATTTTTGCTTGAGCCTTAGATAGCCTACTGAGTTGTGTTATCGCATCCCTGTTTTTGTTTTTATTTTCAGGCCCATCGAAGGGTAAGAGCTAGTTGAGTTGTTTGGGTAGTATGTTTCTATTTGTGTTATTGGTATGTTTTAGTTAGTTTTGATTTTTGTAGGGTTGGTTTTTATATATATATATATATTACTCTCTGTTGTCAAACATTGTTGTATATAACATTCATATTATTTATTTTGGATGATATAAAGAAAATCATTTTGAGATTTAGTAGTCTTTCAGTTATATTGCATTCAATAGTAGCTTTGTGTAGTATATAAATTGGAAGTGTTGTTTTAGTCTTATCCAATCAAATCTCGCGGCCAATCTTGCCACAATATGTCACAGTATGAGTTATGTGATATCAGGTCATATCGGGTTGGGTTGTGATATTGATGGAGTCTTAGGAGAAGCAAACCATGATGTTGAGATAGTGTTTAAGTATTCTCAAAGCATATTCCACCTCTATCCCTTCAGTTCAACTTCATAGAACCTAATAATAAAATAATATAAGAAGTACTCCTTATACATCTACTCTTTGCTAGAGTGGAGGCTAAGAAGTTAAAAGTTCTTTTTGCGACTATCTACAAGTAGTTAATATAGTCCCAATGAACTATGAACTTCCATTACATACTATAGCTTTTTATTCGAAGAAAGTTAAAGCTAAAATTGCTAAATTGATTAGATTTGAGATCGCAATATTTTTAGAAATTAGTCTATTTACATATGAAGATCCAAATCCTCCCACAATTAATATCAATAATATTGTAGAGATCGTAGTGGATTAACGCACAACCGCATATATTTCTAATATTGATCATTATTTATATCAAATTAGAGTACTTTTAAAAAGGTTTTCTTGTACAATCTCATATGCCTATCACAATCTACATAGTCTATTACTTAGATGCCATTTTGGATGACTCTGTAGTTGATATTAAGGACTCCTTACTACCATGGCCAGATTTGGATGCCATGTTTAGTTTTATAATAACATCCATATTATGTGTCATGACCCAATCAACATGTCATGTCATAATAATCTAAGGTGGTGTTTTATAAGCAACAACATCATCTTCAAGAGCAACCATTGTGTGCCCCACACACTAAGCAAACATGCTATATCACATAGATATAAGAATGGTATTATATGAAAAAAATGTTTTGAAGTAGATTTAGACTTCCTTTGGGATAACTTTCGTATTGCTTTCTTAAATAATTTTTTAGTACAAAAAAATCAAATTCAAGAAATTTTTGAATAAATTTTTGTACTAAAAAGTTGTTTTAGAAAGCAAGAGAAAAGCCTTAATGTTTTCTAATATAACTTTTTAGTACAAAAAATTATAGAACTAGAAATTTTTGTACTAAAATGTTATTTTAGAAACTAGTAAGAAAGCTATCCTAAACGAAGCCTTAATGTAATTATTCAATATAATGTAAATTAGTATTGATACGTCATCACAAAATTAGCTTGATCGGGCACGAATCTCGAGGCAGAAGCTAGTTGGAAACTTCAAAAATTAATTTTGGGAGCACCCGAACTTCGATTTCAGCGAGCTTATAGTCAAACTGAGCGTCTCGGAAATACGAACCCAACGACACCAAGATCAACCCAATCCGAGCTCAAATGAGTCCGAATCAAGGGCTCAAAGCGCTATTGGAAGGTTCAAACCGCAATTTGAGTTACCAAACGGTCTCCGATTTTGACGAGCTTATACTCGAATCGAACGACTCGACGAGACGAATCCAACGAACCCAAGATCGCCAAATTCCGACATCATTAAAGCCTTCAAATTCCCAACGAATGGTGCATGATCAAAGGATTCAATATCGGCCGTCCATTCAAAACACTCCCAATTTGCCCCTGATCTCACGCCTAATTACGGGCTATGCCACTCCAGAAAAATTATAAATAGAGCCCTCATTCTACACCAAAGGGACTCAAGTGAAGAGAGAGAATAAGAAGAGAAGAAGAAGGAAAAGGGGAAAAGACGATTCCTCTCCTCCTCGACCACCGCCAGAGCTCTTCCTGCCGCCCGAACACGCCGGGATTCTGCGTGATATTCAGGAGAACACAGGAATTCTTCCCAACTTCCACGTGATGCTGAAATTCTTCACAATTTGCAACAGAGTTTCCTTCTGATGCTGAAACTCCGCTCAAGTGAAGCCGGAGTTCTCCTTTGCCTCCAACAGACGTCGGACTTCTACCCGACGTCGAACCTTCACTCTTCACCAAGTTTCTTTCCGACGTCGGACTTCTACCGGTTATCGGACTTCGCTGGACGTCTACGCGAATATGGATTTCTTTCCATTGTTGGACTTCTACCTGACGTTGTCCTTCTGATCCTCGTCGTCAGACTACAGTCTTTCCGACCTCTGTCGCTCGCCGACTATAGTCCTCCTGACTTATGTCGCCCGCCGAATACAGTTCTTTCGACCTCCGTGGCCCGCCAACTACGGTCCTCCTGACTTATGTCGCCCACCGACTACAAGTCTTCCGACCTCCGTCGCCCTCCGACTACAATCCTTCCGACCAAACGAACATGTCAACAATGACTCTTTGTATTAACATCATGTAATGTACTCCATAAGATGTACATCAAGCTAAGGCCTTCTCCCAATGAAGGGCCTCATTTGTAATCGACTACAATATTAGTGGATTCATTCAAACTGGACGAGGCCCCGTGGTTTTTCCCCCTTTTTAGGGGTTTTCCACGTAAAAATCTTGGTGTCTCATAAATGCTAGACCCTTTCTCATGTCTGATTGCGTGCCAGATTTTCGTACAACGCTAAGACGATAAACTTTATATTTTCTCTACCGCCACGAATACTCCTGGACGCAACAGTTTGGCTCCGTCTATGGGAACATGATTCCCAACTGGGGGGCAACCTTTGCTCCAATCTCAAAAATCGCTCTTACCAACTTCCTGACATCAGTCATTGTTGCATCAGATACGGACTGGGGGGCAACTTCGACCCCAATTCTGGTCAAAAAGATCCTCCGATGCTTTTTATATCAAGATGATATTTCAAGAAAATCGTAGCGATAGCAAGGATACTTCCAATCAATTACAAGTTTTATACAGTCCCTTGTTGGACTTCTACTCCTTGGGTAAGGTCTTGATCTTGACCTAAAAAAAGGCAGCAACGGTCTAAAGATAGACCCTTTTTTATCTTTGATTCGGGATACACGCAGCATTCGCCCCCTCCCAATCAAAGCAAAATCAATCCCAGGGGGATTTGATTCGACCTCTTCCACACAGGTTAACGTCGTCGAGCAAAGGCTCCAACATACAACCTCGGATAGGTCTCACATCCTTGGTGGATTCTCTCGACCTCTTCCACACAGGTTAACGTCGTCGAGCAAAGGCTCCGACATACAACCTCGGATAGGTCTCACATCCTTGGTGGATTCTCCCGACCTCTTCCACACAGGTTAACGTCGTCGAGCAAAGGCTCCGACATACAACCTCGGATAAGTCTCACATCCTTGGTGGATTCTCCCGACCTCTTTCACACAGGTTAAGGTCATCGAGCAAGGCTCTGACATACAACCTCGGATAGGTCTAACGTCCTTGGTGGATTCTCTCGACCTCTTCCACACAGGTTAACGTCATCGAGTAGGGCACATACAACCTCGGAAAGGTTTCATATTCTTGTGGATTCTCTCAACCTTTTCCATACAGGTTAACATCATAGAGAAAAAGCTCCGACATACAACCTCGGATAGGTCTCACATCTTTGGTGGATCAAATATAGAATAACACATCGAGCATTGGCTCTAACATGCAACCTCTGATAGGTCTTACATCCTTGGTTAACGTCGCCAGAATGTTGTCAAGGGACTTCCATTTAACTTCTCAACAAAGTTAAATTTCTACCCAATGTTGAATTTCCCCCTGTCGCTGAATTTTTGCCTTGCATGTAGGACTTTCGTTGGAATTCTGCCTGTTGATGGACTTTCGTCGGTCTTCTACCCGACGTCGGACTTCTTCCTGTCGTAGGACTTCTGCTCGTCAGCGGACTCCTACTCGTCATCAGACTTCTGCTCGTCGACGAACTTTCGTCGATCTTCTACCCGACGTTGAACTTCTACCCGACGTCGTACTTATCCCTATCGTCGGACTTCTGCTCGTCAGCGGACTCCTACTCGTCGTCGGACTTCTGCTCGTCGACAAACTTTCGTCGGTCTTCTACCCGGCGTTGGACTTCTCCCTGTCGTCGGACTTCTCCCTGTCGTCGGACTTCTGCTCGTCAGCGGACTCCTACTCGTCGTTGGACTTCTGCTCATTGACAAACTTTCGTCGGTCTTCTACCCGACGTTGGACTTCTCCCTGTCGTCGGACTTATGCTCGTCAGCGGACTCCTACTCGTCGTCGGACTTTTGCTCGTCGACGAACTTTCGTCGGTCTTCTACCTGACGTCCGACTTCTCCTTGCCGTCGGACTTCTGCTCATCAGTGGACTTCTACTCGTCGTCGAACTTTTGCCTGTCAACGAACTTTCATCGGTCTTCTGCCCGAGGCCGTACTTCTACTCGTCGTCGAACTTTTGCCTGTCGACAAACTTTCATCGGTCTTCTGGCCGAGGCCTTACTTCTACTCGTCGTCGGACTTCTGTCTTTCATCAAACTTCTACTCGTCGTCGGACTTCTGCTCGTCGACGAACTTTCATCGGTCTTCTGCCCGATGCCGTACTTCTACCCGACGTCAGACTTCTGCTTGTCGTCGGACTTCTGCTCGTCAGCGGACTTCTACTCGTCAGCGGACTTCTACTCGTCGTCGGACTTCTGCCCGTCGATGAACTTTCATCGGTCTTCTGCCCGAGGCCGTACTTCTACAAGACGTCAGACTTCTCCTTGTCATCGGACTTCTGCTCGTCAGCGGACTTCTACTCGTCGTCGGACTTCTGCCAGTCGATGAACTTTCATCGGTCTTCTGCCTGAGGCCATACTTCTACACAACATCGGACTTCTCCTTGTCGTCGGACTTTTGCTCGTCAACGGACTACTACTCGTCACCGGCTTCTCGCTCGACTGCTACTAGCAACGTACCCTCGAACTCTCTCCTTTGGCTCCACACTCGATCGTTGACTGCTAATGGGCTTCAACTTGATCTTCCATCGCCAGTAAACTTCCGCTCAAACGACATTAAAATCCCGTAACTCCTGCACGCGAGGAGGGGCGCTAATTTGAGCAGGGGAAATTTCCTGCTCGCAAATAGCGGAAGCCTCAACCGTCAGAAAGCCGTGGGGGAAGAAAGAAAAATCCCGTAACTCCTGCACGCGAGGAGGGGCGCTAATTCGAGCAGGGAAAATTTTCCGCTCGCAAATGGCGGAAGCCTCAACCGTCAGAAAGCCGTGGGGGAAGAAAGAGAAATCCCGTAACACCTGCAAGCGAGGAGGGGCGCTAATTCGAGCAGGGGAAGTTTCCTGCTCGCAAATAGCGGAAGCCTCAGCCGCCAGAGGGAGAAAGAAAGAGAAGGTGCAAGTTTTCTAAAGGCCTAGGGGGCCTATTTATAGGTTTTTGAGAGAATGAAGGGAAGTTACAACAATTTTCGAAATTTCCTATTTTTAGACATTTTTTCCGAATTTTTCGGAATTTTTTTAGGAATTTTTTTGGACCCGAAAAGGCCAAAAAATGCATCTTTTCGGCTGGTGGAGCCCACTTAAATCGGTGCAGCCAACCAGCCACGCGAAACGACGCGACCAGCGCATCAATCCGTGGGCGTGGCATGCGGATTGCAGCCGCAGCATTGCCGCGTAGGCACAAGCGCGCTGTCCACCCAGCGACGCTTGGGCGTGGTCCACCTAGCCGCGCACGTGAATCCAGCCCAGGCCACGCGCGGGCGCAACGCTCAGGCCGATCCGGCCGCAACTCGCGACCACGGGCGCTGCCGCGGTCCTGCACCGCCGCCGGCACGGCGGCTGACGGCCGGTCGGTCAGTCTGGCCGGTTCGGCCGCCCGGACCATTCCGGGCCCGTTTCTCGCCCCGGGAAGACCAAATCAGACATTTTTGGGGTCCCCGAACACGTTTTTCAACATTTCGGACTCGATTTCGACACTTTCAGAGCCTTTCGGAGCTCCTACACACAAGATTAATTCTGACTCGCTCAAAAGAATTCCCAAAAATTTGTGACACATATTTTCGGACTTCTGAAGCTACGACGTCCGAAAATATGGGGGCAACTGATACGTCATCACAAAATTAGCTTGATCGGGCACGAATCTCGAGGCAGAAGCTAGTTGGAAACTTCAAAAATTAATTTTGGGAGCACCCGAACTCCGATTTCAGTGAGCTTATAGTCAAACTGAGCGTCTCGGAAATACGAACCGAACGACACCAAGATCAACCCAATTCGAGCCCAAATGAGTCCGAATCAAGGGCTCAAAGCACTGTTGGAAGGTTCAAACCACAATTTGAGTTACCAAACGGTCTCCGATTTTGACGAGCTTATACTCGAATCGAACGGCTCGACGAGACGAATCCAACAAACCCAAGATCGCCGAATTCCGACATCATTAAGGCCTTCAAATGCCCAACGATCGGTGCATGATCAAAGGATTCTATATCGGCCGTCCATTCAAAACACTCCCAATTCGCCCCTGATCTCACGCCTATTTATGGGCTATGCCACTCCAGAAAAACTATAAATAGAGCCCTCATTCTACACCAAAGGGACTCAAGTGAAGAGAGAGAAGAAGAAAAGAAGAAGGAAAAGGGGAGAAGGCGATTCCTCTCCTCCTCGACCACCGCCGGAGCTCTTCCTGCCGCCCGAATACGCCGGGATTCTGCGTGATATTTGGGAGAACGCAGGAATTCTTTCCAACTTCCACGCGATGCTGAAATTCTTCACAATTTGCAACAGAGTTTCCTTCTGATGCTGAAACTCCGCCCAAGTGAAGCCGGAGTTCTCCTTTGCCACCAACAGACGTCGGACTTCTACACGACGTCGAACCTTCACTCTTCGCCAAATTTCTATCCGACGCCGGACTTCTACCGGTTATCGGACTTCGCTGGACGTCTACGCGAAGATGGATTTCTTTCCATTGTTGGACTTCTACCTGACGCTATCCTTCTGATCCTCGTCGTCAGACTACAGTCTTTCGACCTCTGTCGCCCGCCGACTATGGTCCTCCTGACTTATGTCGCCCGCCGAACACAGTTCTTTCGACCTCCGTCGCCTGCCGACTACGGTCCTCCTGACTTATGTCGCCCACCGACTACAAGTCTTCCGACCTCTGTCGCCCTCCGACTACGGTCCTTCCGACCAAACAAACATGTCAACAATGACTCTTTGTATTAACATTATGTAATGTACTCCATAAGATGTACATCAAGCTAAGGCCTTCTCCCAATGAAGGGCCTCATTTGTAATCGACTACAATATTAGTGGATTCATTCAAACTGGGCGAGACCCCGTGATTTTTCCCCCTTTTTAGGGGTTTTTCACGTAAAAATCTTGGTGTCTCATAAATGCTAGACCCTTTCTCATATCTGATTGCGTGCCAGATTTTCGTACAACGCTAAGACGATAAACTTTATATTTTCTCTACCGCCGCGAATACTCCTGGACGCAACAAGTATAATTAATTTTTTTGTAGATACATGACACTTTGGGAATATATGCATTGAAAAATTCTCATTATATCATTAGAAAATGAAAGTAGCACATGAAATAATAAATTAAATGTTACACGATTAAGCTATATCATTGGTTATTTTATGAATATATAATTAATTATACTACATATAATTTTCTACACTTTTTTTTATATGTACAAAAGATATTGATGTTTTTTTTTGAATGTTAATATGAAGAATGTGAGCATCATAAAACGCCACCGAGTGATTCATATTTTAATGAAGCATCATCAATTTACTTATTTATAATTTTTAAGCGACTCACATAACATGGGAAGGAATATACCAATAGATTCGTATTATAAGGATGATACTATTGAAACTATAAAGAAATGAAATCCAATTTTTTGCATGAAAATATTTCATTTATGCAAAATATGCTAACATAATTTTTTTATTTTTGTATCTTATTGACAAATAAATTGTATAAATACATCTGTTTTGTCAAGACAATTCAAAAAAGAATGATCACACAAAAAATAACTGCAAATGTTTCCTCAAATATTAAACACAAAGGTTTCATGTATGAAATTTACACTCTAAGTATTTTCTTAGATAAAGTTAATATTCCCAAATGAACCACATGTATTACCTTGACTTTTAGGAGAGATTATTACAAGCAGAGATCGGATATAGACAACCGTTCAGTTTGTCACTATGAATCGTAAAAATGAATTAAAAGCATGTGGGTGAATAGTAAAAGCGCAATGACGAACAATAACTGCGCTTTTAATTTTCACAAAGACAAAAACATGATAGTTATCTTTCTTCGGCCTCCGCATGTAATAATCCATATGAGCCTAATTTGATGAAAAATTGAGTGAAAATATACTAATAAATAAAAAAAATAAGAATCAATTAAAAAAATAATTTAGAAAAAAACATTTTTTTTGGCTCTATCATCATATATTTTATATTATAATAAAATCTTGTTTTATAGGGTTATTTTATGTGCCATGTAAATACTTTCTAGATAATAAAAACTTAAAAAAATAATTATATCAATGTATTCTTATCAAATTGAATTGAGTGAAACATATAAATTATGTATTGTATAGATCTTTCTCAAAATAAATAGAGTAAATTTAAAATTTATTTTAATAAAAAAATTTGAATAGGATATCCAGATTTTGTTTTTTTTTTTTTTTCAAGAATTGCTCCCTCCAAAAAGGTTACCGTGAATGTTTGTTTTTTACTTTTTTTTTTTCATTTAATTTAAAAATTACTCTCTTTAAAAATTCTGCCCTCGTGAAGTAGATTCAGCTATTATTGCAACTAGCCAGATATCCTCATAGCTTTCGGAAACCTTTGAATTTTAGCTGAAAGTGTGCTCTATCTGCATCTGTGGATCAATTCGCAGCCGCTCGTGCCACCTAACTCTACCATCTCATCATCACCAACTCCGTCAATTCCATCGCTGCTCTCCCACTGTCTCCCATATATTTATGTTTCTCCATATGCTATTAGGGCGTGTTGGCCGAGAACAGCAGGGGGATGGCGGTGAGGGAAAGCGCTTTGGAGATCCAGATGGAGGACGTCATCGCCGCTGGACTGCCTCCGGCGGAGGCGAGGGATTTTCATTTAGCGCTCCGGTCGGCGGCCAATGCCGGCCGACAGGTAGGGATGGAGGCGGAGGTGTGGCGAGCAGTGGTGACGCAAAGATTACTGAGGCCGGATCATCCTCACGCTCTCCACCAGCTTGTGTACTACTCCGTGTACGCGAAGTGGGACTTGGCTGAGAGAGGGCCTCCGCCTTACTGGTTCCCCTCTTCGTAAGCTCTTCTTTCGCCTAATTATTCGTGATTATGTATGGGATCTATTCAACAGCTCTAAAAATTTTCTGTGGTTAACGTTTAAGTCATAGATTTCTATAGGGGCGGAAACAGCCTTTGAAGAATGCCTATCATTCAAACAATTACATATAATAGCAGTATAGCATTCAAATGTAGTTGTTATAGTTAATGGAGGAACAATCCTTTCATTTCAGGGTGGACAAATTTTGTTTATAAATAAACTAATATTTTAAAAAATAAAATGAGAACATAATTCAAAGGAAAATCATTATGATTGATAAATTGAAAATTATTACAAATTTAATAATCTGTTTTGCATTTTTTGATATTGTTGCATTACAACTTCATTGAGAATTAAATCGAATATATTTTTTTCAATATAAGACACCAGATAATGATTAAGCAAATCATCATACATTCTACTATGTAATTGATGTTTGACAATCCTCATTGCAGACAATTGATGTTTTTTTTTTAATATAAGGCATCAGACAATGCTCTTCTTTCGGTTAATTGATGTTTTTCGTCGGTCTTCTACCCGACGTCAGACTTCTGCCTGCCATTGGACTACTACCCGTCGTCGGACTTCTTCCCGTCGATGGACTTTCGTCAGTTTTCTACCCGACACAGTACTTCTACCCGACGTCGGACTTCTACCTGCCATCAGACTACTACCTGTCGTCGGACTTCTTCCTGTCGATGGACTTTCGTCGGTTTTCTACCCGATGTCATACTTCTACCCGATGTCGAACTCTTTCCTATCGACAGACTTTTATAGGGCTTTTACCCTACGTTGAATTTCTACCCGTCGCCGTGCTTCTCCCCGATGTCAGAATTCTACCGGACTTTGAATTTATGCATATCGTCAGACTTCTACTCGACGCCAGATTTTCACCCTTCGTCGGACTTCTGTCCGTCGTCAGACTCCTACCCGACCCCGTATTTCTGTCCATCAATAGTCTTTTCAACATCCCTCCTTACAACGGTCTCTCCGACCTCCATTGCCAACCAACTAATATCAGAACTTCGCAGGAACTCTCGAAGAAGTGAAGGAGAAGGGGGAATCTTCGGTCCTTCTTACACAGAGAGGGGCCTTAGGCCTGCACGAGGGATACCACCCGTACAGGGCCAAGGGAATGCCTCAATTGAAAGAAAGGAAGGAGAAGGGGGATCTCCGGACCTTCTTGCATTAAGAGGGGCCTTGGGCCTGCACGAAGGATACCACCTGTACAGAGCTGAGGGAAGGCCTCAATTGAAAGAAAGGAGAGAGAAGGGGGGATCTCCGGACCTTCTTGTACAGAGAGGGGCCTTAGGCATATACGAGTGATACCACCCGTACATGACTAAGGGAATGCCTCAATTGAAAGAATGGAGGGAGGAGAGAAAGTGCAAGAGTTTAATACCCCTAAGGGGGTATTTATAGTAAGAAAAGGGAGTTGGAGAGGTTAAAAAAAAATATTTTTCAAAGCCGCTGGCGGTTTGGGCTAATCGCCAGCGGTTAGCTGGCGGTTTCCAAACAGCGGCCGACAACTAGCCGGTCAGCGCAGGCCTGGCGCGAGCGCAAGGGTCACAGTGCGGGTCGGGCGCTGTCTGCGGGTTGGGCGGGTCCGGATAAGCTAGCGCGCGGGCCGGGTGGGTCCGGGAGGACAGGAGACTGAGCGGGCGCGGCGGTGGCGCGGCAGCGGTGCGCGGCAGCCGGCGGTGGCTTGTCCTTCCCAATTTGTTTCAGGATCCGATTTTGGCCCCGGAAAGGCCAAATTCGACGTTTTTGGGATCTTCGATATCATTTTCAATGTTTCGGACTCAATTTTAACACTTTTAAAGCGATTAGGGACCTCTACGGCCATAGTCGAACTATGTTCGAATTTTAAATCATCCAAAAATTTTTTCGCAGGCTAAGATGCATATTTTCGGACTTTTGGAGCCTCGACGTCCGAAAATAGGGCGGGCATCTGATACGTCATCTAAAAATTATCTTGATCGGGCACGAATCTCGATGCAAAATCAAGTTGGAAACTTCCAAAATTAAAATTGGGACCATTCGAACTTCGATTTCAGCAAACTTATAGTCAAACTGAACGTCTCCGAAATACGAATCCAACGACACCAAATTTGACTCAATCCAAGCCCAAATGAGTCCAAATCAAGGACCCGAAGCGCAGTTGGAAGGTTCAATCCACAATTTTGATTACCAAGCAGTTTCCAAACATTACGTGCTTATAGTCGAATCGAGTGGCTCGACGAGACGAATCCAACGAGCCCTAGATTGCCGAATTACGACATCACTAAGACCTTCAAATGTGTGATAAACGGTCCACAATCAAGGGATTCAATATCGACCGTCCATCCAACCACTCCCCATTTGCCCTTGATCTATCACCTATTTACGGGTCATGCTACTTCAGTAATCTGTAAATAGACCCCTCATTTCTCTTGAGTGGGGATCCAGGCAAGAAGAGAAGAGAATGAAGAAGCTCCTTCTTGACCATCGTCCGGACTTCCGCCGGACCACCATTGGAGGCCCTCACCTCCGCCTGACGTCGTTGCTCTGCCAGTTCACCACTTGAGAACCTAAGCTCCGTCAGACCACCACTAGAGGCCCTCACCTCTGCCGGACCTGATGCCGTTGCTCCGTCGGACCACCACTCAAGGCCCTGAGCTCCGTCGGACCACCACTTGAGGCCCTGTGCTCCACCAGGTCACCACCTGAGGCCTGGACTTCCGTTGGACCACCGCCTGACGTCGTTGCTCCGCCGGACCACCACTTGAGGCCCAGACTTTTGTCGGACCACAGCCTGACGTCGTTGCTCCGCCAGAACACCACTTGAGGCCCTGTACTCCTCCAGGCCCCCACTTAAGGCTCAGTGCTTCACCAGGTCACCACTTGAGGCCTTTATCTCCGCCGTTCCACCGCCTGACATCATTACTCTGTCGGACCACCACTTGAGGCCCTCACCTCCGCTGGACCACAGCCTGACGTCGTTGTTCCGTCAGACCATCAGAGGCCCTCACCTCCGCTAGACCACCGCCTGACGTTGTTGCTTTGCCGGACCACCGTCTGACATCGTTGCTCCGCCGAACCTCCACTGGAGGCTCTCACCTCTGCCAGACCACCACCTGACGTCGTTGCTTCGTCGGACCACCACTTGAGGCCCTAAGCTCCGCCGGACCACCGTCTGACGTTGTTGCTCCGCTGGACCACCACATGAGGCCCGGACCTCCGCCAGACCACCACCTGAGGCCCGGACTTCCACCGGACCATCATATGATGCCCGGACTTCTGCCGGACCACCACATGAGGCCTAGACTTCTACAGGACCACCATTTGAGGCCCAAACTTCTATTAGGTCACCACCTGATGCCCAGAGTTCTACCATAGTACCACCTTACTACAACGATCTTTCAGACCTTGGTTTTCTACCGACTACGGTCCTTTCGACCTCCGTCGCCTACTATGGTCATTCCGATCTCCATCACCAGACAATGGTCTTTCAGACCCTATTCTCCTGCCGACTACGGTCCTTCCGACCTCCGTCGCCTACTATGGTCATTCCGACCTCCATCACCAGGCAACGGTCTTTCAGACCCCGTTCTCCTGCTAATTACGGTCTTTCAGACCCATGTCTCCTGCCGACTATGGTCCTTCCGACCTCTATCAACAGACAGCGGTCTTTCAGACCCCGGTTTTCTGCCTACTACGGTCTTATGGACCACTGTCTCGTGCCGACTATGGCCCTTCCAACCAAACAAACATGTCTATGTTGATTATTGTAACTCCCAACATGTAATGCACTCTATATGATGTACATTTGTACCATCAAGCCAAGGCCTTTTCCCTAAGAAGGGCCTCATTTTTAATCGACTGCAAATACTAGTGGATTCTTTCAAACTGGGCTAGGCCTCGTGGTTTTTCCCTCCTTTTCAGGGGTTTCCACGTAAAAACTCTAGTATCTCTTATGAATGCTACACTCTCTTTTTTAGTTATGCGTGTGCTGGATCTTCGTACAACCCTAACACGTTAAACTATATATTTCTCTACCGCTGTGAATACTCCAGGACGCAACAACACCCATAAAATCTCGACCCTAAATATGAATAAATCCTTATCAAACATAAAAATTCCTAATAAAATAAATTTAATATATCTCAAAAACAACCACTCCCGAGTTCTCATACACATGAGGAGGCTCGATGAGGTGTGGCTTTCCTAAGCATTCACACTCATCAACAATGAATGGAGGATGATAGTTTGTAAAATCGATCCCTAATAGTTGAGATATAACCGATGATGATGATGATGATATACTAATTGAAGCATATATATGACTACTTATTTTGTTCATATTTCAGATTTTCCGCATTTTTTCCTTTAGTTCACATATTGCTGGCTTTCTGAAAATGGAAATTATTCAAATATTATTTAACTTTCTACTCGATTGAGGTGTTTACTATTGACAGGGCACAGTGTAAGCTGACAAACCTTGGACGGCTTATGGAAGCCAATGGTCCAAAACTCTTGGGTTCATCATATGTGGATCCCATTACAAGTTTTAATGTATTCCAAAATTATTCTGTTTGTCATCCGGAGGTGATTTCCTGTTCTATTAATTTGAATGGCCTCTAACATTACTTATATGTTTGGATTAAGTTGAATATGGAGGTTAATTTTCATATCTTTTCTTTCTTATGGCGTGATTATATTTTGAAAAAAATGTTTTTCTTTAATGTTCTTTTTCAGGTGTACTGGTCAATTGTGGTGAATGAGCTTTCTGTTATATTTCGCAATGAAGCTAAATCTATTCTTGACACTTTTGATAAGTTCAAGGAGGGGGGAACTTGGTTCCCTGGTGCTGTTCTGAGTATCGCTGAATGTTGTCTATTGCCATCAAATTCTCCAAAGAAAACAGATGGGAATTCGGCTATAATTTGGATGAATGAAGGTTCTGATGATTCTCCTGTTAGCAGTTTATCTCAAAAGGAGCTCCGCAACCAAGTGATGTACACAATTCTCATTTCTGATCTTAGAACCTAAATTTATTCTATTCCAGTCTCCACGTAAAATATGCTGTGACTAGCTGTTTTGGTTGGAAATTGTCTAAATTACAATTTTGCCATTGCCATGTTTGCTAGGATGGTCGCAAATGCACTTGACACTCTATTTACAAAGGGAGATGCAATTGCAATTGACATGCCAATGACTTCCACTGCGGTTATAATATATCTAGCCATCATCCTGGCAGGTTACGTTGTTGTGTCCATTGCTGACAGTTTTGCATTCAAGGAGATTGCAACTCGCATGCGGATATCGAAAGCCAAAGGAATATTTACTCAGGTGACCGTTATCCTTTTATCTTTAAATTGTTACCGTTATCTTTACTTGAAGTTTATCCAGTAAAAGAGCAATTTGTCTGAAGAAGCAAATATCACATGCTATTCTCTTGTTGAATTGGACCAACACATGCTGTTGCTTCCTGGAAAACAGCCTTGGGCATGGTCGAGGTTCAATTCTCAAAGGATGTGCCTTTATTTCAAGCTTTATTCCTGCACATAAACCAAGAAACAATATTTTCACCCTATCTTAGGGGTCTTGCAACCCTCGGATAGCGTGTGAACATTGTACTTTCTAGATGTATGTAAGTGAGCTTGCACTAAAGATGGCCTTATTCAAGGACCTTGGCTGGCCAAGGCTTCTATTTGTCATGTAATCTTGGACAGGTTTGTTATGTTCTCATAAACGTTAGAAATAGACGCTTGTAATTCTTGCAGCTGTTTCTTAGCTTCTGCTACTATATGTAATATGTTCTTACATGACTTGCTACATTAGGTAAATGCTCTCTTTGAAGGTAGTTCGTATATGAATAAGACAAATTAGAATTTTTATGTTTCTCAGCATGAAATATTTAAGAATTTTTATGTTTCTCAGCATGAAATATGATTCTAAAAATGAAATATGTAAGAACTGAAATTTTAAAGCTAACTAAATATTGAAACATATTTCTTTCATTTCATAGACAGAATTCTTTTGAAAAATCATGAGTTATTTTCTGTTTTTAATAGATAAGAGGAAGATACTTTATTCCACTATTATGATATGATTGTGATATTATTTAGAAAGATAATGATCATATTGGGAAGTTAATTGTTATGGCTTAATTGATCTCCGAGGTAACACTTTGACATGGTTTATCTGTGTGACTAGAATAATAAAATAACTACTGATTGCAATTTTTTTCATTTTTTTTTGTAAACTATTACAAAATGCTAATTTATGATATTTTTTTTTGCAGGATTTCATAATTAGAGGTGCGAGGAAATTTCCCCTTTACAGGTAACAGTACTAATTATGTAAGTTTTCCATACCTATACTATAAAGCATTGATCTTTATGATAAACCTTTGATGTTGTATCAGGGTTTACTTTATTGAGGCAAATGCATCATTTTATCTTCTTTCATGATTTACTATTCTTTATATTGATCAAATTTGATGAAGCAAGCAACTTTGTTTTTCTCCCCATCAAATATACATAGGAAAATATGAGATTATGCTGTACCCCAGCCCGTTCGGCATCAGCTTAATGGGCTGAGAATTGGAGGCATATAGAATGGAATTTATTGGTTAAAGAAGGGAGAATATTATAATACACAAATGGTGGTTTATATGCATTAGTAGGCTTTACTCAAAATTTTCATCCTTATAGCGTATAACCTAACATTGGTGTCAAGGCTCTATACTTTTAAAGTAACCTATGAAGCAACAATCATAAAATTCTAGAAATAATCAATATAAATGTGAGAATATTTATCATCAGGCATAATAGGATAATATATTAATAAATAAAATAATCACATTAATAGTAATATACCAAACAATTTACCTTCTCATTCCATATTTTAAAGAAGTATTTCCATAACAAGGGAGGTTACAAACCTTAACGAGTACGAATAACCTACTTATAGCTGATCGAGGGTGGGCAATCATGTGTGTTGATTGTCATCACTATGGTTTCTTCGGACTCCAATATATGGGGCTCCATCAATGCTAGATTAAGAGAATCTAAATATTACTAAAATTCAATATATTTCACAATTAGGATAAGGGAACCTCCAAACATCAAATATTGAAAACAAAAAGTAATGTTTAAGTATACTCTTCAATTAGGAATTTGCCAAAATTTCTAAAACTAAAAAAATCCATCGCATGGGAACCATCTCACAATTAAAAATTTTAAATCCATTATTTAATGATTTTAGTAAAATGTTCTTAAAAATGATAAATTTACATGAAAGTATCAAGATTAGGGAAAAAGTTCTTTTGTCCTATCATTATTAATTTAAGAAATCTAGGATGAATTATATTACTTTGTAATTTCCTTCCAATTTGGGATACTTCGGGATTAATCCAGTTATTTGTCTATTCTGTTTTAAACAATCAACTTTAAGAATGCAATTAATCCTAAAAATATTAATCAACACAATTACAATATAAACTAACAAACTTGCTTCATGCTAAACCTAGGTCAAACATCTTAAAGCTTTTATAGCCATGTTTAGTGGGTCCATTATACTTGCATCTCATGACCATGCTTACCCCACTAACTTTATTTGGTATAGTTATATTGATGTAAGGCTTCTGAATTGTATGAAATAAAACCATCATAATCTCAGATATAAATAAGAGTTGCTCCATAACCTTTTGCGTACAAATTCATTGAGAATGTGCACATGTAAAATGGGAATTTTCAAATAAGCTAAGCAGGAGATACGGATTTTCAAGCACGTCTCTAAAATAAACCAAAATTTGCATGTGCACATTTGTTTACGTAGTAATTTTTTCCTGAACATTGAATATAGTTGTTGCTGAACTTGTGTTGTTCTTGGTTCAAATTAAGTGATAAATTTGACTATCATGTCCTCTGCTTTTCTTACTCAGTTACTCTTTCACCTATTCAGTGAATTGTTCTCTCTTTGATAATTTTAGAATGGGGAAACTTAAAATATTTTCCTCTTTTTATATGTAAATAATTTTTGATGATTTAAGTTGCTTACTCTTTCTTATTAATATTGTCCCAATCTTTTAAGGGAAATTTACATACATACCACTTTATAATATCTTATTTACATATCTAACTCCCAAAACTTTAATATTACATGCATACCACCCTATATTATTTTAATATCAAATATATCACTTATATTTCTTTCCTACCCCTTATATATTTCATTTCTACCACTCATATTTGATATGAGAATGAACTATGGGTGGTATGTATGTAATATTAAAGTTTCAAGTGTTAAATATGTAAATAGAGTAGTATAAAATGGTATTTATGTAAATCTCCTATCTTTTAATTGTGAAACTTGTTATCTTGATTACTCTGTATTTATAGTCGTGTTGTAGAGGCGACCGATTGTAAGGCAATCGTTGTTCCTGCTTCCGGTAATGATGTGGGACTTACACTAAGGAACCATGATTTATCCTGGAGAGATTTTCTGTCACGTGTTGCGGGTCTTCCCAGGTGCAAATTAAATACTCTTTGAAAATACTGTTTTATATTCTGAAAAATTTCTACCGTTTTCTGTAACTGTATGTTATAATGTGAACAAGTGATATTGTTCTGTAGCAGTAGGCTTCCCTATGCATTTTCTCAAAGCAAGAGTATTTAACAATTTTGATTGGAAAATAGAATTTTTAGAAACGTTGTACTTGGTTTTAAATTTCCATTCTAAAGTATTTCATTTTTGACTACTTTTTCCTGTACTCACATATAACAATCACATGGAATAAGTTCTTTCACTTGGCGCACATTTATGTTTCGTTTGAGACAGCTTTCTTACTGCTTTTTAAAGCAGATTTTTAGTTAAAATTTTTTAATTTTTGTACTAAAAAGCTGCTTTATGAAGAAGTAAGAAAGCCGTCCCAAACGAATGGTTAGTTTAAATAGTCACCAGGTAATATGACAAAAGCTTCTTTGCAATCCATTTTACTTGTAGGCCATGCGACTATTCCCCTGTTTACCAATCTGCAGATGCTGCGATTAACATACTGTTTTCTTCTGGAACTACTGGTAATCCTGATTTTCACGTGATTTATCACTTCTAGCATTTTTTTTTTACTTAAGAAAATGAATTCATTATACATTAACATGCCTCACATCAGGAGAACCCAAAGCTATTCCTTGGACACATATCTCCGCAATTAGGAGTGCAGCAGATGGGTGGGCACACCTGGATATCCAAGCTGGAGATATAGTATGCTGGCCTACTAACTTGGGATGGGTGATGGGTCCAATTTTACTCTACTCATGCTTTTTGAATGGTGCTACACTTGCTCTTTATCATGGGTCACCCCTTGGACGTGGCTTTGGAAAATTTGTTCAGGTAAATGATGACAATGCATATGTAATGATGACACTAATGTTACTTTAATGATATTGATGTTTTGTAATTCATGATGCACCGACACTTCTCAAAAAGGCATACAGTGTCCGACACGTATCCAACACGACACTTGTTCGACACTCGTCCGACATGTGTCGGACACGCCAAAAACGTGTCCGATTAAAAAAATATTAAATACAAATTGGACACGCGTGTCCGATACGCGTACCTTAAATATTTCATGATTTTTTTTTTAAATATAATTTCTTGTATTTTGCGGGATTTAAACTAAATTTCTTATTTTCTATCCGCAATACAAAATCAGCGTCTGCACTTAATACCCAATCATCGAATATTCTCATTTTCATTTCTTTTTGATAGTGAAGGTATTTTGATCTCCTCTCTCGGTGATTGATGAACGTCATCGATGCCTAACTCTCGACATTCTAATACTAATTATTTTAAGCACAAATTTTAGTTAAATAACTTATTATTTCTAAATTATTTTTTAAATTGTACTTATTTAATTTTTATATACTATTTTTAAAATATGAAAACTATAATACCGTGTCCAACCCGTGTCCGTGTCCCATATTTTCAATAATTGACATGTCCCGTGTCCGTGTTGTATCGTATCCATGTTGCCGTGTTCATGTCTGTGCATCATAGTTTGTAATAAAGGGTATTTTTTTGTTCAGGATGCTTCTGTGACAATCTTAGGTACGGTACCAAGTCTAGTGAAAACATGGAAGAGTAGCAAGTGCATGGAAGGACTTGACTGGACAAAGATCAGGTAGGTTGGGATTGCTCAGATCTTTGTCCTTTGAACTGTGGAAGCTGAAAGCTGTTTTTTCCATTTTCCTTGAAGGCTATTTGCTTCAACTGGAGAAGCTTCTGATATTGATGATGACATATGGCTTTCTTCTAGAGCCTTTTATAAGCCTGTTATTGAATGTTGTGGTGGGACAGAGCTTTCATCATCTTACATCCAGGGAAGCTTGCTGCAACCCCAAGCCTTTGGAGCATTTAGCACACCCTCAATGACAACTGGTTTTGTCATTATTGATGAGCAAGGAATTCCTTATGTAACGATCAGTATTTTAGATTATATTGTGTTATGTCATGTATCGCTAAAAGTTTTTTTGGTACTAATTATTCCATGATTCTACACGACAGCGTGATGATGAACCTTGTGCTGGAGAAGTGGGTTTATTTCCTAGATTTATGGGAGCTAGTGACATGCTGCTTAATGCTGATCACAAGAAGGTTTATTTTGATGGTATGCCATCTTACAGAGGAATGGTAAGAATTTCTTATAATTGTTTGTTTGAAATGTATTTCCTAGCAATTTATATTACTTTTTTATGAAACATTTTCCTATTTTAGGAAATAATTAAGCTAGTTAGTTATTTCCTTTATTAGATACTTGTTTAGTGTGTGTATGTATATATATAAGTAGATGTAGTACCATTTTTTTTATTAAGAATAATAAATTAAGAAATTCTTGGTATCAGAGCTAGTGCTCTAAATCCTAATCTCTTTAGGCCGCCTCTCTCTAGCAAACTCTTTCTGAATGTCTCTTCTCTGTTTCTGAGGCCGATTATCTTTGACCGATTCTCCTAACCAGCATTCGTCCTGACTTTCTTTTTTCATATTTCTAGTAACCTTATTCTTTCTCTCCCTCATCTTCTTCTTCGCAATACGAATGACCTCATCACAAACATCCGACATCACAACACCAATCAGGAAGTAATTCAAAAATTCCAAACATTGGTGGTAGTGATTCTTCTCCTATTCTTATCACGTGACACAAATTAAATGGACAATAATTATTTGTAGTGGTCACAATCTATGTTGTTGTTCATTTGTAATAACTAATAAGTGAAAGAATGAGAATCTCACGGGAGTAGCAACCATGCTAGAAACTACAAATCTTAGCTTCAAAAAGTGGAAGATTGAAATTTGTGTGGTCATGTCATGGCTTATCAATTTCATGAACAAGGACATGGGTGAAACTTTCTTATTGTTTGCGATTGCAAAATAAATATCAGATGCATCTATTCTAACTCTTAAAATACTTCAGAGTTATTTAGGTTGAATAAGTATTTCATGACTTACGCCAAGAAGAGCAATTTGTTAATCAATATTTGAATATTTCAACACACTCACGTGGTATTGACAATAACTTAACTTAGGCTTCGTTTGAGACAATTTTCTTGCTACTTTCTAAAACAAATTTTTAGTACAATTTTTTTTTTGAATTAGAAAATTTTGTACTAAAAAGTCGTTTTCGAAAGTAATAAAGAAGCTGTCACAAACAAAGCTTTATTCAAAACTCACTCATGGACATGTCCAAAAGATGCAATAATATACAAGCAGATTGTGAAACAAAAAGGTTGTTCAAGGATAGGGAGTTGGATGATGTTCGAGGTCGAATCATGGGTACTAAACCACTGCCCAATCTTAGGGAGGCTTTCTTAGAGGTAAGACATGAAGAAAGTAGAAACAAAGTGGTGATGGGATCTAAGGAACAACCCACATCAACGTTGGATGCATCTGCCTTTGTTGTCTGATTGTTTAACAGTAATGGTGGAGATCGTCAAAAATGGGAAAGAACATGGTGTGATTATTGTAAGAAATTAGGTTATTACATGGAGACTTGTTGGAAGCTCCATGGCAAACCAGCTGATTGGAAACCAAAGCCACAATTTAATAAAGACAACAAAGCACATGTGGCCTCCAACTCTGAAAGTGCTTTTATCTTCGAGCCTAACTCATCTAATAAAGAGCATATTGATTTGTTATCGAACTTATTTAGTCAAGTTGGCAATGGTAGTATTACTGGGACATATTTGGTTGTTCAAACAGATTCTTGTATTGTCTATAATATTCCAAAATTTAAATTTGGAAGAATTATCATATTTTAATATCTTAATTGATTTTCCAGTAACTAAATATATATCATTTTAAATAAATCTAGCAAAAAAATTATAAATCATATACATCAAAATATTTATATATTCATTCATTTAAAATGCAATGTACAATAGCTAGGAGATTTCAATAATATCAATTTATTTTTTTAGAGCTTTTGACCACAAAAGAATAGAACAAAATATAAAAATAAAAGAAAACTTGAAAACACTGATCAACCTAACTCCTGAGGGTCCCAACCCTTTTTCAGTACTGAAATCAATAAAACCACATAACAAGCTTATAAAGCCCAACAGGTAGCCATAACTTACCACTGCCTGCAATGCAAGACAATATTCAATATGCTTGCTCTAGTCCTAATCAACATGAATCATCAATTAATATGTGTAATAAGAAATTTCTAAGATAAAGAGTAAAATCAATATGATCAGTGAAGTGAAATGAGATCTATCAAAATATAAGAAAATTGATAAGGGCTATCAATCAATAAGCCATGTCAGTATGTTATGTTATATTGCATCAGTATAAATGCATGTTCTATCAATGCAACATCAGCTCTATCTATTAATCAGTTTGATGCATTATCATGTAAATACAATTATAAGCACAATTATGAAGAGCAAAGTATGACATCTTGTTTTAATGTGGTATTTTTATCATTCCATCTATTATCTATCATATCTATCCATTTGTCAATTTTATTTTATCTTTAATTTAATTCTATTAATTATTTATTTTTATATGTAACTTTCAATAATCATTTAAGAGTTGTCACCATTTACCTGTTAGTATAATTCGGTCAATTGGTTACAGACTCCGAGTAAGATTATACTACTAACCTTTTAGTTAAAGGAAATCACATCGGCCCATCCTCATGTGCTGGATATTATGCTTTAAGAGTCAACACATATTAATTATAATATTAACAACAAACTTTCATTGCTTACATGTAAATGCTACATTTTTCTGTGCAATGTAAGTTAAATTCTATAATGGGTAGGTTAGGCAACCATAAACTTGTGGGTGAAATCAATGACACGTTGAATATTTTTGATTGGAGGTAGCTCGTCAAGTAGTTCATTCGAAATTAGATTTAATAACTTAGAAAGGATATTATAGACTACAATAGGTATATGAGTCTCTAAAGGGATGGGGTGACTTTCTTATAATGTAATAAGTGCAGACAAAATTTTTTTCTTAATTTTTTTAAATCTAAGTTTTAAGTATGAATTCTAATAGGAGGTAAGTCATTAGGGAAGGCTTCCTGAGCTAAAAGTGAATAAGTGAGGGTCAATAACTATAAGTTGAAGTTTTATTTTTTATTTTATGTGCAGTTACATGCTTAAGATCAAAAGAGATTTTATGCGGGGGAAGTGCAACTTCTTTCTTTTGTAATTTGATGTGAAGTTTGATGATATTATTATTAACTTTAAATACATAAATGTTCTCACAATCATAATAAATCACATTTCTATCATAAAGCTAGGTTCTACCTAATAGGATATGAGCTATGTCTACTGGTAGAACATCACATCATATCTAATTCTCGTAAATACTCATTTTAATTGAAACAATGCATCTAAAAGTCACGGGTAGGGAGGTGTGATTAATCCAATTGACATGAAAGAGCTCCGGGGGAGGTTCAAGTTTTAGGATTGTCCAAATAAGGGCACTAGTGGAGATAACATTCATGGCATTCTCATGATCAATAATAACTTAGCAATCCTTTTTATCTTAAGTGATTATCATTGAAAAGCTTTATGTTGACACCTATCTTTTGAATTTAATTTAGCTACTAAAAGGCATCTCATAACAATCATGAGCGTATCATCGAACCTTCATTTTCTGAAAGAGGATGATCAACAAAATTTTTTTCATAATTTTTATAATAAAAACATGGATTACCTAATCACATAAAAAACATAACTTATTATAGTCAAAATTCATTCTTGACATATCAATATCAGATATATGAAGGTTTAAATATTATAAATGTAATGCTTTGCTGGTAGATCCTCCGAAGACATGGAGACAAAATTCAGAGAACAGTAGGCGGATATTATATTGTACTCGGCAGGGTCGATGATACCATGAACCTTGGAGGTATCAAGGTAAAGATAGCAACTGACAACGCAGTTGTTTCTTTTCATTCAGCTTTTATTATTTGTAATATCTCTGTATTCATCAATCATATCATGTATCCTGTCTTGCAGACAAGTGCAGTTGAGATTGAAAGGGTATGCAATAGGGCTGAAGAAAGTGTGTTGGAGACAGCTGCGGTTAGCTTTCGGTCCAGAGATGGTGGACCTGAGCAGTTGGTTCTGTTTGCAGTGCTAAAACCTGGAATGGCAAAAGAAGAATCCAGTTTGAGGGCCAAATTTCAGAGAGCAATTCAAAAGGACCTAAATCCTTTGTTCAAGGTATCAAATATTTTCGTGAAATACTTAAGAGTCTGTTTGGGTTCATTTTATTTTATTTTTGGAAAGATATATTTGTTTGATGTTTGAAGTGGAGAAATGCATCGGGCTTGTTGTGCGATGGAAAAGTCCCCCTCAAACTTAAGGGAAAATTTTATAAGATGGTTGTGAGACCTGCAATGCGTTATGGTGTTGAATGTTGGCCATTAAAAGAGAAGCATAATACTAAGTTAAGTGTTGCAGAGATGAGGATGCTTAGGTGGATGAGTGGCTTTACCCTTATATAAGATACGAAATGAGCATATACGTAAAAATATTGGAGTAGCTCCAATGGAAGATAAGATTAGAGAGTCTCCTTAGATGGTTTGGTCACATTAAACGTAGGCCTTTTGATGACCCGATTAAGAAAGTTGAAGTATTAGATTTAACTTATGTTAAGAAAGGTGGAGGTATACCTAAAAAGAATTGGTTAGAAAATATTAGAAATTGTCTCTCTTTATTAGATTTAAATGAGAGTTTGACTTTTAACAGGTCACAATGGCGAAAAAGGATTCATGTAGCTGACCCCACGTAGTGGGACAAAGGCTTAATGTTGTTGTTGTATTTTTAACTTATTTTATTTTATTTTTTCTTAACATAAATGATTATTTTGAGGGTTTTTTAAAAATAATTATTACTAGGGGCCGCTGCTGCCCACACCACCTCCACCGTCATCATTTTGCCCGGCATTGTTATTGGCATACTGGCAATTACCCTCTACTGTTTTAATCAACTTATTCAGTGTTCAACAAACATAAAAATATATTTTAATATATAAAATAAAATTAAAATTAAAAACAAAATAAAAAATATATGCAGAAAATGTTCTCAAACGACCTCTTATGTTTCGTTTGGGACGGCTTTTTTACTGCTTCTTAAGGCAGTTTTTTAGTATAAAAGTTAAATTTTTTTACTAGAAAGCTGCTTTAAGAAGCAGTTAGAAAGCCGTCCCAAACGAAGCCTTTCATCTGCCTCCTTGAAACTTTAAAATTGCATCCGAAATGCCAAATGTCATTGGCCATCATCCATTTCTAGCTCTGTAAATACGGGTAGAAGGCTAGAATAGCTCATGAGATACTTCCAGTTAATCTAACTGTTTGTAGTATGGTAACAAACTGGGGATCTGTAATATTTTTCCTGACTTTCCAGTTCTTTCATCCTCTTCTCTGCTGAACAGGTAAACCTGGTTAAAGTCGTTCCGGAGTTTCCACGGACTGCTTCTAACAAGCTGCTACGACGAGTTCTAAGGGATGAGCTGAGCAAGGCTTCAACCCTCAGCAAACTGTAAGAAACTTCGAAATATCTTGTTTGGTCGAACGCCAATGTAACTGTTAGCATTGTGAGCTGTCTTCAATAGGAGAGATTGTTCTGCGGGGACATCGAATATAGCTTTACATCCGAATACTAATTAGAATGAGTCACGTCAGCAATACCGAGCCGCGGTACTGAACAGTACCGAGCCGTGGGCTTAGATATCCGGACGGGATTCGGCTTCTGCACAGAATAATCTTTCCTTCAATAGTGTGGTAATGTTTGGTGTACTTCTAGAAGCTGTTTAGTTGTCCAAAAACAGATTACATATGCCTTGGGCAAGTTTGCAGAGTAAGGCTTCATTTAGGACGGCTTTTTTATTGCTTCTTAAAACGAAATTTTAATATAAATATTAAAAATTTTAGTACTAAAATTTCGTTTTGAGAAGCAATAAAAGAGCTGTTCTAAATGAAGCCTAAATCATTTTCAAATTCAGTTCATATCCATATTGGAAATGGAGGAGGAATTAAGTATAAGGGGAGTGTTTTGTGTTTGTTTTTTTAAACGTAGCGCACGAAATGTATGTGAATTTTGTTTACAGATATTTCTAAATTATTGTAATATAGAGATGTTTCCATGGATCAAAACAGTATGCAACTACAACAAACAAGCCTTTAACTCATTACAGAGGTTGATTATCTGGATTTTTTTTTGTTCTATTAAGAGTTAAATTCTTATTTAATTTTATTAAAAAAATAAATCATTTTAATGCGTTCTAATCGATTTTTTTAGGTCTATTTCAACCTTAATCCATCGATTGTCCTCGCAAGGTTATTGAAAGGATGATATTTTATGTGACCAAACAATCACGACGACTCTCTCTAATTTTATTTGCCACTGGAGCTACTATTTATTTTGTATTCTATTTTTAAGTGTAAATCACTCATTCATTTGAGCATTTTAATCGCCGGAATATATAATTTAATTTTACTCTTAACTTTTAATGGCTAATATTTTACATTATAAAATGTTGTAGGCTTTACCATCTAAACTTTGTATGCATTGGTGCAATTTTAAAATACATGTAATGTGCTTAAGAAACACATACAACAAATTCTAAATTTCTAATATAATTTTCATTGCTAGAGATTTTGAGAATTTTTCGTATATATTTATAAATGTGAAATATCTGAAACATTCATAAAAAAGTATTTTAATATTTTTGAAATTTTGAAAAATGCTTGAAAATGAAATTATATGCATAGAATGAATTGGCAAAATTCCATAATTAAAGCACTAATTTTCATAATTTATTTGATTAAATAATGGATTATAGACATTGAGTGGCAATTGGCGGGGTGGTGGAAGCGGCTAGCGAGCTTCATTTCATTGTGGGTGGTGGAGATCAGCGCGAGCAAAAGCTTGTGAAAGATGATAGTGGCGGCGAGAGGTTATTGATGGGATGACGATGATGCAAGATGATAATAATAATGGATAATTTATAGTATACTTAAAATTAAGTTAAATCTAAAATTTTAAATACATTAAATTAAATTACAAAATAAAAATTTTAAAAATTTAAAATTCTACTCTTCATTATTTTTAATTTAAGTCAAACACAAAATTTCATTTTCCTTCAAACCAATTATTGGGCCAAGTATGCGACAGATCCGAATCCGATAGCCAAACTATAAATTGCGGTGCTCGCTGTTCTGCAGTTAACAGCCGCTCGGACCTTTTGTTTTTTTTTTTTGCGCGGTGAATCTCGCTCGTCCTCAACCTCACATATCGCTAACGACAAGCTCTCGCTCTTTGTCGCTCATTTGCCGATTTTATTTCTTCCTTATTTTCCCCGGTTCTCCGTTCTTCGAGCATCGAACGCTTCCCACTTCTCCCAATACACACACGGAGAGAGAGAGAGAGAGAGAGAGAGAGAGAGAGAGAGAGTTGAAGATCTAGGGTTACGGTCTTCTGGTCCGATTTCTGATTCTTGCTTCGTGGCTGCTGTGAAGGAAGATGAGCGAAAATCCTATGCCGGGGAGTTCCCATGGGAATCTGGACGAGCAGATTGCACAGCTGATGCAGTGCAAGCCACTCTCCGAACAAGAGGTTCTTCTCGAATCGATCTTACGTGTTTTATCTTCTACTGTGAGCCTTTTTTTGCGTTTTAATTTTTGTTGGATTGGTAAAATTTTTTCCGTGGTGACCGATCGCGGGTGGTGAGCAAGTATTCTGATAGGGATTGCAGTTTCTTCTGTTGATTCGGGCGAATTTCTGGTTTCGGGAAGTTAGGGCTTGTGATTAGAGGGTTTGGTTTGGTGAACATGTTGAGTTTTGCAGCTTGTTTGGGGTTCTTTTTATTATTTCGCTTAATCAGGGATAAAATCCTATTCGTTTCCTGCACACAGGATACTATAGCTTAATTTATCAGATCTGCTGCCTCGCTGGTTTATTTGTTGCTCATTGGTATAGAGTTAGATTGGATATTTGAACCTGTTTCTAGTTATACGTGATTGTTGGAGCACGAGTAAGAAGGTCAGGAACTCCTCTTCAGCATTGGAATAATCATTTGATTCAAATTGGTCGTTTGGTGTAAAAAAGTTAACAACTTCATTTATAAAAAGCATTTTGGCATTTAAAAGTTGCACGAGGATGTAAATTGGACCGGATTTCACCATCGAGTGCTTTCTGGACACTTATTTTAATTTGCTTTTTTATTTTATTTGAAACCCAAATGACTTAAGTCTGTTTGGTTGCTTGAAAAAAGAATGCAATGTAAAATGAATGCAATGTTAAAGAAATACTTTGGAGTTGTTTGGATAATTGTAAAAGGAATGCATGACTTTATTTTTTTTGTTGGTTTGAAAGAAAGTGGATGTAATGTAAAGTGTAAAAAGGTTGTGGTTGGGGTGGCCCGCGGTGGTCGCCGGCTGGAGGTGTGAGACGGTGGAGGGTGGTGGTGTACGGCTATCGGTGGTGGCGGTTGACGGGCAGTGGTGGCCCACAGGTCGTGGCAACTGGCGTGGCTGTAGAGGTGGCCAACAGGCGATGGCAATGGTGGTGAGTTTGCGCTATATTTGGAAATCACCCAAATCGGAGGAATTTCAATTACACCAAAAAAGAGCTAGCTGGTGTATTCCAGACGAACTGAAATTTTACTTTGCATTTCTTTTACTTCAAACCAAACATCAATATTTCTGAAACCCTCGCATTTGGAATACTTTTCACTCTCTTTGTACCAAGCCAAACAACCCTTTAAGAGTTTGATGTAAGATGGTTTTGAAACGCTGGTATTATGACGGCATCGAATGTCGATGTTATGATTGCAACAGACATTTTTGTGAAATCTTAGCCGTAACTTGCTGAAGAGAAATGAAAATGAGAATGTTTGGGGAATGAGATATAGAGTGCGGGCGATTGATTTGGGGATATGGAGATGAAATAAGAAATTTAGTTTTATTTTTTAATTAAAAATTAAAATAAATAAATTATATATATTTTTGATATAATGTTTAAGACATGTTGTACAAAATTTTTACACTATTTTTTTAATCGGTATGTCTTCGATATGTTTGTCATGTATCAAATGCGTGGCCTGTCCAATACGTGTTAGACACCACATGCCTTTTTGAGAAGTGTTGGTGCATCATAGCTCGAATCTAATGGCTCACACAATTACCAAGTTTGATTATCATTTGGATAACTAAATAATCATAAGCATAAACAATCTTGAAAATGAGTTGTAAAAAGAATTTTATATATATATATATATATATATATATATATGGAGATATTGTAAGAAAACTTATATTGGGTTTAACCAACTCATTCAAATTAAACAAGAATAAACGAAGATTGATTATTCATAAACTAACCCTAAATAGTTGGGATAACTCTATTAATTATAATGATCACCATCATTTAACTTGTCTTTACGTATTGAATGAAACTGGAAAATTTGATTTATTTATAAAGATTTTGGCTAGTCAAAGATGTTCAAGGGATTGTGTTTTTATAGGTGTTTTATTTGTCTTGTTTGATTTGGGGGTTTTTAGTTTGATAATAACGGAGTATAAAGTATTCAAAATGTAGGCTTTTTAAGATTTTTGGTGTTTGGTTTTGATGGAAAAGGAATGCAAAGTAAAATTTTGAAGAATTTTAACTTAATTTAGTAATTTATTTTTTATTTATTCAAAATTTGCTCGTCTTTTGCTGAATTTCAAATACACCGCAAGCTGACTCCGCTGTCATTGCTAGCCACCGCCCATTATCCACCACCATCAGACGCAGTTATTGGCTATTGCCCTTGTTGCTAATTGTTGCCACCCCCCCCCCCCCCCCGCGGCCACCACCACATTCGACCACCTCTATCGTTGTCATTTGTACTGCATTCATTTTACTTAAAAGCATTTGTTTTACACCATTATCCAAACAACTTTAAAAATTCAAATATATTGCATTCCTTTTATATTGTATTTATTTTACTTTGTATTCTTTTTTAGCAAAACAAATAGCCCCTTGGTGACAAAAAAATCATTTGGAAAGAAAGCAGAGAGATATAAAAGATTTTTACGATATAGAATTTGGATTTAGAGATCTATATCATGAATGTTATTCTAGAAGGTGTGGATAGTTATGCTACAAATCAAAAGAAGATATGCCAACCCTTTTTTCTAGTTTATCGGAAAGGTTATTGAATTGTTTTTACACTCCAATTATTTTCTTTTTCTATTACTTTTGATTTATTATGATTTTTTGGTATGCATGTTGATGTGAGTTTTTTCATTCTAGTCCAATTAGGTTTTATGACAATTGTACTAAATTTTTTGTGATCCTAATGATATAATGTCTAGATATTGGAGTTTTTGCCTCGTTTGGTAGACTTTTGGCATAATGCAGACAGTTTTGCGCCATGCTAGTTTTTGCATGCAATAGTGAATTTGTTCACATTTTCTTTTTGGTTTTCATAGCCATACCAGGTTTTTGTAGCATATAGATCGAACATTGTGTTTGATACTTCCACTGGGTGCAATTTAATTTGATTTCTTATTTAACATTTAGGTAACATTGTCTATTTAGAAGTTATTTGGCAAATAAGCAAACATAAATGATTGAAGTAGTTAGGTGCTCTAAGATTTTTTTTCCTGCTTGTAGAATAAGTGCATTTACAAAATGCTTAAAGCACATAAGAAGTATTTTGTTGTTTGATAAATACTATTGTTACAAGTAGCTCTTAAGGCTCAAATGGATGAAAAGGCCAGTGTATTTAAAAGTAGCTCTCAAGGAAAAGTAATGGTAGGCATGCATTTTACTTATACATGTTTATTTTCAAGGCGCTTAAAAGTTTATTTAAAAAGTAGGTTTGGGCAACTTTTGAAAATTAGTACAAAAGTTCTATAAACAGATTTTATAGAACCACTTTCCTGAGCAAAATAATTCCAAAAAATTCTTAAAAGTGTAATACCTACATTTGCATTTTTTTCTTATTTATAGGCAACTCCTTAATATAGCTCCTACTATTTGACAATTATAGTTTGCTATTTTTTCTATTTCCTTTTTAATATTTCTTTGCAGGTCAGAGTATTGTGTGACAAAGCAAAGGAGATTTTGATGGAAGAAAGCAATGTCCAGGTAAGACTATGTTTATTGTATGTGTACATTTACTTGCAGTCCTTTAGATGTTTTTTCCTGGTAAACAAATAGTATCTGTTCTTTTTATTTTCCTTTGAGGTAGTTTTTGTTCTGTCTTTCATAATTGTAGTTTCGTTTTTTTTGCTGGTAACATAGGTTTGATGCATGTGTTCTTATTATGACATCATGGAACTCACGTATTCATGGAATCAAAGATGAAGTTTGCGTGAAGGTTGCATTTGCAAATTCATCTTCACTAGTCTTTTTTCTTTGTGTTGTACAAATGTCATGGATCTATTTTCTATTATTTTACTATTTTCCTATTATTATGCATAAGAGTTGTTATAGCTCAATCATTGATATAGTCCTTTGAATTTCCCTTTATTTGTTGAAAAAAGTGATAGTTCGTATATCCAAAATTTGCTTCTAAAATTTATTGCTGTGATGTAAACCTTTGAATTGGCATATTTATCCACAATTCTTAATGCAAGACAGTGAGGGTGGGTATAATAGATCTAAAATGAATATGAAGAATAAGTGAGAGAGTAAATGTAATGAGGGAAGTGGTTGTTCAAGAAGTCATGCAGAAGGTTGAATTAACACATCATGTTACTCTCAACAAGAAGAAATGAAGAAGGAAGATTTTTAAAACCAATCCCAAATATTTAGTTACTAGTATAAGTATGATGCTGATCTACATTTTTTTATGCAGCTTTAAGATTCATTTGCCTTAGAGCTATGTGACCCCTTGTCGAGCATTACCTTTTCCGAACTGATTAATAATGCAGTGGAAAGTCTGGATTTTAGGATTTGATTTCACGGTTTGAAGTTTTAGAGACACATGAAACATGGAATTGCTTAGCCAGAAAAAAAGTTCAGGGATTCTCAATTCTGTAATGCATGCTAAATTGTTATTTGTTCTTGCTGGACTGAATGAATTTTCCATGACGATTATAGTTGGAATGCTTACACAGAATTTTCTTGTTTTGAAGTAGTCATTAAAACTTTTTTGGGCATGAACTTAAATGTTTTTTGTTTTTCTCCTGCCTTTGCATTCTTTTGATATTCTTCGTAGCTTTATTGATATTATTGTACTGGGACTTGTGCTTTGTCACTCATTAGGCATGCAATTTCTATATTTGTATGTTTTTGTACGACATTTTGTTCAGGGATGCAATTGAATCAATGCTGTCATATTGCTGTGCATATTAGTCTTTCTTTTTTCAATTTTGCTTTTGGTTTATCTGATTTCTTCAATGCTAATGATCATGATTGAGCCCCGTTTACATGTTGTGCAAGATATATATACACAGCTTTTTGGGGTGTTTGCACTTCATTTTATTCACTTTGAAAGTTACTGCAATAGTTCTGTTTTGCAGTGGTGGGAACTGTTTGAACATGTTAAGTTTTATATTATATATGATCAGACAGTTTAACTTACTATGTTAAACACAGTTCATTTTTTCCATAGTGTGTGGTGTCATTTTTTGTTCCTTACCTGTAAGTATTATTTGTTTCAAAGTTAAATATGAAGGCTCAAATTTATTTGTTGAAAGCTGTAGTCTATTTATGTCTAAGAGCAGTTTTTTTTTTCCTTTTTGTTGGGTGAAATTAAATTGATTTTAGTCCTAACTTTGGCTCTAGATTTTTTTAATACATTTTTGTAGGTGGGATTAGATTCCAGGACCTTTGAATAACTTTCAAAGGTCACCACTAGCTGAATTAGCTTGTGCTCCCAACTCATTTAATTGATTTATTGTTTAGTTTTTGAATGGATGCAATCATGATACTCTATATTCTTTGTTGTCTAATTGTCTAAGTTATTTTGTGCATATTTTAGCAGAAACATACTTTAAGGGTTTGTTTGGGTGGTTGTAACTTTTTTTGTAGAGGTCGTTGTAAAGTTATTGTGGAGAAAATGATTTTCTTGAAAGCTACTATGGTCAATTGGGCATTATAATTTTTTTTTTCCGAAAAGAATTAGACATCAACTTTCTTATAGCTATCATACTCTAGTAGATTTGGTTGTAAAAAACAACTTGCCACCATAAAAATTCTTAAAAGTATTAGCCAAATAAAAGTTTGACAGTGGTCTGAAAATTAAATCTATGAAAAAGCTGCCCCAAACTGACCTTAGGTTTCTCTGAGACTATGATGATCCATAGTTTGGATTCCATGTTGTCGGTGTCACCTTACAGTAGGTTTTAAAGTATGATTCAAATGATTTACATACTACATGATCCTTGACAGCTTATTGCAATTTGTTGTTGTTTAAATAGATTGCTTGATCTGACAATGGTCTCTCTCTCTTTTATATCAGGGTGGAGTTTAGTGTTCTGTCTTGTCTGAAACATTGTATTGGGTGTTTGAGGAGCTTGGACAGCTAGCTATTGTTTGTTTGGATGCATATTACTTTGAAATTCTTGCATTATATCAGTATACCATGATTTGTGAATTATTTGGAAATACGTTAGGTTGTTTGATTTTGGTGGTTGTGGTGTTGAAGCTGGCATTTTTTTAACATTTTGTAGTGTTGGGTGTTCTGCACAGATTTTTAACACCTTTTGTATTTATAACATTTATTTTGTTGCATGCTTCATATTTTATCTAATTTAATTGCGAATGATAATGGTTATTGACTTCTCAAATTTGTCAATGCATCTATAAATCATTCTTGGGATGCCGCAACATACTCTCAGTGAATGATATGTTTGTTATTGGAAAGAATTTATTAATATGTGTACTGTGTCTATTCATGGATATGTTTTGTTTATCATATTTAATCTTTCTATAATGGCAGCCAGTGAAAAGCCCTGTGACAATTTGTGGTGACATTCATGGACAGTTTCATGATCTTGCTGAATTGTTTCGTATTGGTGGGAAGGTATTTCTTTTTCAAACAACATGATCTTAAGAATATTTTATATATGCTATCGATTGAAACTTGATTCTGTTTTAGGATGTAATGTGTGAATTTATTTTTTTGTAAATTCTTAAATATATGGATTTCTGTCATTTTTATTAATGAAAATCCTATCTGATATTTAGTGTCCAGATACAAATTACTTATTCATGGGAGATTATGTTGATCGTGGGTATTACTCTGTTGAAACCGTCACAGTAAGAAGTTTCACATCTGTTCTGTTTTCCTTGAATAAATATTTTCTAATGATTTGTGATTTTTATTATATTCAAAATTGTTTGACCATCACACTCCCACCTTAAAAGCAACTAAAAAGAAAAAAAGACATCATTTTTTCATTTCCTAGCTATTTAGTCTTGGCTGGCTGACTTATATGACTATTTTTCTATTTGGATTTTGAGGCCGTACTGGTATATTATGGACCCTTACCATTTTCATGACATATGTTCTCTATTTCACAGCTCCTTGTTGCCCTTAAAGTGCGATACTCTCAGAGAATCACCATCCTCAGGGGAAACCACGAAAGTAGGCAGGTATACTTAACTAGATATTATTGGAATTTTCCATTTTTTGTTATGAATATGGCAAGATAGTCATTTCATTATTGAACTTATAATCCTTTTGATGATGTTTTATTTCTCTTCATGCTATTGATGATGAAATATTCCTCTCATTGTAATGAAAAAGCACTTCTGAAATTGCAGATTACACAAGTTTATGGATTTTATGATGAATGCTTAAGAAAGTGAGTTTCAATCATCTCAAAATCTCTATGTTTTAATTTGTTTCAATTTTTTATCTTGTAGCATATGATAGCAGCAATGCCTTGATTAAATTTGAGAGTGTGAAACTTTGATTGTGTTCTTTTCTTTTTCTAGTGGCCTTGGTACTGAATTTCTCTCTAATTCTTTCTCATGGTGTGGTTCATTTTCCAGTTTGAAAGGAACTGTGATGGTTGTTATATTACCGTGCTCTTTTTTCTTTAAATTTTAGTATATTAGCTTCCTTTTTTTTCTACTGGGTACCTTCTTGCCATCAATTTCCCTTATTTCTGATTTAAATATATGGAGTAGTTGTTGTGGTTTCACCAGAATGTTTTCCCATGATCTGGCTTTCCTCGCATCCAATTGGTTTCTATATTAATTTCTTAATGGGTATGTGGGCTCCGAAAATTCGGCCCCGGCCTCCACTCGCTTTTCTTATTCGGCGAGGGAGTTTTAACTGAATAAGTTCCGAGGTAAATTTTGGAAGGCAGATGAGTTTGTAGATAAGACACTACCCAGAGATTTTGCCCTCATTTTGCGAGGACTTTATGATCTGAGTTCTGGTTTCCTATAGGCGCAAGCCCCTATAGTTAATTACCCCTCCCGATCACGAGAGAGAACTTTTGATTAAGGCTAGTCGTCGATCAGATACGTAGAATATACGTGTTATCTGGCATATAGTAGCAGCACGGGTATTGAATTTGAGAATTGGATTTGGATTTGAAGGGTTTGGATATTTGGAAAGATTTAATATTTAAGATAGAAATTGCACCATCTTGTACTTAAAGCAGATGGTGGGGGAATGGATGATGGACCCGATCAAGATCCCATGGTTCCGTCGTCCCGGGCCATCGTGGTCTCTGGTCTACTTAGTCAGAGGAGGTAGTCGACCCAACCTGACAGAAGGATCCTTATCAGCAGCCATGGGTTGCTTCGTCCAAGGGTACCTTGTAGACCTGGGGTGAATGTTTGTCTAATGGGACAAAATTGAAATCACCTTAGCTTACAGAGGGCTTTGTGCCCTGTCGATCATATCCTATTGATTCATATCTCAAGGATTTGATGTCAATAAGGAGCGTATTGGCTCTGGCATAACCGCTATCTGTGGTGCCATTTGGCGGCAAAACCACTCGGTTCAGAGGGCCTCTGGTCGTCGTAACCGTTTATCCTGCGGTGCCATTTGGCGGCAGACCGCCGGTCAGAGGACACGTACCACGTCCTTACTGGCAGGAAATTGTTTTGAGAATGAATCCTAGTGATATTTTCGACCAGGCATTTGGCTCTTTTGTGAGCTGAAGTAGTTTTTGATTTGTCCGCCTCGACAAACTGTTGCGGAGGGCGGATGGATTTTGCTTTGAGTGTTAATGGATTTATTTCAGATTTTAAATATTTGGGATTTGGAATGATTTTGGATTTTTGGAGTATTTGGGTGGCATTTGAAAATATTTGGGAACCCCTCCGGTTGAGATCTACATTCAACACGGCCATCATCGGGGTGTTTGGGGTCATTTTCATTTATTGATAGAACCTTCTCAACTCGACCAAGCGGTTGATCGAGGATCGGATTTCGTAGGCTTCGTGCTTTTGATTGTGAATTTTCTTGATTGTAGGCCTTAAAGGCCTAATATGAATATATAAGATAAATATTCCGGTCGACTTCATGACCGCATATTTATCCAATGATTTGAACCCCGTCTACTCCTATTTGCTTGTTTAGGAGGATCGGGTTTCGTAGGCTTCATGCCTTTTGTTTAGTGAATTCTCTTGATTGTAGGCCTTAAAGCTCTAAAATGAATGTATTGAAACAAATACATCGGTCGCCACAACCGTATATTTGTTTATTGGTTCGAACCCTGTCGACTTCTATTGACCCGTATAGAAGGATCGGTTTCGAACCTAAATTCACTTGTCAATCCGCGCAACATCCCTAGACGTCACGTGTATACCAATAACACGCTCGTTGGGGCCCATGCGGGTATTTGATTACATTTATCCCTTTTAGTGTGCCTATGTGTATACAAACTATTGTGCACGTGCGGGGGTATTCTTGGAATAGACGCCTTCTGTCTGCTTATACGAATGTTGCAGATCCGGTGGCGTGGCGTCGTAGATTGTAGACGCCTTCTATCTGCTTTCATAGATGTTGCAGATCCGGTGGCGTGGCGTCGTAGATTGTAGACGCCTTCTGTCTGCTTGCATAAGTGTTGCAGATCCGGTGGCATGGCGTCGTAGATTGTAGACGCCTTCTGTCTGGTTTCATAGATGTTGCAGATCCGGTGGCGTGGTGTCGTAGATTGTAGACGCATTCTGTCTGCTTGCATAAGTGTTGCAGATCCGGTAGCGTGGTTATTTGATGTTGGCTCCCCCTTTCTCAATCACCGGGGAAATTCTTCTTGAAGTCTATGGTTATTGCTTTGAAATGGATTCTTTTTAAGTTCTTTAGCATAGTAGACTTGATATTGCTGGTGTTTTTGGACACCAGAACTGTTTTCTTCCTAAGGATAGGACTGGGAAGAAATTTTGGAACATCAGGAAGTTTTGTTCTAATATGTCAAACATCTCTTCCATTCCGTTAGGAGGTATCCTTTTTCGTACATAGAGTCGCCCTTGTACTCAACGCACTTGTAGATCTTGGTCACTGTCATTATAGGTAATATCCGTACTTGTGTCCACAGTGGTCTGATATGCTTACGATATACTCACTGTTGTTATCCACAAGTAGGTTGTGTTTATTTGCAAGGACCCGTTGCATCCACTACGACCTCTTGGAGGTATTTGTAGAAGACCCATTGTTCTTGTATCGTACCCACCCTTTCACCAATCTCAGGTGAGTTTTCGCAGCTGCATTTACTGCAAGGACAGATCTTTGGTTGTTACATATAGGTAGGACTCGTACACCTGACAGGTGTCTGTTGCCTCTTACAGGTGTAATGCATTGACTTTGTAGGAACTATTGTATCTACTACGAGCTCTTAGGAATGTTCGTAGGGGATATTTGTACTGATGCCCACAGTGGTTCGATGTGCTTATAATATGCCCACTTTTGTTATCCACCAGTGTTCATTTGTAGGGAATTGTCGTATCCACTACGACCTTTTGGAAATGCTTGTAAAAGAACCATTGTCCGTGCGTCATATCCACCCTTTCACCAATCTCGGGTGGGTTTGTTGGGTTGCATTTGTTTGTAGGACGAATGTTCTTGTTTGAACTCCCTTACACAGGATTCAAACCTTATCCTTGTATGTGTTTGGATCCAAGTCCAATTTCATTCAGACTTGAGCTTCAAACTCAGTATGGTCATCCGGGTTTAAATCTGCTGTTTCCAAACTTTACTTGGCGTCGTGCAGTTTAAGCTCAAATGCGCAAGTTCTTGTTGTCCACATCTTGTTCTAGTTTTGAGTTCAGAACATAAGTACAAGTCTTCTGTACGGATCCGGATCTAGTCCAAATCAAAGTCTTTGCTTGATGTTATAGTCTTGTTCAAGTCCCCTGCGGTCCTTTGAGTTCAATTGAATGTTCGAATTATTCAATTTTGGTCCCAATTTGATTGCATTTCATTTGAATTTGATCTTCAGTTCTGGCTTGATTTTATTTGGATTTGAATTTTAGAAATCATTTATGTTTTCTTCAGGTCCTCTGCTCGTGTTCAATCAAGTTCGACGGTCTACGAGTCCACAGTTCATGTTCATGTTCAAAAGTTCACTGCTTTTTCTCATTCGGTCAAAAATCTTTTATTCTTTTGAGTTCAAAACAGGTCCAAGTATAGTAGTATTTCACCCGAAATTTCAGCAGCCTCCCGGCGTCTCCCCCGTTTAGGGGAAAACTACGAGAAAACTGGGTCTTCCCACCACGCGCAATAAAGGCGTGTATGGTAGGTGTCCCCGTACGAGGACACTGCGGCCGGGCTATTTCCTCCCACCACGTGCAATAAAGGCGTGTATGGGGCCTTCTGTACCTGTTACAAGAAGAAGAGCAGTTGCTTTCCCCCCGCCCGGGGGTACTTATGAATCATTTCGGCCGCGCAAAGAAAAGGGTACACCAGGCTCGCCTGGCCTCGCCGTGTGCGTCGAACCGGTTTCCCTTCCCACCACGCTAAGAAAAGCGTGTATAGGCGGTTTGCCGGTCCGACACGCATGTCGAGACAGGAGGGCGAGGGTCGCTCGCTTACCTTGTCGTAGGTGTCGCGCCGGTTGCCCCTCCCACCACGCGCAATAAAGGCGTGTATAGGCAGACCACCGACTCGACACGCATGCCGAGGTAAGAGAGCAAGGGTCGCTCGCTCACCTTGTCGTAGGTGTCGCGCCAGTTGCCCCTCCCACCATGCTCAATAAAGGCGTGCATGGGTAGACCACTGACTCGACACGCATGACGAGGTAAGAGAGCGAGAGGGGAGGCGACTGTCCTCCTCGTCGTAGGCGTCGGACCGGGGTCCCATCCCACCACGCGCAATAAAGGCGTGTATAGGCGGTTTTCCGGTCCGTCGTACACATCGAGGACGGAAGCCTGAGTTTAGGGGTTATACCTTCGGGACCGGTGAACCGGCGGTGCATGGTGAAGGCTCGGAGACCGAGGTAGGGAGAAAGTATTTGCAAAACTCTTTTTTTATTAATCTTAATTAATTATAATTAATAATAATTAAATTTAATTAATTATAATTAACAATGATTAATTAAAAAAATAACATAATTAATTATGATTTAATTAATCACAATTAATTAAAAGTTATTTTTTAATTAATTAGAATTAAAAATAATTAGATTATAATTAACTTAATTAATTAAGATTAATTTTAATTAATTAAAATTAATATATATATATATATATTTTTTTTGTTTTGGCTGGACTTAGGCTAAATCCAACTAAATGGTTTTAGTGCACGCGTTAAATCCCAGAGATGGGTAAATCTCGGATTTAAGGATTTACGGCTTAAATCCCGAATTTACCAAATCCCTTGGTTCGGCTGATTTCCGGGATTTGGCTGAAGAAGAACGCGAAAGGGAGAAGGTTACCTTCCTCAGCAAGCGAGCTCCTGCCGTTGATTCCGATCCGACGGGTAGGGAATGTCGTCGAAGGAGCTAGGACGACACAGCCAAAGGGGTCGGAGAAGCCGCGTGGAAGGGAGAAGGTTTGTTCACAGCCAGCGAGCTCTCTTGCTTTCGATCGGAAAGATCGTGGCTTCCGATCGACTGGAAGAAGCAGTCGTCGATGGAGCGAAGTTGCACAGCCGCGAAGGCGCTGGAGAAGTGAAGTCGGGCGACCTCGACGAGTTGAGGGAGTGCGCGAGAGAGGGAAGGTGAGCTCGGGATCGTGAGCTGGCTTGGAGAAGAGGCCGAAGGCCTCGTTCCCTTCAGTATTTAGCGACTCGAATGAGTCGTGCGGGATGGGACTTCGAGTCGTGCGAGCCTCCTGCGAAAATCGTGGGAAGAGCAGCGACGACGTGCGATGGCAGAGAGCAGGTGAGAATTAAAAATTTCATTTCATTTTTTTTTTGCTTTGCTGGCTACGGGAAGGGTCAACAGGGTAGTAGCTGCAAAAACCATTTTCTTTTATCTGCTTTGTGTCTAGAACTGATAGGTGATTCATGGAGGATGACGACTTAAATCTTTTAATTTGATTTTTATGATTGTATAGTCCATTGTATTTATTTGCTTCTATGTTCTTTCGTGAATAGTGTTTTGTTAAAATTGACCTAGATTCATTTGTTGGTTCTTTGGACTTTAAATATTTCTGTAGCGTTTTTTCTTGAGTGTTAAAAGCCATTGAGCAAAAACAAGCCCTTAAAGGGCTGTGAAGAAATCCTATTTTTTTTACTTGTTTCCAATGTCTGTAGGTATTGGAATGGTAGTTTTTTTCATAATCATTACCCTACATTTTAATCTACTTATTTTTATCTTTGTCATCCTTTAGGAATGAAATCACCTTCTTTTGGAACTTCTATGTATTAAATGCTAAATTTTTTATTTAAATCCTGATCCAAACTTACAGGTTCAGAACTAGTAGTTTGCATCCTTGCTTTGATACATCCTAATCTATTTCTTATGTATCCTTTTCTTAATCGTTGTGGCTATTTTTTTATTTGTAGCTCTCGCAGGTCATGTCTTCACTTATTTAAACTGCAATGTATTATTTCTATTAGAAATGTGATTGTATCAACCATTTGTTGACTTTCTTTATGCGTTGTTTTAGGCTGATGGTCATGAGAAACAACTGAATTCAAAATTGTAACTATGTATTTTACTATCAAGCGCAAAAAGAAAAAAATTGCCATTTATTATAGAATAATCTTTATCTAGAGAGGGAGGAAAAGAAGTAGCAAGTTGAAGAGTTTCAAGAATTGATATCTTTATACAAAATTAAACAGCAGTCTTAGATATGATTGAGTCCGAAAATCAGATTGATAAACTATTTTTTTAATATGAAAAGGTTTAAATTAGTGATAACTAGCAATTTTATGGCGATCTGAAGTTTTAAAAAAAAATTCCGTAATAAAATTGAAAAGTTTAACTGGTTAAGATTGATCATAAAACTGATGATGATTCTTGTCAAGCTAAGGCAAACTTGCAATATGAAGGTTGATCAATCATTACTTTGGGAGTGTTTACCATACGATTTTTATGGATAGTGAACTTTTAAATGGATTAATGGTGAGAAGGCAGTCATAAAAAGTTATTTAAAGAGGCAAGTCATTATTTTTTGGGTCAATATGGCTCGACTCTGAAACTGCACCGATTTTTTTCAGTTACTCTGACCTTAACCCTGACCCGAATATTATTTTGGTTGTCCTAAAGCTGAATTTTTTTTTCCTTGTCCAAGATTGACACCCTTACGTTTAGAGTATCATCTGGCAATAACATTAAGTCTTTCACTTGAATCATATACATTTTTTTTTGTTATGAAGTATGAACATGCCAAAATGTCTCATGTATTCATGTAGAATACTTTTTGGTCATTCACATGGCTTTCACACGCTTTGTCATGTGTCCGACGCACTCAAAATGTGTTGGACGTGTTTCAACTCCAAATTAGGGTCAGACATGGGCCAACTTGGCCTGACACTGGGGAAGACAGGCGGCATATTTGTAATACACATTTTAGTTTTTTTTTTAATCAAACCTTGGTCCAATTGCCAACAATTAAAACTATTCACACTTGTCCCATACTCCTTTCTCAACTTCCCATCCATTTATTCGATTTGCCATCTTTCAAGTTCAATAGTTCGCATATATGTCTTGGAGTCGATGATCTTTTCAATCATCTTGGTTTCATAGTTTTACCTTTGTTGATCATCCTTGTTGAATATCTTTGCATCAGGGCAAGCTCCTCTTCGTTGATTCTTTTTGTGTGAATATTTTGAAATAGTTTTGAGTCTGGTTTTTTTTGCAGATGCTTCACATGCATCCAAAATTTTTGCGGTGGTGCAACCTAGCATCTCAACCCTTTTCTTTGCAACAACTTTATGGGCACGCATCCTCATGACCCTAGCTCTCTTTGACATCTATCCCATAACCAGTACAACTCTTGAGATGCTTGGTTCCCACTTGTAGCGCTAGCATCCATATTTTCCATCTCTTTTTACTGGTATTCTAGCCACAAATGGCTCTAAGCATTTAGTTTTATTCTGGCCATAATTTTTTTTTACTTGATTTTTTTTCCTGTCAAACTAAAATTTACTATATTGTGGAGCTTCTTATGCTTGTTTGTGTTATTTGGTTGTTAGCTTTAAGGGATATTGTTAATGCCAATGGCAAATAACATTTTTTTATCATTAATGATTTTAGTTTTTCTTTGTTATTGTTAAACTTCTCATTTTAAATATTTGATATCGTACTTTATTGTGTTAGAGATTTAGAAGAAAATATGAAGGTTGTGAAAATTGAATCGAACATAGAACAAGAAGAAGATGTTCAATATTTAATGTTCAATAGTTCGACCGGGGTTAAATTAGGGTTGAACTGGATAATGTAATAAACGTTAAAATTATTTAAATGACATAATAATAATAATATAGATTTATAACTAATAAATAGATGAAATTCATACGCAGATAATATATTCTAAAATTTTTAATTTGAACATATTCAATCATTAATTTTAATTTAGATATAATATTGATATGTCATAAAAATTGGCTTGATTGGGCTGAATCTCGAGGCATATTTGATTTGGAACCTTTCAAAATTAAATTCGGGACAATTTGAACCCAATCTTAACAAAGCTATAGTTAAATTGAATGTTTTGATGAAACAAATGAAATAACACAAAAATCGGTCAAATTCGAGCCCAAATGAGCCCAAATCAAGGGCTTAAAGCATATGTAGAAGCTTCAAGACATATTTGGATGATCAAATGATATTCAAATATAGCATGCTTATAGTCTAATTGAGTGGCTTGATGAGACGATTCTAATGAGCCCAAGATCGATTAATTCTGACACCATTTAGAAAGATAAAAGTTGAACCAATACTTCATGATTCAGAGAATCAATATGGGCCGTCCGCTGGAACACTTCAAATTTATTCCAAATCTATTCCATTTTTACAGATATCTCACTCTCAAAATATTTAAATAGACTCTCACTCTCTGCATGAGGGGGACTTTTTAGAGGAGGTTGGGACCTTCTGCTAGAGATTAAAGAGAGCTATAGGCATGAATCTCGGAGCACCACTATCGGGAACCCTCACCACCTGGCCACCATCATCAGACTTTCACTGACTGATCATCGTTGGACATCCACCCTATCGTCGCCACCGAAACTCTGCACACCCATCTCTGTCAGACCTCTGTTTGGCCACTATTGTCGAGTCTACGTAGCCCGATCACGGTCATTCCGACCTCAGTTGTCCGCCGATTATGATCCTCGTTAGGGGTGTCAATATTTGACACGACACGAAAACTCGACCCGAACCCGAACCGAAATTTTCGGGTTAGACCCGGCCCGTTTTCAAAACGGGATGGGTTCGGGTTGACACGACGTGTTGCCGGGTCAACCCGGAAACCTGTTTGAACACCTGCCCGCTCGCCTCCTGCTCGCTACCCGCAGACCTGCCCGCACGTTTGCCCGCTGCTGCCCGTGGCCCCGCCCGAGACCACACCTGCCCCGGCGACCACACCCTTACAGCGCGACCCCGCCTGACCCTTGCGCGCACACCGCCCCCACGAATCGTGCCTGTGCGCCAGGCAGCCAGCCTTTCCGGGTCGGGTCGGGTCCAGGTTCGCATTTCCGACCCGTTTACCTACCCGGGTCTGGTTAGGGTCGACCCGTTTGAACCCGGGTCAGTTCTGGGTTCGACCCGAACCCGACCAGTGACCCGAAATTGACACCCATAATCCTCGTATCATAGTCGCTCAACTATGGTCCTTTCAACCTCCATCGCCTGTCGACTATGGTACGTCAGACTACCTTCACCTGCCAATGACCCTCAAACCACCATCACCCTATCACGGTCCCTCTAATCTCCATCCTCGACCATGGTCCCTCCGACTTCTATTGGCTGACTAATGTCCCTCTAACCTACGTCACTTGTCGACTACGGTCCTTCTTGCCTCTGTTGCTCATCGACTATCATCCCTCTTATCTTAATTGCCCTACTATGGTCCTTGACCTTCATTGCTCGACTATGATCCTACTTTAATGAACAAACCAACGTTATCTTGATGCTATCAAGAAATTCTGTACTTTTTATTTTATTTTGAACAATAGTATATTTTGTTTTCTTTTCTTTTTTTAGCTATCCAATGATGGGAAAGCATCCAATGAACATGGTAGGTAGTGCATATGGCTTGGTAGACCTTTGGTTTGCTGGCTTGATTGGTCCGTGGCTGCTGGTGGTTCTCGGTTGGCTGTTTTGGAGCATTCGATATTGAGCTGGTTCTCTAAGTTGCTTGAGCTGAAGTTTAGTAGCTCATTAATATCCAAAAAGGTACCTCATTATGAAGCTTACTTTTGGAGTGGCCTTGTCCCTTCCCCTTCCCCTTTCTTCTTGTCTCTTGGGAATCCGTGGCTTGCTTTTTAATGGTGGCTGAATTCTATGCATTAAAATAAAGGTGCTGTTTTTCGTGTTGGCCTCTTGGGATTTCACGGCTGGCTTCTGTTTTCCATGCCTGGGCTCCTTTCCCGTGGCCTTGGCTCTTTGGTCCGTGCGGTTCCCTCGTCTCCCGTGACTACCTCTTTGGTTCCAGGTTTGGGTGATTATCCGTGAGCATGGGGGGAAGATTTCCATGCTTATAATGCTTTGGTTCTTATGGAAATTAAAGTCATGTGACTCTTGGCATTCCTCTCTCTTGCCTATATATATGAGAAGACGTTGTGAATAAAAGGGAGTTGATATTTGTGAGCATATTTGCTATTAACCTGCGGGTTTATTCGGAAATCATGCGGGCTCTTTCCACCCTTCTTTTCTCATCCCCTCCGGAAATCCTGCGCGCTCTTTCCACCCTTTCTTCTCGGGTTTCTAATCTCTTCGTCTCTCCGCAAGTGCCACTCCATCTGTATCCTTCTTCTCAAACAGTGAAGTAACTTTAGGGTGTCTTGTCTTGGTTGATTTGGAAGCATTTGAGACAGTCTTGCAGTGGTGGACCATCGGTTTGCTAGTCTTATGCACTTCTTTATTTAATCTACTACTCGATGCATGTGAGGAACCCGCTCTGACGGTTGTCTGAGGATAGCGTTTTTTTTATTTCTTTAAATCTCCTAGTATTTCTTGTTGTGTTTGTCCAGTTTTAGTTGTCTTCTTTTATTTTAATAAAGTTTGTTTTAAGTTCTACTCATTGTGTCAGTTTTCTTTTTGTGTGTCTACATCATATCTTGAGAACAACCTCTCATGTCATTAGATTCTTCCCACTCTGATCATATAATTTGCTCTATACAATATATACTTGCTAAACTGAGCCGACGCCTTCTCTCGAAGAAGTGCATCATTTGTAATCAACAACAAACACTTTTGAAATCATTTTAATTGGTTATGCCTCATATTTTTTCTCTTCCCTGGGTTTTTTATGTAAAAAATTTGATGTCTATTATGATTGTTGCACCCCTCTCTCATTTTGTATTTGTATATTGGATCTTCGTATAAAGATAGGACGTTAAACTCTTTATTTCTTTACCGCCATAAATATTCGGACACACAACAAATATAAATTTTGTTTATATAAAAGTTTATAAATTTAATATAAAAGATTACTAATTTATATTACATGCTTATATATAATTTATATCTATAGATTATATACAAAATTTATATTATAAAATTACATCTATAAATTCATGTTAGATCATTTATTATTAAAAAATTTGAAAAAAATTTAGTTTTTTTATATTGTATAATTAAATAAATAAAAATTAAATATTATTAATTAAAAAATATTTAAAAATATGTAGTGTATGACTGTATGTTTTGTCAACTTAAGAACTTCATCCTAGTTATTTAGTCCAACTTCAGTTGGGCACTGTTTTTATTTTTTTGTTTATATGAGTAAGGAAGGCACATAGGATGTTGGGCTCATGTAAAACAGAGCCCTGCATTGGGTGCCCATACCCACACCCACCCATGTACCCACCCATGCCCAATGGGCATGGGTGGGTATGGGTACGCCCATAGCCTCATGGGTGGGTATGAGTGGGTACTCAATATTAGAGGACAAACTAATTTACATTACTAATTATCATATGCATGCAGTATATTACAGTAATCCTTATTACGAAGTGCGCAACACTGATCCTCATCGTGATCATGATAAATTTTGATATGTGGCTTGAAAGTTTGCAGTCAGAGAAAGTGGCAAAAAACTCAAGGCCACTAATCCGTGGCAAATTGCATTCAAGAAGCGTGAAAAGTGGGTGGGTGTGGGTGGGTATGACATCTCGAAAGTCACCATAGGTGGGTAAAGCCCGCTAGCACAGAGCGTGGGTACCCAATGGGTACCCAACCAGGACCCCATGTAGGGCTCTGATGTAAAATACTTAGTTGGTGCTAGTGTGACAAATGTTTATTTAAAAAATTTAATGCTCATTTTAAAATTAAAATATATTAAATTAAAACTAATACGTTAAATTTAATATTCTGTATTAAATTTATTTAATTAGGTAAATGAGATAGAAGTTGAATCGACCAGGTCTAAGAAACCAGAACCAATTCAACGATCTGCTATTTGAACCAGCGATTTGAACTAGTTTTTCACGGTTCAATACGAAACCAGTTTTGGAGATAACCCAGGTTGGCTAACTGATCTGTTTCCGGACAAACTGGACGGATCAATTCGGCTTTCAAAAGAATGGAAAATGCTATTTTGTAGTTGTTTTGAACTTTTGATTACCCATTTTATATTAAGAATTTATAAAAAAGAATGTGATGTTCATGGCATATTGTATCGTAGCTTTTATAGTTTCGTCATCTTGTCCTGTTGCTTGTGTCATCGCGTCCATGTTTAAATATGATTTTTTGTAAGCAGGAATTACATCTTTATGCGGTAAATTCTTTCTTTTTAGAATTTGTTGCATATTTCATACATCTGATTTCTATAAATTTATTTATCCTAATTTTCTTGTATGAATACGTGTCAGGATATAAATCATGTATGTTCCCAAACTTGCAACTTATTTTGCTTTGGAGAAAATGATCAAAATAGTCCTTTGACTCTTTATAAATGACCAAAATGATATCTAACTATGTTAACGGATTATTTTGATCCCTCAAGTCTTTAAAGAAGAATCAAAATAGTCTCATTGTTGGACTATTTTGGTGCCTCTTAAGAAGTTGAGGGACTAAAATGGTATTTTGGTTGTTTAATATAGTTGGGGACTATTTTGGTCTTTACTAAAGAGTCAAGGGATAATTTTGATCATTTTCTCTTTTGTTTTGTCTCTCTCTCTTTCATGTGGCGATGTTTAGGTAAACCAAAAGTGGATCTTATTATGTAAGTATTAAAATGAGGGGTATAAAGATGTCCACCTTGGGATAGTGGATTCATTTCTTTCATCAGTGGGTTGTATGTTTATTACTAAATATGTTGGATACAGATCTATGTTTATCTTCTAATATTGTTATCATGAATGGGTTAAAATGCGTACTTTGATTGATTTTTCTTCGTCTTACACAAAACTTCAAAATTGGCTTTTTAGTTGTCATGATTATCAGAGATTCTTTTGGCTTTTGAGTGCTTCTTGATTTTGCTGGTACTGATAAGGTGGTTGGGCTTTTTGTTAACTTTGGTTGGAAATTTGTGCGTGTTTGCTTAGCTGATTTCCTCACAGTTGTTGGTTATATCTCTCTGCAGGTATGGCAATGCTAATGTGTGGAAGATATTCACCGATCTATTTGATTATTTTCCATTGACAGCATTGGTTGGTCCTCTGAACTTTGCTATACTGTTTATGTTAGATTTCATCTAGTTTTCTAGTCATGCAATGATCATTGTAACTTTCTTTACTAGGTTATTTATGTTGAAGTCATCGCTGTTTTATCTCTCCATCATATGCATGCCTAGTTCTTAGACTTGTTGGATGCTAGAAGTTCGAGGGTTGATATTGGGTTGGCGCTTAATTGTAAAATAGTAAAATTTATGAAATTATTATGTTTTTGAATTTTTGGCTCTATGACCTAAGTCAATTTTGGTTATAAGTAGGCAAGTTTTTTCACCAGTGAATAACGCACCATAACTTCATTATGATGCAAAGTAAGCAAAGAGTTTGTGACGGTGTCACTTGCTAGTGATGCGCCATAACTTAATACTGTTGTGCTAAAAATTTTGCAAGGGTTGGCTAAAATTAATACTAGATTTGCAACCTAAAATTAAGAAATTTTGCGTTGAAAGACTAGAGAGTTCCCATATGTCTGCAAGAAATTAAATGGAAATAAAAAACAAGACAACTAAATTGGAGATGGTTATATGCTAGTGTATATTGGGAAGGTTATCAAAGGAGATTGAATAGGGATAATAGTTGATGAGCGAAAGCTAAAATTGTTGAGGTAAATAAGATTAGTGGTTGGGTGATTATTATTAAATTAATTATTATTAAGGATCTTTATAACTTTCTTCATAAGGTTATTTATGTTGAAGTCAGTGTTGTTTAATCTCTCCCTCATATGCATGCCTAGTTCGTAGACTTGTTGGATGTTAGAAGTTTGAGGGTTAATATTGGGTTGACTTATTAAATTAATGGAATTAATTGTAAAATTTATGTGAAAATTTATGAAATGATTATGTTTTTGAATTTTTGGCTCAAAGAGTTTGCCAGGTTGTCACTTGCAAGTGATGCACAATAACTTAATATAGTTGTGCTAAAAATTTTGCAAGGTTTAGCTGAGATTAATACTAGTTTGCACTATAAAATTAAGGAATTTTGCATAGAAAAACTAGAGAGTTCTTACGTCTTTGCAAGAAATTAAATGGAATTAAAAAACAAAACAAAACAACTAAATTGGAGATGGTTATATGCTAGTGTATATTGGGAAGGCTATCAAAGGAGATTGAATAGGGATAATAATTGATGATGAGTGAAAGCTAAAATTGTTGAGGTAAATAAGACTTTAGGTTGGGTTGGGTCATTGTTATTAAATTAATTATTAATAAGTATTGTACACATGTGAGGTGCCTGTAAGAATTTGAAAAACTAAATTTGGGAAGTAAAACAAACCATAGTATCACATACTTGAAAAAAAGAGGATAATTATTGATGGCAGCGTAAATTGCATAATTATTACCAAATGATCATGATGCTTTTTTAATTTATTTATCGGTATTGGTTGACAAATGGATGTTAGAATGAGGCTGCCCAATTAGCAACTCTGGATTAGCTCTCTGCAAGTCCACTGCTATATTTTGGTTACAAGTTTAAGAGTAAAATCCTATAATAGTCTCCTGACTATTAATTAATGCTAAATTTAGTTACAGACTTTCATAACAATCCAATATAATCACTCCATTATTAAAAATATCCAACTTTTATCAATGTCAAAAGTAACAATTAAAGTTAACTGAACAATTAAATGTTAGAGCATTTTGGATATTTGGGTGTATTGTGATTATATTATTCTTATTATATATTTTATCATTATTCATATTAAAATAAATAAGTAAATAATAATGGAATTTAATCAACTAAATAATAAGAGTGAATAACTAATAAACATGATTAATTTTTGTTATGATATTTGTATTTATTTTAATATGATGAATGACAAAATATAAAATAATATGATCTTACATACACGTTAATATCCAAATTGCCCTCTTATTTAACTGTTGGTGTTAACTTTTACTATTACTATTGGCATTGTGACAAATTTGAGATATTTTCTAATAGTCGGCTGAGACTAAATTGGGCTTTTACTACTAGTCTGAGGATTATTTTGGTGTTTTCTCGTAAGTTTAATCTGTGTGACCAAAAAATCTTTATTTTACAAAAATGAGCATACAAATTTTTTTTTGTTCTAATGTTTCCATGCCCACTCCCCAAAGTCATTCTCCCAATACATAAATATTGACAGAACTTGAACTTGTATCCATGTGCCCTATGATATTTTTGGATGCTCTACGTTCCATCTCTTTTACCAGTTTTGAAACAATTTTTGTTAAAAGGGGCGAAAGAATTTCCTTTTTTATCATTAATTGATAATTGGCAAAGAAAATGAAATGGGTTGGGGGGTGGGGGTGGATTCTCCATGGCTTATTTTTGGGTTGTTTTGTTTTAGTGTGCAAGTCTTCACAATATTTTGCTCAGAATTTCAATAATAGCCCGTTACGATGACATAGATTCTGATTCTCTTTCTATTCACTGAATTATGTTGCTATGTTTCGTATTTGAATACATCCGTTATTGTGCCTTCAAAGCTTTTAATGGGACGTAAACGTTTCTCTTGTTTGCAATAATTCACACATAGTTTATGCTAAAATTAGGCAAATATTAATTTTTAGTTGTCCAATGTGTCCCTAAGGGAAGTTTTATTTTGTGCACTAAAGAATACATAATGCTCTTTTCCTAACACACCTGCTATTCATGCTTGTGCATGCATCTGATAACTGATGCTTCGAAGTCTGACTATCTATTTTGTTTCCTTTAAATGGTTTTGCAACTTAATTGTAAGCATTGACTTGAAGCAGTTTTAGAATTTTCTATTTTGTGGTTCATTCTTGTTTGATTCTCCTCGACTTAACTCTCTTAAGTTTTGTGAAGGTTGAGTCAGAAATATTTTGTCTGCATGGTGGATTATCCCCATCTATTGAGACTCTTGATAACATTCGGAATTTTGATCGTGTTCAAGAGGTTCCTCATGAAGGGCCAATGTGTGACCTACTATGGTCTGACCCCGATGATCGATGCGGTTGGGGTATCTCTCCTCGCGGTGCTGGATATACATTTGGGCAGGTAAGTTACTCTCTCACTACTTAGGTATTTGAACTCATTTTTTACTTTGCTTGATGCGATTTTCTATTTCAGGATATTTCAGAACAATTCAACCATACCAATAACCTTAAGCTGATTGCTAGAGCGCATCAGCTGGTCATGGAGGGATATAACTGGGGACATGTATGTTATTGTTCAATGCTGTCATCTATTTTTTTGGATATCCTGATAGCATTTATTTATTTATTTATTTCCCCGTGGCTTGCATAGGACCAAAAGGTCGTAACCATATTTAGCGCACCTAATTATTGCTACCGCTGTGGGAACATGGCCTCCATATTAGAAGTTGATGATTGCAAGGGTCACACATTTATTCAGGTCTTCTTCTCCCTACTTCCCTCTTTTCCCGACTTATAAGGGCATCTCCAACCCAAAAATCTCATTTTTCACTGTAAAATACCGTGATTCATCTCCAATCGAACTCCATTTTGCCCCCTTTTGCAAAGGTAACAATCATTCTTTGCTTTCGCGCGTTTCTTCGGCAAGTTTGGTAGAGACTAAAAAATGACGAAGATGAACAATGCAACGTCAATATTGGCATTCCACTGTGCACCCGTAACCAAATAGCGGAAGTTTTTACCGTTCGGCTGGAGCTCGCGAGCGACGCCATTGAAGCGTTTGGAGTTCGGTTGGAGATGCCCTAACATCCCATGTGAAAACAAATGGGAATGCTTCATTGAATTATTTTATTTACGGCTTCTGAAATAGTTGTGCCCATTATCATGCAGTTTGAACCAGCACCAAGGAGAGGCGAACCTGATGTAACAAGGCGAACTCCTGATTATTTCCTATAATTCTTCATCCATTTAGTCTGTCGCTGATTTCTGGCTGCAAGTGTAGACGCTAAACAGGTTACTTACTAGTTAGGGACAGACAGTTCAATTATTTCGAGCTTCATAGCTTGGTGGTTTGAAGGGTAAGAGAGAATGTGTATGTTGAGGGGGAAGGATTTTGAAATTTTCTTGCGATTTCGAGGACTTGTTATTGGTTTCAATTTGTGGCTGCGAAAGCAGTAAGGGTACAGTATTCAGTGTACTGTGATTCCGCTCCCTTGTTTTGATTTTGCCCCTTATTATATTTACTTCATTTTCAGTATATGTAGAGATGAGAGGTCAATGTTAGTGTGCAATTCTTAGCGTTAGTCTTTCTTTCAGAGTTATTAGCTAAAAAGCTTTTTTTCCATTGGCTATCAATGAGGGAAAAAAGTCGTGTAGTAATTATGGCAGAATGAGTTAGAAAGTTATTTGTTGAGAAGGAAATGTAGAATAAAGGGATGCAGCATATAAGAGGAATATAATGTAATTGAAATATTTTAAATTGTTTGGATGAGTGTAAAATGATTATGATGTTAAAGAGAATTAGTGTGATATTAGTAGGGTGAATTATTACGTCTAGTTACCGGACGTCCGGATATCCAATCATGACGCGTCACGTCATCTGAATACATTGGGTTCCGGTATATTTTGGTGACGTGTCGCGTCTGGATTGGCATCCGGACGAATTCAGTGATCGGACGTAATAATTTGGCCTTATATAGTGTTAATTATATATTTTTAGAGAGAATGGAGATATAGAAAATGATGAATGAATTCAAAATTATTATGCTAATTTTTATTTTCTTGTTTCATTTGGTATATCAAGCATAAAAGCTGAGATTGCTTTGTGAGGATCATGTTCCTAACAACACGTGCTCGCAATATATAATAAGCCATTAATGCCGGCTCTGTAATACGTGTTGCGTAAGTTCTAAGGCACCTGTTAACCATTTTGATTATATAGTTTGTGGTACAGAGAACCATATTGCTTTTAAGCTTGCCACGCGGACATCACTCTCTAAGAATGGAACTTTTATTTGGTCCGGTGAACGTACGCTTCTCTACGTTCGGCCACTAATATTTTAGCGACACGTAGCATTAAGAAAAGGCGCCGACCCGACCCGCTGTTTTTTGGGTTTTCGCATGTGCGCCGACCTAATTTTTTCTAGCAATACCGACCAAATCCCTAGCAATATCAAGCAAATCCTGAGCAAATACTGAGTTGTACCGAGTTGTACCGAGTTTTTTCTAGCAATACCGAGCAAATACCTAGCAATACCGAGCAAATCCCTAGCAATACCGAGCAAATCCTGAGCAAATACTGAGTTGTACCGAGTTTTTTCTAGCAATACCGAGCAAATACCTAGTAATACCGAGCAAATCCCTAGCAATACCGAGCAAATCCTGAGCAAATACTGAGTTGTACCGAGTTTTTTCTAGGAATACCGAGCAAATACCTAGCAATACCGAGCAAATCCTGAGCAAATACCGAGTTGTAGAAAAACTCGGTACAACTCGGTATTTGTATAGTTTTGGTCTTCGCAGAGCGTGAGAGCGGTATTTCTCGTTTTTGCAAAGCAATACCGAGCAAATACCGAGCAATACCGAGAAAATTGCGAACATAGCATTCCCGGGTTACGCTCCGGGTCAAGTCGTCGGGCCGCGCGGTAAAGAGTAAGAGCACGTGGTGACATGTTATTGGCGGCCGAACGTACCTCTACATCAGGTCAGAGGACGTAATAATTGTTCCTAAGAATGTGACACGTTCAGTTATATCAAAACTTACATTAGGTACTGAGTAAAAAAAATCAACTGATTTTGATCATCCACTCACCAGTGTTGGCCACGTTCTGTAGAACACCGCCGCCCAATAATAATTTTAGGACCATTTTCGTTGGACTACAGCCTCACTCGACGATATTCTTTCAACTCTTATCATCTAATTACGATATTCTCATCATCTTCATTGAATATTGTCCTCTAACCATCATCACTAGATTAGAGCTCGGATTAGTCGCTTAATTATATTCCTTTAACAATCCCGGTCACCATCGATCATCCGATGATGATCCTTTGATTATCATCTAAACTGTAATCTTTCAACCATCATTCACTTTATTATGGTCTCTATTATAGTTTTCTCAACATTGTCGTCTGATTATGTGCCTTCAACCACTGTTATATTACTATGATCCTTCAATCACCATTTCCTAACCATGGTCCTCTACTCCAAATCTCTTGATTGCAATCCTAAGATTACCATAACCATTCTTTGATCCTTCCACCACCATTACTTAACAGTCTTAATTATAACCCTCAAGTCATTGTCACCCAACCACGACCTCTCAACTATTATCATCAAATTATAATCATCTACCACTTTCATCCAACTATGATCATCTGATCATTGTCTCCCGACTACGATTCTTTGAGCATTGTTGTTAGACTACAGTATTTTAACCACTCACTTTAATATAATTCTCAGATCATCATATCATGACTACTGTCCTCCAACTAAATTGAGACCTGTTGATTTTGTCACCAATCATGTTGATACACGCCATAGCTTATGAGCCTAATGCATGTTGTCGATAACAACTCTAAGTTCAAACGTCAACACTCATTTATTATGAACTTCTATTAGTTTTGTGTGGAATCTAATTGTGTTGATCAATCGGGTTTATATTGTAAGCTTAGACCTCAATTCTATCTTTTAAGCTCAACGAGGGGTTAAAGGGGGGCATCGCTCCCCCTGCCCAGGGTTCAAGAGCCTTAGAGTGCAGCAATGTTGTACATTATAGCGTTGTAGCTTGTTACACTAGCGCATTGCAGTCAACTTGAAGACAGAGAGTAGAGCACTATGGCACTTCAGGGCTAGCGTCGTGACGCTACAAGTCGGGCTTGAGAGAAACGGGCTGCAAACCTTAGTGCCGCAGCGCTATGAGTCCGGCTAGACAGTTTTTCTTCTCGTTTTCATGTTTCACTTTAGGGGTTGTGTATTTTGGTGTATTGAAATGTTTTGTTTGTTTTGTGTGAAGAATGAAATGAGTCGAGGAGAGAGAGCATAAGAGAGATTTGTACAATTTCTCCCAACTTTTACAATGAATTTCTTGGTATGACGTGGCTCCATAATTTGTTCCTAGTTTTCGATTTCTCCATGTTAAATATTGGTTTTCATTTTTTTTTCTTGTTTGTTTTGTTGTGTGCTTTACTTCCCCAACAACTTCTTAATCTCTAGTCTATTATCCTTAGAGAATAATAACTAAACATACATCAAGTAATCATTGGAAAATTACTCCCATGCCAAATGGCTATTTGAACCTCCACCATGAAATCTATTCTATATAATTTATATATGTTATATTGTATTAACGCTTCCTCAATCATTAAGAAATGCATCACTTATAAATGATTATTAATCTTAGTGGAATTATTTCAAAAGGGGCATTTATCATGTCACATACAAATTTTAGCATCACTTGCGCTTCTTTTTGTATATGTGTGCATTTTGAATATTCATATCAAGTTAAGATATTAATATTAATCTCTCTCTACCATCATGAATGTTCAGACACAAAACAAAATTTAAGCATTTTTTAATATTAAATATCATTTAAATCATTAAAAATGATAGATGAGTCTTTAAAATATTGTTTATTTATTTTTAAGTGTTGGTTGCTGATATAGTTTACCCTTATTGTGAATTATGCATAAAACCTTGAACCCTTGAATTCTTTATTTTTATTATTAACCAGTCTAAATATTAGTCCCTTAAAAAAAGAATATTTTCTTCTTTTAATTTATCTTTTGGGTACTTTGATATGCTACTCAAGCTCAAGGTGGAGTTTTTTTTTTTTTTTTTTTTTTCATTAGGATCCTAAGACCTTGGGGCTTATCTGGTCAACCTTATGGTGTATCAAGTTCCCCATTGGATTCCTTACAAGCCTTTTAAACCATTTGATTTCTATTTGGCGTGTTAATTTATTCTTAAGTACCATTAAACCAATTAGTCATTTTAGATACGATGAGTTAACCCACTTATGCATCATAATTATCCTAGGATCCTAGAATGACATGGTCCACCTTAGGCTTGGAGACGCTTATCTTTTAGGTTTTTTTAACACTTTAAATATTAAACAAATAAAAAACATAAAATACATAACTCTTAAAATAATTTATAACCTAAATATAAGCCAACCTTGGCTATAAGTTGAGTCAATTTCTCTTGAATGTTAACTAAAATACAAAACTTAATTAGTTGGTCACCCATACAAGCTTGATACATCAAGTAATGTGATGAGCACAACATTATACATCTTAAAGTTAGGATTTAGTTAGGGTTTGTATTTTTCCTATTCTCCTTATTGTGTGATGTATAATGATGGGTTGGTATATTAATTGGTGATAATTATATGTACCTAGTGATTCTATGTTCTATTATTTTGTAGATGATATCTTAATCAAAGATTGTTTATGTATGCTTGTGGAATAGAGCCATGGAGAACTAGATGTTCTAAAGTGCACAAAGTGAAGCAATTGAAGTCCCACATGTAATCCCATTTGTTTGGCTTGTATTAAGCAAAGCCTATTTGCACATTTTATTATTTTTCTTTTTATGAGGTTTATTTAAGAACCAAATTTCAACAAACATACAACATACAATACATAACATAACATTAAGCTTTTATCCACTATGTCGGGTCAGCTAACACACATATTTAAATAATTATAATTTATTATATTATGACGGATTGCAATGAAGATTATTTGTATTTTATATCTTTTGTATGTACTGGTATTGGCATGAAATTGCAATCCATATTTAAGTTCTTTAAATATTTAAATCTTTCTCCTAAAAACATATGAAACTTAAAATTAACCATAAAAAATTTGTTTAAAGAAATTTAGTGTCAAGCTTCTCTCACAAGTCACAACTGATGATTTAAAAAGCGCACACACACACACACATATATATAGTTAATGGTTTGGCTATCAATGCATTTAATATTTTTCAGACTATTTTTCTTAATTTTTTTAATTTTGTGTTGACTTGAGATTGGCAAATGCCTTCAACAAATGCTCTCTCACATTATAATATACGTTTGAGAAAAAAATTTCATTTGATCCTTCATTAATACCAACATAATTGGACAAACTTTGCTTTAGTAGTAAGATTGTAAGTCATAATATTCTTTGATAAACTAACTAGCAGATCTTTCCTAACATTCAAATTTTCATGACATGGCTTTTAAAACATATAAGTGGGTTTTTAATTGTCCATTCCATGCTAAAGTATATGATTAATTTAAAGTAGAGTTTTTTTAATTTGTTTGAGATTTAAGTTGTAATTCCCAACACTGAAGGAATGATTCATTAGATGAATGTACGTTTAATTTATAGTAATCTTATCAAGTTAAAATTAAAATTACATTCATTTTAAAATACATTTGCCTATTATGTAATAATATCTTTGAGCAACCTAAATTTTTAGGGTTTTATGTCTTAGGTTATTATCCTTTGGACCCTTCTTAATATCTATTTATAAGTCTATCATATCCTCTTATAGACTCTTGAAAATTAGTCATTCTAATCACCTTTAAAATCTTAAAATTTTTTTCAGGACCTCAACATAAAGTTTTCCTATGACTTGTCTCTATATATAGAATTAATTATGGGAGGCTTTGGAGCTTGCTCCAATTGGGAGTTTGAAAAATTGAATAAAATAAATCCCATTTAATATTATTCAAAATTAGTAAGAGAAACATTTATGATATATGTATAGATAAATGTTGATCCATGTATTTATTTCAAAAATATTAACTTTTTACAAAATTAAAGACAAATGTTGAGAATTCATTGAAAGAAGAGGTCACATATAACGAGTGAAACAAATAAGTATTAAAATTAACAAATTAATTAAAGCATTAATGGATGAGATATCCAAACTTTATATCTAATATAATATTTATTGAATCTCTAGTTTGTGTTTTGGGAACATACACTATTAAAAATATTAATAAGTAAGCCTCTTTGGAAAAAAATATCACTATAAATATGACAACTACAATATTTTAATACTAAGAATCATATATTTCTGCCTCCATTTGACTTTATTAACCATCTTTATTTGCTTTATTTTCTCCTATTTACAAAAAGTGAGATCAGTTTGATGTTCTTTATCTTATGAATTGCATTCTCTAAGGTTCTTCACCCAAAATCCATCTTCATTAGATGTTCAATGCTTGTTTTCCTCCAATGCCTATGATGACCGACATCCATAATCTTCCAAGGTCTATCATGTGATGGTCATCATCTTCTGACATCCATCAATTAGCATTTATTGCATAATATTTGTTATAATTTTACAGTAATCATCTAATGCCCATCATCCATAATATTTGTCATTTTTAAGTGTTTATAATAATATAACACAATCTCCCTTAACTTTTATCACCTCTTGATATTTAAAATTGCTTGGTGCCCCAACATTGCTTGACTTCCAAATTTTTTTGACATTCATCATTGTTTAATGCTCATTGTTGCTTGAGATTTATCATTGTTTTGAACATTGTTGCTTAATCTGCCCAATATCTTTCATGCCTTTGATACTCATCATCACTCAAATTTTATTATTAGCGGGTGCCCGTTATCCCCTGACATCCATTGTTATTCGACATTTATGCGACTTACAAACTCTTGATTGTCAAGGTACCCTCCTTTCACGATTATGACAATTGTCCCAACTTCCAATAATTTACCTATGGAGTTTAGGATATCCATCAAGTCCATGATGCCGAGTCTACATTCCTTTTAGAAGAATGACATCCTTAATCATCCTTCATCACACACCAACCTCCAACCATCTCATCCCCCTCTGTTTTGTATTTCAAATGGTCATATAACTCCATATTTTCTTTAATTCCACCTCTCATAAGGAATTAATATGGTCATCTTCATTTGCCTTAATAACTTTTTTATACCGCTCGACCACCACCTTTAGATCAATCATATCATCTGTCTATAGAAGAGGACAAATCAAGCACCTATAGTTGGTGGAATTCAAAAAATAATGAAATTATCTAATCACCTCTAGGGGCCTTTGCCATCTTCTCACATTGCATGGTGAGGGCTAATACCATCAATTCCATTCACTTCACCAATTCAAGCAATCTTATTATGTCACCAACAACAAAAATACTAGTATCACTTCGATCATATTTGCATTGTATTGAGATATTCTTTGTTTGAAGAATTGAGACAACTTCTAACTCATACAAAATACTAATTAAAGTTATTTCAGTCGGAAAATGCCTTATATATTTATTTTTATTTATGAAATATTAATGTAAGAAATTATGTCTCTTATTAGCTCTAATCTATTTCATTTATTGTGTGTGGGATATATTTCATAACTAAGAAAATTAATCATTGTAATTGACTAAACTTCTTGCTCTCAATAAATTTTAAGGAATGTTTTTATAATAGAATATTTGAGAAAAAGTAGCTTTTAAAAGCAGAAGCAAAGTATAAGCTACACCAAACGAAACCTGACTAGCTAATTTATTAAAACCAAAGCTCATAACTTTCATATTAATGACTACTTATATTTTTCCTTTATAAATTTACTTATATTACTTTAGTACTTATTTATATTTAATCGTATATATATTTTTATTATTTAATTATTTTACCCACACAATAAAAATGAGGCTGATTTCATCCCTACTAAAACACTTATATGATTTGCATTTTATTATGGATCTATAATTAAGTCTAATTTTTATCTTGAATAAATAAATACATATAATAAAAGTAATTCAAATTCTTGAAATTATTAAAATAAAAATTTACATGATTAAATTAAAAATAATTTAAAATCATAATAAAAATCTAAAATCTCTCTTTAATAATAGGGGTGTCAAAACAAGTAGACGAATCGGGTATATGTCTAACTTGAAATTGATCCGACTCAAATCCAATCAATCAAAACTCAACCCATTTAATAAATGGATAAAAAACACAAACTCGAACCTAACCTTCTAGTAATCCGAATCAAATCCATTAACTTATTTTGATTAAAAAAATTATGATTATTAACCTTGAAATTTAGCATGTCTGATAAAAAATAAGAAGATTATACCTATAAAAAAAACTTTAAAGAAAAAAATATTAAATATATCATTTTAAATACAAATAAATTTATAGATCAACCCCAACTTCAACTTTTTGGATTGGATTTGAATCAAACTGACGGTCATCACATTCTTGAATGTTTCTCGTTGTTTTTACCAATTATTTTTAGGATTACTTGCGAACTCGAGTACTTCCCTTTGGGTTTACTTGCAAACTCTAGTATTTCCTATCAAATATTGTTAGGTTGGATCCTAAACCGACCCAGTCGGCCCCCCATGGGCCCAGCCTTAGTCTACAAGAGGCAGATCAAACCGCTTCCCATGTTGCCGCCCAAGTAATTCTGTGTGGAGTTTGAACTCGTCCGGAAGTCAATCCGGATGTGCCACATCATTCAATGTACTGTGCATTGAGTAACATGACGAGTCCAAATTAATCTCCGAATACATTCACACACCGTATGTAATAATTTTTTCAAATTAATGGGCCTTGACACCCCCTACTTAATGAACAATTATTAGGTCCTCTGACTGGACGTAGAGGAACGTCCGATCGGCACTAAAATCCCGTCAAAAAACTCGGTATTTGCTCGGTATTGCTATGTATTATTTGGTAATAACGAGGAATACCGCTCTGTGAAGACCAATACCGAGTTATACCGAGCAATACCGAGTTATACAAAAAATACCGAGTTTTTTCTAAGAAAAACTCGGTATTTTTTTGTATAACTCGGTATAGCTCGGTATAACTCGGTATTGGGTCTTCACATGATGGTATTCCTCATTATTGCTTGGTATTGTTCGGTATTTGCTCGATATTTCTCATTTTTTGAGCGATTTTAGCTCCGACCGGACCGATTGGAGGACCTAATAATTGTTCCTACTTAATAGAATTTTATATAGCCGCAATCAATTATTATATATCCCGGAGCATAGGAAACAGTCGGAATAACAGACAGAGCAGCAGACCCATCGATACCGTTTTTCCTCAAAAGATTACAACACGCCATGCCACGTAGCCTTTCTTTTTCCCTTTCGCCACCAAGTCAACTTCTCCCTCTGCTTTTAGCCTTATAGTTGTTGGCCCACTGCCGAATTGGGTAACAAAGAGTTTTTCAGATTTTTTTTTTATTTTTTTCGCAAATGAACCCCTGATTTTTCTTTATTTACATTTGCATCAAGAGCGATCGACATTTGTCATGGCTTCTAAAATATATATTATACAACTGACATAGAAGTTTATTAGTTTAAAAAATAAATAATTTTAGAGTGTTATTGAGTCAAATACGATGGCAAATGCAACTCTTTAATTGATAGCTGCAATTGTATGAAAATAATGTGTGATTTTCAAATTTATTCTTGTAATTTCCAAATTTATTTTTCCATGGATCATTTTACATTATTTTCAAGATGGCACCACCCATCGTTATAATATGAGTGATAAATGTTATATGGCATTAGTTTTAATGATGCTAGCGAGAAAGAATGATTTTGATAATGTATTAGAAGATAATAATACTTGATTTTGATAATGACGAAAAATCAAGTGGGAAACTTCCAAAATCAAAATTGGGACCATCTGAATTTTGATTTCAGCCAGCTTACAGTCAAACTGAGCGTCTTGGAATTACTAACCCAATGACACCAAAATAGACTCAATCCTAGCCCAAAAGGGCCCAAATCAAAGACCCGAAGAGCCTTAGGTGGTTCAAACCACAATTTGGATTACCAAACCGTTTCCAAACTTGACATGCTTATAGTTGAATTGAGCAGCTCGACGAGACAAATCCAACGAATCGAAGATTGTTGAATTCTGACATCGCTAAGCCAATCAAATATCCATCAAACGATCTACAATCAAAGGAATCAACATCGGTCGTCCATCCAAACCACTCCAACTTACCCCTGATCTTCCATCTATTTACAAACCATGCCACTCTAGAAAAATCTATAAATAGAGCCCACTTTGTCATGAAAAAGGACCCAAGACAAAGGAAGAGAAGTAAGAGAGAGATCAGAGATAGCTCTTGCCTCCTCGCTCCTTCTCGACCATTGCTCGGAGTTCCGTCAGACCACCGCCTGATGCAGAAGTTTCACCGGACCTCCGCCCGATGCCAGAGTTCTGTCAAACCACCACTCGACGCCGGAGTTCAGTCGGACCACCGCATGACACTGGAGTTTTACCGGACCACTGCCCGACGCCAGAGTTCTGTCAGACCACCAACTGACGCCAGACTTCCAATCGATCAAACGTCGATGAACTAGCGCCTGATCCCCATTTGTTACTAGATTTCAACCGGACAATTGATTATTGTAATATGATCGCCTCAAGAATGATTCAGTCAACTGTAATCTACCCAAACACTAATGAAATTGTTTCAACTGAGCGTGACCCTGTAGTTTTTCCCCATTTCTGGATTTTCTACTTAAAAAATCTTGTGTTCTTTGTTTGCTTGTTGGATATTCGTACAACGCTGAGACGTAAAATTATGACTCTACTACCGTGTATATTCTAGTACACAACAATAATATACTTTGATTAAAAGAAAAATGGCTATCTACATAAGCATCTATATCGAGATAATTAAATTATTATGTTTTTAGACTGGTAATGTCCATTTTCTTTCCACATATTTTTTGAATTCCATCCATGCAACTTTTGAATTGCTAATATTTAAAATAGATAAAATATTAATTTTATATTTTTTTTATTTTTAGTCATTAAAATTTGGTGATTTAGGGGTTAATGAATGCACTTGGTGCTGTGGACTCTTTGTGTAGGGGCGATGAGCTTTTGTTGGTTATACGATTGTGAGCACTTGGGCTTAAAAAAGAGTGGCTAAGGTGAGGAGGGAGGGGTTTAATGTGAGGTGCCTCTTATAATGGAGTTATTTGAGGGTTTTAGAGTGGTGTGACGACTCAAATGAAGGATGTTTACATGTGATAAATAGGTTGGAATGTCTTAGATAGGTTGGAGGAGGTTGGTGTGTGGTTTAGAAGAGAGTGGATGTGGAGGAATTGGCCTTTGGTGATGTTGGAGGAGTGAAACCTCAAGAGATCCAGTGTAAGGGGGTTTGCTAAGGCCTTGGAGAAGGCTTCAAGAGATGGCGAGGGATGTCGGAGGAAGGAAGTGATAGAAGGATGAGGCTTAGAGGGTGATGTGAATGACCAAATTAAGGGTATCTAATGCTCGATAGTGAGGGGTGAAGGAAGCAACCTAAGAGCTTGTCATTAGAGTGTAACGAGGGATGATAGACATGGTGTATGTAAAATTATTTTAGGAGGTGGGATTATAATAAAGAAACAAATAATATGAAGCCTTAAAAATTTAATTGTATGTGTTGAAATCTACTATTATAATTTAATCTTAATAAATTTTGTGTAATTTATAATGCTGAGTCATATGAAAAGCCTATAAATAGGATTCTTAAAGTATGCAAAAAAATATTGAAAATTAAATACTAAAATAGAATTATGATTATCCTCTCTTTTGTGTGCATGCTCTATGAATGTGTATTCTTAAGTGTTTAATTGTGTTAGAAACCCTAAACATTATCCATCAACCATCACTAAATTTTGTACCTTGCAAAGCATATGATATACATAAAGCATGCCACTTTTGAGAGTCATGATAGACCAAAATGAATCTTGATTTACAAAGATTTGGTCCACTATTCAAATGCAAGGAAGAGAATTAAGTCCCACTGCTATTAAAACATGCATTGGACTTTCATTCCTCTAGCAAAAATGATGTGTTAATAAAGATTTTAAGCTTCCAGGTTAGTGATAATAGAGATATAAAAATAATGATCAGATCTAAATTGATGCATATGATCAACTTAGGCTTCGTTTGGGGCGGCTTTTTTATTGTTTCTTAAAACAGTTTTTTAGTACAAAAATTAAAAATTTTCTACAAGAAAGCTGCTTTAAGAAGCAGCAAAAAAGCCGCCCCAAACGAAGCCTTAATCTCATATATGATCAAATTAATCTCAATGAAGTTTGCATTAAATGATTATATTGATCTTAGAAACATGAGAGTAGTAAGAACAAACTAGGGTTTCACCACAATGGTTGAGTAGGTTGACACAAATTCCAATGTGATCGATCGAGAAAAAGTTGCAAGATGATCAATGTGATCGAGCAACAAAGAGTCGCAAGATGATCACTCATATCAAGAAGATAATGAAATCATGAATCTTGATGTTTGTGAATGAATAAATGATATTTATTATGGGCTATTGTTTAGAGCCATATAGGCTTGAGAAGTCTAAATCATTCTTTTGTACATCATATTTACTAATATGTATCTTGTACCAACTAAATGCATGCTTGTACAATGGGGTGGCAAATATTTGAAGTGGTTGATTATTTTTTAGAATGTTGACCAGAAATTTCACAATCATATGACTTATAATTTGAGCCATCCCAAAGGAAAGTGAAATCCAAACTCCACATGATCATTAAAGTCAATTTTACTTCTTTGAGAGTATTCTTGCATGAGAAGGGCATTCATAAAAGTAAACATATTCAATCAAATTTTTAGAAAATATTTATAACTAATAACTTATATAGTATATGAAATGTTTCATCATGTAAATTTGAATTATTTTATATGAAATTTTCCGCATTTATAAGAGTCAAGAATCATTCTTGATTGAAAAAAAGATAATATCTTAATACATTCTCTAATTTATCCATATAAATTAGACAAGGTAATGTGAATATATATATATATATATATATATAATGAAAATGTTTAAAAGTATTGGACACTCTCTAGGATACTTCATATAAAAATAATACTTATGGATATACTAAGGCTATTTGTATCAGGCCATTGGATTTGCACTAAGACTAGTGATGCATATAAAATCCAAGGACTACATTCATCCTAGGATAAATTAGAGGCCAATCAAGCTCATCTTAACATGTTTCAGGTCAAGATTTTTACACACTTAGATATATATATATATATATGAAACATCCTCAAAAATTTCTTTGATTGGGCATAAATCTCGAGGCATATTCAAGTTGAAAATTTTCAAAATTAAAATTTGGACCATCCAAACTCTGATTTAAACAAACTTACAGTCAAACTGAATGTCTCAAAAAGACGAACCCAATGACACCAAAATTGGTCCAATCCAATCTTAAATCAGTCCAAATAAAGGGACCAAAGCATATTTGAAAGGTTCAAAGCATAAATTGGATGATCAAATGATATCCAAATATAACATGCTTATATTTGAATTGATCGACTCGACGAGAAAAATCCAACAAGCCCAAGCCTGCTAAATTCTAACATCATATGTGAATATAAATGCTTGAAAAATACTCAATGATTGACGAGATCAATATGGGACATCCGATGGAGCACTCCGAATTTTCCCTAAATCTTCTCCATATTTACGAGACATGTCACTCTAAAAAATCTATAAATAGACTCCCAGTTCCCACATGAAAGGGAGTTTGGACCTTTATAAGCTTGGACCCTTTGGCTGGAGATTGGAGAGAGCTCGAAGGCTTCAAGGACTCTAGAGTTCTACTCAAGCACTACCGTCGGCGAACTTCAGTCGACAACCACTACACCATGCTCAATCGCCGCCTATCGTATGACCATAGCCCGGCCATCGACCGTTGTCGGATCACCACTCATCTACCGACCGCCGCTAAGCCTCCACCAGGATTCTCACTGCTGTTGGAACTCCGGCCGGTCACCAGCAGTCATCAGACCATGGTTTGTCTACTAATCAGAGCCAAACCTTCTTCGAGTCATTGATTGTCGTTGAACCAATGATGACTGCAATCGACACACCACTCTAGCCTATGTCGCCCGCCCACTATGATCCATTGAACCATCGTCGCCCACCAAATATGGTCCATTGAACCACCATCTGCCATAGGAATACGATCCATTGGGCCACCGTCGCTCGTTGGCTATGGTCCCTCCGTCCAACGTCACCCGCAGACTTCGATCCCTTCGACCTCAGTTGTCCGCCGACTACGCACCCTTAGACCTTCATCGCTCGCCGACTATGATCCCTATGACCTCCACAAACTACGGTCCCTCCAACAACCATCACCTGCCGACTACGGTCCCTTCTACAACCATCACTCGTCGACTAAGGTCTCTCCAACCATTGTCACCCACCGACTACGGTCCCTCTGAGCTTCGTCGCCTGTCGATTACGGTCCCTCCTACCTCTATCTCGCGTCAATTATGGTCTCTTCAACCACCGTCGCTCAACTACAATCCTAACGGACAAACAAACAGGCCAACACTCTCTTAGAAACAACTCTCACATCACTAAATTCTTCCAACTCCCAATAAGTCGCACCATGTAATGTGCTCTATATGATGTATATTTGCTACATTGAGCTAAGATCTTCCCCCTGAGTACTTGCCTCATTTATAATCAACTACAAAACTAGTGTATTCTTTTCAAATGGGCTAGTTCCCATGATTTTTCTCACTTTCAGGGTTTTTCATGTAAAAATTTTGGTGTCTCTTATGTCTCTTGCACCCCCCTCTCTTCATCTGTATGTGTGCTTAATCTTCATTCAAAACTATAAGGCTAAACTCTTTATCGCTCTACTTATATATAATTGTACAAATATTAAATTTATATTGACGGTTTTTTTTGGGTCTCTGTCTAGTGGGATAAATTGTTGTCGTTGTTGTTGTTGATGAGGATGTTTTCCTTTTGGGGATATGGAATTCACATTAAATTTGTATAAATATATTCTCATTCAATTGGTAAGCGCGCAGTATTTCCATTTTCAAGTACACGTTTTTAAATTCAAAATTCTTTGGCAGAATTTTCTTCTGATTTAAATATCGCATATACATGGAATGGTTGAAACCAATTCCAAACTTGCAGCTATATTATAATTTGCTTTATTTAATTCTTTCATTGCTATCATTAACTTTGGATATTTTCAGAAAAGCTAGGCAGCGGCAATACCATTTTTTATTCATTTAGCTTTAATAATTTTCCTTATTAGCTCAATGTATTGCTCTCGGTTTTAAGAGCTCTTCAACAGAGGCGAAGAAAAATCTGGTAGAAGCCAAAGTGTGCTGAAGGTGTCGGTGATCAGAGCTCTCCTGAAAGAAATATCGTCAAATCTTTGTAAGTTTTTTAATCTTGTTTGGATGATCGTCTTCGTCCTAAGATCAAAATATTTTCTTAAAGATTTTTTAATTTTGGTACCTCAAAGTAGTAATATTTGTATTTTTTTTTTAACTTCTGATGAAGGCTTCTTTTGAGACGATTTTGTTATTGATTCTTAAATCAACTTTTTAATAAATTTTTTTACTAAAAAATTACTTTAAGAAACAATAAAAATATCGTCCCAAATGAAACCGAACTAATCAAGTTCTTTAAAGAAAAATATAAGTCATAAAGGCTTTCTTTGTCCTAGACTTAGCAGATCTTGTGATAACCTTTGTGAAGATTTTATGTGTGCTGTTTCATGTTAGTTTTTATTTTTGCATTCTTTTTAAAATTTAGATCTACTTACTTTTTTTTTTTTACAAAAAAAGATTTTTAGTTTTGCAATCATGTAAATTTTAATGAGTCTAAATAATTTATGAAAAGATATTAATTTGATCTGCCACACACTTAAAAGCTTATAAACTGGCTCTGCTAATTTTCTTTAATTTAGCTATGTGGAATAGTTGATTAGGTAGTTTTTTAAATTTTATAAAACCGCCCTTTTTGGTCATTCGATAAAAATAGTAGTTTTCTTAGGGTTTTTTTATAGACAAATTGAAATAGAAGGAAATTGCATACTGATATTTTATTGGCTGCTGAGAAATTTGTTAATAAGAATATTCTTATTAAAAAATATTGAATTCTTTTAAATGAATAAATTATATAAATAATTAATTTATATAATACTCATCCTAAAATAAATTTAATGAATTTAAAACCTGAAAAATAAAATAAATCTGAATATCCTACCCATTTTTTTTAGTTGATACAAATCTACGAATAATAAGTTTATTTTTAAAAATATTTAATTTTGTTTTATTTTCATATTTTTAATTCTTAAATATTATTTTAATGAATTATTATAACTTATAGCTCATTTGAAAAGTTTTATAGAGTTGAGTTAAATAAACCACACAATAAAAATTATTAGTTTGTATAGTTTTTTGTTTTCCAATAAATATTTAAAAATATATCTAATATTTATAATAAAAAAATAATAATTATTTTTATTTATTATATTATATTTTAATATTCTGAGATATTTAATTAAAAAATACATTACAAATTTAAATTTTCAATGAGGGTTATGGTTGTAATAAGGATAGATTTCCGGATTAATGTGCTAAAATTTTCAGCTATTCTCGAGATGGATAACTGCAAGAAACGATCAACTTTGTCTGCGTGTAGCGGTGGTCTTTTGCATCACGTATCCACACACTCTCTCTCTAGGCTACAGAAATGTTTTCCTTCAAGCTTCTCCTCGTCTATAAGAACGGGGCCAGATCCCGATTCGCATCCAATGTGTTCGATGAATTGACCTCTCGATCTCTATGCCTTCACTATGACCGAGTGAGACGAAAGTTTTTTACTGTATATTTTGATCCCTGATCTTCTGAATTAGGCAAGATCGAGGATTTTTACTGTTAGAGTCAGTTTTCTCGTTTCCTTGCCTCAATTGTGGATTTCCTGGTACGTTTTTGTTGGAGTTTTCTTAATGTTATTTACTTTTGTGGATGGTGAGTGCGTGATTCACTGTATTTCGTGGAATGCCAATTTTGGTTAAGTTGAGGCTGTACTTTGTTTTATGTTTTTGATTGCCAAATTAGATTTATAGCTGAATTAGCAGTAATGTTCTGACGGTTTCTGTATGGAACGGGAATATTGTGGAGAGGAAAGCTTGTGTTTTAGTTAGATTTACGTTTCCCTTCAACATCTCACTTTGTCGGCCTCTTCTCTGACTTCTGAGTTGAGTTGTGGATCTCGTTTAGGGTTTTGGTAGTCCTACGTTCACTACAGATCGGTGCAGATTTATTGGTTGTGAAAGTGGCCAGTTTATGATTAAGCAAACTGCAGCGTAACCTTGATTTTGTAGAAAGAACATCAAAGTGGAAAAGGGCATTAGAGTTTGTTGAAAATATTTGGAAAATCAAAATTTATTTTGTATATTAAAAATAATATTTGCATGAAATGATAAATTGAGATCTTCAAAAATAAGACATTTGTAGAACATTAATTGGTATGAATTAAATTAAAATAATTTGAGAAACACAGAAAAGCCTAGATTGTATCTCTACCATTAGTGCAAAAGTGTCCCTTTCGTGCAGGATTCGTTGCAATTGTTGTCAGACCTTGAGTTCAGAAGACAGTACACACTAGAATTATGGGGCGTGATGAAAATTAATCTCAACTCATGAATTAGACCTCAAAAGTTAGAATGAACAGAAAAAAATCTTTATAAATACTTGTAAGCAAAACATGGTTCATTGAACCAGTGGAATTGGTAAATTGAACCAGTGGAGGAAGCCATGCTGGTAATTTTTTTATCTAAATCATTAGAGTATAGGGTGGAGGGTGTGGCGACAAAGTGGAGGAAGACGGGAGTCAAGAGGTAGCAATTGAGGTTCTGAGGCTTCATTACAACAAGCTCTTGTATGTTAGAGAGGAATGGGGGTGTTAGGGGAGGCATTATGTGAAGAGAGATGGAAATGCCCTTGGCGTTATGAGGGATAAATGAACAATGTGAAGATGAAAGACAAAGAGGGTGATATTAAAATTATGATTGGATGATAAAAGACTCAGAAGGGTGGTGAAGTAAATTATATATTCAAGCTTCAAGGACCTATAAAGGGAAAAAATATTTGTTCTATGCGTTGTAGATTCGAAACTTACTTAACGGATCTTCTGCAAAATATCTTTGTTTGATTCCCTTTGTCAAGGACCTTCAGTAATTTTTTCCTTTTGATTTTAGCATTCCAATAAATGGCATACCTTTTGGTCCCATTGTTGTGGAAACTGCCATAGTTAAAGCTATAAAATGGTAATAAACATGATTGTGCTACTTTCCCTTTTTTGTTTGGTATATTCAAACCTGAAGTTCAAAGTTCATTTGATATTGAACAGGTTTTTTATATGGCTTAGAATAGAAATGGTAGCAACAGCTGTGTCTATTATTCTTGTCAATGTATCTTGATGCAAGAATCTTTGTTTTCTATATATTGATTGTAGTATATGTACGTCTTCTGATATAGGTAACCAAGAAATAACAGATTTCAAGCAACTTTGGTTTTGCTTTGATCCTGTGGCTATTATGGTTGATGCAATACATGATGAGCTGCCTGCTAGAGCACAAAATGCTGAGCCTCTTCGACGACTAGAGATACTTGTTTATGGTGCCGGTCATATGTTAAATGACATAACGTCGGCTTGTTGGTTTACATATCTGTTATTGTTCTTGACCGACTTAGGACTAAGTCCAAGGTACACATTTCTCTTTTGGATTATAATTATGTAATTTTAAGAAATATATGATAGTAGTCAGCCATCTGTTGTCATCTAAATGTGAATTATCTTAACTATTTCTGCATTATATGGAAGTTGGAAAAAATTTACTTTTTTAATGGGTAGTTAGAGCCTTATCTACTTTAACTATGTTTGTAGTGGATTTATCCATACCTAATTCTTTGTTAAATAGCTGTTTCTGAAGAATGGTTAAATAGTTTTGTACTTTTAGTTAGAGTTATTATCATGTTACTGCTCTAACATGCAATTTTGAAGTACAAAATACTGTCTTGATGGCTTTGTCCACCCTTGGTTCTGTAAACAGGCCATCATCTGTGCTTTTTGAAAAACTCTTATTTCAAACGTCTGTTTTTCCAATTCTGCATCATATTGGTACCTACGATGTTTTGTTTTCTGCTAATTATAGGAAGTAAATTTTGGTCTATGTTTTTATAATCCTAGTGGATGCCTTCCTTTTGCATGCTTTTCTTTTAATCATTATAACTTTGATCCAGCATTCTCTCCTTATAAGACAGGGAGACAATGTTGCTGCAAACTTTTCACTGGCTAGTTCTGAATCTGATTATTTGAGTGATTTTTTTAAGTTAGGTTATTAAGGCTTCAACTGAACCACCAGGATGTTAGTAAGAAGCCTTTTCTGTTTTTACTGTAAGCACGGAAGGCAATCAATGTTGCTTTTTTCAAAGCTGCTAACCTGTGTCTACTAAAATCAATGTTCCTTTTTCAAAGCTGCTAACTTGTGTACTAAAATCTTGCGCCATTATTTTGTTTCTTAACTGTTCTTTATTCATTCTTTCTTACGGGAAAGCTTATTTTGCGGTGCTAAGAATTAATTTGTCACCAGCATTTGAATTCATGACTTTGTGGTTGATTACAATGCTAAAGCTCGACCTTGATTTAATTACATCCCCATTGAAGTTCAATGGCCTTTCTTCACCTCTTCCTCATCTTGAATAATGAATATAGCCAAGCTTTCTCTCAAGATCTACGTTTGAGTTCATAGGCTACTTGATTACACCTGCACATACTTTAGAACAATTAGTTCGAATATACATGTGGATGAGGTGTTTAGACTCATCACAATTAACATGGGTCAACCAGGGAACGGTGATTTAGCTCTTGTAATGTATGTAAAAGGTTCTTAAAATTACTAAAATCAATACCTAAGGGGCTACTTGGCCCTGTAAAGAAGCGCATTGCAGTTTAGAATGTTTGCAAATTGAATGTGGCTAATTTAGACACATTCACTTTAAATTAAAAAGCTTCAAGGTGTGCATCCACTTTTCATCTAATGAAATGGTTGAAAGATATGTCTTAAGCTTTTCCTCCTGTTCTTTGCATGAATTTTTGAACCTACAAACAGTCCCAAGTCAAATTTCCATGAAATTCTGCAGTAAAAGATTCAAGTTACCATGAGATATGAGGTCATAATCCATATACAAAAATTCCTAATTCAAAAAGTTGCAAGTTTATTAAAGATGAAATGCATTACCTCCTGCATCCATTACTGTGTTAACTAACTAATTTGATCAAGATACTTTGATCCTTGCAAATTCTCGATACAGTGGTTTACTACTACCGCCTACTGGATTGTGACCTGGAGTTCATGGTTTGAATCACAGAAATCCATACTTGGTAGCAATAAGTTTTTGTAGAACACCTCTCGGGCACCAGAATGCCTGTAATCTCCTAATACAGTTTACACTCTCTTCTTATCTAGGAAGTTTGCAAGAAATATTTTCAATGCCTATGTTATTTAATATAGTTTATTCCTGTTGCAATTTTCCTTGGTAGCATCCTCTCCATTTAATGTTTAGTGGTTATCATTTAGAATGTTTTGAATGCCACATTTTTGCAGGGATGCTGCTATTGTAATGCTTTCTGGTCAGGTGGCTGATGCTTTCACAACTATTTTTGCTGGAGAGTTGGTAGGATATCTTGTCCTTAGATTTTATTTTATGCATTGCATGCATCATAATATGGAAGCATTTTTTTGTAACGTAGTCTTTTGTTTACAACTTCCAACTGCTGCTTTCGGTTCTGATTCTGTTGTTCCAACTGTTTTAAAGAACGTTGGACATGAGAATTTAATATTGAATAGAAATTCATCAACAGTCATTTTGTATGCTAAAGGACAAGTCAAAAAATTTTTTTTTTTTTTTTTTCATATAGAAGGATTTTCACCTTTTGGTATCTTTATTTACCAGCGTCAATTAAAATGCAGATCATAGGCCTAATTGTTAATCTCTTAGGTAGCATGCTGAGATTCTGATTAAATAAGATGTAGTGAATAAATTGTGGGCTCCGAAAATTCGGCTCCGGCCTTCGCCCGCTTGTTTTTTTTTTTTTTTTTGGGGGGGGGGGGGAGTTTTAATGGATTTAATTCTGGGGTAAATTTTGGAAGGCAGATAGGTTTGTAGATAAGACACTACCTAGAGATTTCACCCTCATTTTGCGAGGACTTTATGATCCGAGTTCTGGTTTTTTATATGCACAAGCCCCTATATTTAATTACCCCTCCCGATAACGAGAGAGAACTTTCAATTAAGGCTAGTCGTCAATCAGATACGAGACAAATCCAACGAGCCCAAAATCTCTTAATTATGACATCATTAAGACACTTAAATGCTTGATGAAAGTTCTATGATTAAGAGAATTAATATGGACCATTTGATAGGACACTTCTAATTTGTCCTAGATTCTCTTCATATTTACGGACCTTGTCACTCCTAAAAATTTATAAATAGGCCCTCATTCTTCACATGAAGGGAGAAGAACAAAGAGAGAACAAGAAAAAGCTCTCTAGAATTTTCCAGCTATTACCATCGCCGACAACCACTAGCTATTATCACCAATAATCACCATCATCATCGATAATCAACATCTGAAGTTTCCATCTTCTCTAGAACATTGACAAGATTTAACCATGTTATTGAGTACATCTATCTGTCTGTGAAAATCTACTTTATATACTCTCTATTGTGAGAATAAAGTTTTGTTAGTGGTCATTAACTGTTCCTCTAAGGACACTAAATTTTATGTACTTTTCTCTTCTTCAACAATGAAGAAAAGATGATTTTCGTATCACTTGCTTTGTACTGAATTTTACAATTGATTTTTCACTTTTTGGATTTTCCATGTAAAAAATTCTATAGTATTTCTAGTTTTATCTGTTCGTGATGAATCTTTGTACATTGCTAAGATGTTAAACTCACACTTTATCGACTCAAATTTTCTAGCTCATAACAATAATAATTATCTATGATTAAATTGAAATATGTTATATCACATGCGATCATAATTAATATAAATAATATTTCAATTATGATAGCATATCAATTAATCATTGATTAATAATTTATTAAATTTATTAAATCATGATTTGTAATGAGTCAAATTAAATAAAATTGTATTAAATTTTAAAAATTGATTAGCGTAATTTAAATCTTTTTAATTATTCAATATTAATTATTAAAATGAATTTTAGAAAAATATGTATTTAGCATTTCGCCTGACTCCTTACGGCGTCTAACCGGGACCATCGACTGAAAAGCAGTGAAGCGGGTGACGACGGGAGCTCTCGAAGAAAAAAGAAGCGAATAAATGGCGACGAAACCCTCGAGGACGCCAATGCGGCTACCCAAAGGGCCAAAGACCTCGAAGAAAGGGAGGATGCGACGAATGCTCGCTGGCGAAGGCAAGATTCCTGCAATTCAATTTGTGTAAATACCGCAAATCCACAGAACTACCGGATTGATTAAATGTTGACCTAATAAAATCCCCTTTAAAACAGAAAATCACCATGCCCGCCCCTCTTTGCTGTTACGCCCTCGACGAGTGAAATCATGCACACACCCTGCGAGCTCATTCCCTCCCTCTCGATATCTCATTCATTCTCTCGGTCTCCCTCACTCAAGCTCTCTCCGGCCCTCCCATGCTCGACCCAGCCCGCCTCCCCATGCTAGACCGAGCGCTGCCGCTGAATCGCCAATCCTGCCGTTATCTCCTCCGTTTTCTCTTTTCTCCTTCTCTCTTTCTCTGTCTCTCACGCTCGCTCTCCTTTCCTTTGTCTCTCTCAATCTCTTTCTCTGTCCCTTTCTCTTACGCTCTCTATGTACCACTTTCTGTCTCTATCTCTCACCCTATCTCTCCTCTCCCTCTCTAAAAAACGAGAAATCGAAAAAAAAAAAAGAAAAAGAAACAAGGAAATAAAAAGAGGAAAAAAGAAAAAAAAGGATTTTTTATGTGTTGGCCTTGTCATCTCCGCAAATGCTTAAAACTCTCAAAATCAACATTGCTATGTGTATGGCGTGATGAGCGGAACATATGTCAGCTATTTTTAGTGTGGTAGGGGAAACCCGTTGGCTGCGCTCGCTATGTAGCGAGTAAGTCATATGAACACTTTTATTAGTACAATGAGAAAAATTCAAATTTAAATAATTGTGTTTTTCCAATGCGGTGGAAAACTAATGTGAATTTTAAAATAACTACATGAAGATCTATGCTCCTTTTTTTAAGTGTAGTGGAATAGAAGACCCTTAGGCCATTATGTCTCATGACACTGATCATACATACTTTTTTAAGCTAATATGTATGCAATCAATCGACATTAGTGCAAATGACTACCAACTTTGTTACCCACCATTGCCATTAGCATTGACACTTGATTCATGACTTCGCTTTTAAAGTTGATGCACATCTGATGTTAACACTGATATTTATATTGGATTTTTTGGTTTTTGATATTCTCTCTACAAAAGAGAACAAACAAGTAGACCTCAAATGAACTTTTGAAGATAAATCCTATGTTATAAGGCTCTTTTAGCTTTCTCCATGTAAAGGGTATGCCAAATCTGAAGTGTTTTGAGGTTTACAATACTTAGCTATACTAGTTCTGACAGGAAATGCATTCAACTTGTTGAATGAAGAAGGATTCATAGCTGAATCAAACATTTAAAATGAGGCAATTTTTACTCATGCGCTTCTCAACTTCATATTATTTTATGGTACAAGTCAAAAGCATGAGTAAAGTTGAGCTAAGGATTTTCATATTTATGGGTTTAGCTAATGTATTTTTTACGACTTTAATGTTCAGCGCATGATCAGTTATGACAACTCGTTGATACCATATCTCTGCTTTATTTTTGCTATGCTTTTTATTCTTATTCTGGTACCAGAATGATGATACAATGATTATAATGTTGATCATTTTATATTACTATCAATTGGATTGGAGTTCTTGGGATGGTTTGGAACTTCTAAAATGCCTAAGCAGTTTAACTACTTTTGTGTACTTGTCCAAACTAATACACCTTGTTTTTGTTAGATTGACCGATTTGGACACTTCAAGAAATGGCATGCTGGGGGATCAATTCTGGTTGCAATTTCATTCTCTTCTGTGTTTGGTGGCTGCCTTCCTTGCAAAATTATTGGGAAAAATTCATCCACATTACAAACAATTGGCTATAGCTTATTTGCCGCAATTTTTAATGTGGGCTGGGCAGTTACCCAAGTTTCACACATGTAACATTCACCTCAATATTGCATTGTAATATTTGTAGTCTAGAGCCTTACATTTTCTCATTCACATTACTATGTTTATTGCTGTTTCTATTGCAGGTCAATGGTGAATTGCATTACTTTGAATCCAACAAGTAGAGTTGCCCTCAATAGCTGTCGGAATGCTTTCACTATGGTGATGTAATCTTCACTTGTATGAATGGCATATGTCTCCCTCTTCATATTTGGATTTCTTGTTTCTAATGCTGTTTTTTTATAGGTTGCCAATCTCAGCTTATATGCCTTCGCTTTAGTAGTTTTTAGTGTATATAATGCTAAGGCATATGATGGCATCAAACTTGAGGTATCTTTGTCTGTTTTGCAGATATGTGCATTGTTATTCTGTTGTGTGTTGTGTCATTTATTTAATCACTTTTCGATTTGATGTACAGTATCGCTGGATAGCCTACATGTCAATTTTCATGGGTTGCTGTTTTGTGGTTGTTTTTCTCATTGGAACAAAAGAACCAGCGTAAGATGATGTTTTAAGGCAATATTTTGTTCAAAATCCTATAAGCTTAATGGGATCATTGCGTGGAACATTAATCTAGTGTTTTTCCTTTTAGTAGATCGACTTTTGCTTAAGCATCTTCTTAGGCACTTAATGGGTTTTTTTTTTTTTTCTTGTAGGCTGAAGCAGCGAAGGCATTACGAAAGTTTTTCTAAAATATCCTGGAACTATTGGTTCAAGAAGGCCCTTTACTATCAAGTTGCTATCGTATATGTTCTTACGAGATTAATAACAAATGTCTCACAGGTGGGATCCCTAATCATTTCTTAGAAAGTGATGTTTAAGTTTAAAATATGAATTTGGTAGAGCAAACTTATTATTTTGGCATGAAACTAGTAACAAATTTCTTATAGGTTAGTCCACTCATTTTGTTATGAATGAGATGAATTATTATGGTTGCTTTTTGAAATGGCACTGGAAACTTATTATAACGTAATTTTTTTTCCAATTTATGGGGCTCTTTTATCTTATAATTTATGACACCACAGTACTCATTTAATTAAAAAAGTTTCTGATTGTTTCTAATGAAGATCAACTTTGTAATATTCTTAGGCATCCGTTGTTAATATGAACTCAAAAATGCTCTTGCCAAATGTGAATGGACAAATGCTGTTTAACAAAGATACAGGCCTTTTTCTGTTGTAATTGCTTATCAAGTCATGAGGATATGTCCGGCAGCTCAAATATATGATTAAATGTAAAATTTGAAAGAAAATCTGTTTTGAGGTATTGGGAAAATGAGTGTGGGAATGTATTTATTATTTGCTTGTTCATTTTTGCAAAATTAGTGTTGAATGGAGTTCTTATTTGTAGTTCTATTGCTCTGCCATCTAAACGATAGTTATTTTGTTTGATGGGTATTCTGGTTGAGGAGGGTTTGGAAATACCTTGGGTGTCAATTTCTTTCACTAAATTTCATTAGATCAAAGATTATATTTCTAGAAGTTGTACAAAAAAAGATTTAATAACAGATACTGCACTCAACAAGAATATATGAAGTTTCATAAAGTTGGCCCTATATAGTTAGGATAATGCTAACTAATGTTGATGATAATGATTCTTAAAAGCATTGCTGGTGTTATTAGGTTTAACTCATACATATCTCAACACCATTTTTAATAAAACAATTAAGAGTACGTATAATTGTACGCATCTTTCATATTAGTTAAAGGTCTATCCTTAGCTACATAAAAAGTAGGAGAGAGCATTGAAATTCTGACAATGTATTTTCCTTGATCAGGCACTACTTGCATTCTATGTTATCGACGATCTGGGTATGCCTCAATCCTCCAAAGCTTTGGTAAGTTCTTCAATCTTCGTAATTTCATTTTTAGTTTGACTGACTCGGTAGTATAACAAGAAACGGCCACCACTACGATCACTTAAAATCTTATTAAAAAACTTTCTTGACCACTCAGCTTACATGTATGCATTATAGGATGAGAACTAGAAAAGGGAAATGCCAGACCTTTACCAAAAATTTGGAGTTGTTTTTTTCTGAATTTTTTGTTTCATTTTTCCATGCTTTAGTGGATTATGAAGAAGTGGTATCTAAATAATATTGAATAAAAAAATTTAATAAAAATGTTTTGGTGGCTATTCAATTTGGAGTTATATGTGCTCTATATCGCTTACCAAAGTTATTTATAATGATATTGTAAAAGTTAATGGATGAGGGGTGGTTGGAAGAGTCTAGATGTTTAGAAACTGTTTCTTCCTCATTCCTGCTTTTCTCATATTTTCCTAATTCTGTTGCTCATAATAGTAAATTAAGAAACCTTACAGTAGTTAGTTTATTGTTGGTACAAATATTAACTTATTTCTATTTAGGTTTTCATCTGATTAGACATATGGATCTTTTGCTGTTAAGTTTAATAGTTTAACATGCTGCTAGACTTGCTAGTTGCTTCTTTATAGAATTTCACAACATTTGAATCAGTGTTGCGCCTTGCATGCTCAAATGATGGTTAGTCTATCCTTGAATTATAAAAATTACTTGAGAGGTTGCTGAGTTTTAATAATTGTAACATTAGCACCTTTCATTCTTTTTGTTAGCATATATTAGACAGATTTTCACACCGTTGTCTTTGAAGATTATATGTCTAATTTTTAACTAACCCATTCAGGTACCTGCCATTATCTACATTAGCAGCTTCATTGTATCAGTCATTCTCCAGGTTACTGATACGTTGTCAAACTTTATCTTTTGTTCTTCTTCTTTTTTTCCGAATGACAATGACATGTATTCCTACTTATAGGAGATCAGCTGGACCAGTTCACGACTTAAGGCCTCCTTTACAAGTGGAGCCATTCTGTGGATATTGTCTGGCTCCGGAATCCTTGTTCTTCCAAGCAGTCTTCATAGCTCCATGTATATTTTCTCGGTTATCATTGGCATTGCTAATGCTTTAATGATGGTATAATGCTCTTCATACTATTTTTATCTCAGTAACTTGTTCATTATGCTTGAGCTATAAAACTAACTGATAGTGAACTTGGTATTTGATAGATCTTCTGAAGTGCAGAAAAAACTTAGGGACGCTGTACTTTCTTCTAAAATTTTGGTTGCTTTGCTTGCTGATATTTTTTGCACCGTCAGTATAAAATTGGACAATCCCTCTTTTTTAAGAAAAAAGGAATTATAATTTATTAATATTTCACAAACAGGGTACCACAAGTTCCATAATGTTCTTATTTTGTTTTGGGCGTCTTAGTTGAATCCGAATAGAACTCATGCCGTGTGCTGTTTCATATGAAACCTATGCTTCTGAGATCAGTTAGGCATAATGAGTCGCCTCTACTGCCTTTGAAACTGAAAATTTTCTACCCCAGTCAATTTTTATATAAAACCAAGGATGCAAACATAATTTTGATGCCTTGGTCACAGTTTAGACTATTTTATTATCTCTCTTATCCCAAAATTGATTGTTATAATTAATTTTATCATCACCTTGCAAGAGACAACTAGCTGATATTTTTATTGAACACAGGTTACAGGCATCAGCATGCAAAGCATGCTTATTGGGAAAGATCTTAATGGCTGTGGATTTGTTTGTGGTTCACTGAGTTTCATGGACAAATTGTCCTGTGGGCTTGCTTTGTATGCCCTTGAATCATACCAAGGTGGGTACTTTGTCAATAAATAATGAAAATTTACTGCTTATTGTTTTTAGTCATTTTCTAAAAATGATATATGCTTTCGATTTCAACAATCATGGTGATTTAAATGTGCGTATACATGTTTGCATTGTATATAGTATATAGTATATCAATATATATGGGGAGGGGATGAACTTTTCTCCAGCACTGCTATATCCCACCCATTCAATTCTTGATGCTTTAACCTTCAAGCTTTCCTCATCTTCAACATCATTAACTAAATTTAATGCATTTTAAAGATCATGGGATTATTTAATGAACATTTTGTTAGCTTTTTGATGGATGTTTTTGATCTCTTGATATGAAAATAATTGAGAAAAGGCACATACAATAAATTTGCGGAGAAATTAAAGAAATGGGGGAATAAAACGAAACAAGGGAGGTGAAGGAGGCCTTAATAACTGACTATAATTTTATTAAAACATTAAACCAGTCAAGTTCCAAACTTCAAGAGTCATTACCCCTTGACTTTCCTGACGCTGCATTAACTATGAAGAAAAAGGATGCATGTTAAATACATATTGATGAAATATTTAAATTATTTGGAGCATGTCAAAGCCAAAATGGTACGCGCTTATAAATTAATATGGATGAAAATTCTAGTGATCATATTTTTCTTGCATCATTTAATCTGATTAGAAAGAAACTACTTTTCGAATAGTTGGATGATAACCATGGTGGCGGTGGTGACAAAATAGGCTCATGCAAAGCTCTAAGAACATGTAGAAGTATGTAGGCTGGTGGTCGTGGACCTGTGGTTGATATCACCATGAATAATCAGTGTGATTTTTAGTGATAGAACAATCTATAAATGATTTCGGTAGTTCTGAGTTGGACGCCAACACATAATGAATTAAATGAGCTAGAATCCCATTAACTACTTGACTGTGATATTGGCGGTGGTGTAATGTCATCATATGAATGATGGAGCCAAAGTAATATGGGTAATTGAGTAGCATCCCATAAAATAGTTTCAATCGTTGGTGAGGAATCTAGATCTTACTAAATTATGTTATTGTATAAGAGCATTAATAGAAGGTGATTGAGTAGCATCCCATACAATGGTATCAGTCAATGGTGAGGAATCTAGATCTTAGTAAATTATGTTATTGTATAAGAGCATCACTAGTAGGTAGTTGAGTAGCATCCCATACAATAGTCTCAATCATTGTTGAGGAATCTACATCTTACTAAATTATATTATTGTATAAGAGCATCAAAACGACATTTTAATGATGAAACGAATATCTATATTTGTGGAGATTGTGATGCAGTAAAAATGATTTAAGGAGTATTAGACTTGATTAAAATTTTGATATCTAGCGCAGTCTCTTGCATAAGTTCTTGCTCAAGCTTACCATCATTATCTGCTGCAGATGAAGAAGCTATGAAGTTATAAGAACATGATAGGGCAAGTTTCTCTATACATTTAAGAAAATAAATAAAGAGGAAAATATAATCAAACAAATATTAAACAAGTGTAGTATTAATGGTCTATATTTCTCTAACAATGATGATAAATCAAATTCTAATTGACGGTATAAGATTGGGTAGGAGAGAGAGATCCCATCCTAATCATAGGAGCTCGTCATATAGATGTGAAATTTTCACTTTTCACATGAATTGTATTTTATATCATAGAGATTTTAAAATAAGAACCAACACCAATGATCTTGATATATCACTCCATGTATCTCCCTCTCTCTCTCTTTATATATATATATATATATATATACTCACTCTCGTCCTCTTTCTTCCAACTCTCTCACTCACTCTCTCTCTCTCTCTCTCTCTCTCTCTCTCTATCTTTCTCTCATCCTCTCTCTCAGTCACACACTCTATCTCTCCCTTCTTCCCTATCTCGCTATCTCTCTGCCTTCTATCAAATAGATATTATACTTCATTTCTCTCTATATTCCTCTGTCTTTTGCTTGCTCTCTTTTTCTCCCACTTTCTCTTCCTCTCCAACTCTCTATCTCTCTCTCACACTCTCTATTCCTCCCTCTCTATATCTCCCTCTCTCTGGATCTCTCCCTTCCTCCCTCTATTTCTTCGTCTCTATATCTCTCTCACTCTTTCATTTACTCTCTTTCTCATTCTCTCTCCTCCTATCTTTGTTGGTCTCTCTATTCGTCCCTCTCTCTATTGCTTTAGAGTTAAAGGTTTTTGTTTGAGTAGATCTAAAACCAAATACATGGAGTGCAATTTTAATAGTAATAGATCTAGTGATGGGATTGTGACATTGGGTGATCAAGTCTTAAAAAGAGTTCACATTTTAGATATCTTAGATCTATTGTTCAAAACAATGATAAAAAAAAATGGAGATATTATTAGTGCAATTCAAGTTGGATTATTGAAGTGGAGGAATGCATCCAGACCGTTGTGTGATAGAAATGCACCCCTTAAACTTAAGGGAAATTTTTATGAGATAGTAGTGAAACTTGCAATGCTTTATGGCTCAGAATGTTAGCCATTAAAGAGAAGCAAAAAATTAAGTTAAGTGTTGCAGAGATGAGGATGCTCAGGTGGATGAGTGGCTTTACACTTAGAGACAACGTGAAACGAGTATATACATGAAAAGGTTGGAGTAGCTCCAAAGACAGATAATTTTAGAGAGAGTCACCTTAGATGGTTTTGTCACATAATATGACCCGGTTATAGTAGATGTATTAGATCTGGCTCATGTTAAGAAAGATAAAGGTAGCCCAAAAAAGATTTGATTGAAAGTATTATAGATCTTTTTTGCAATGATCATCGTCCTTATCTGACAACCGAAATCATTGTGTTAGTTTTTCGAGACTGACATCTTTATATGATTTCGACCTATCTTAACTGCTAATATTTAGTATGAAAGTACGTAGATTTCATTTCACTTTATCTAATGATAATTTTTTTCTTGTTGTATTATAGATTCGGACCAAATTATGAGATCCTCTGCAGAAAATGGAGGCTTCTCTGTTACTAGGTATGGGCTGGGGCTCATTCCTTCTTTTTGTGCATTAATATCAGCATTGGTTACTTGCTCCATGGAACTGGAAGAAACCCATTCGGAACAATTGACCGAACCTCTCCTTGTGTAAATCCTCGATCTGGATTTGTTCTCATTAATTGTGATTCGATCAGCTAACTCATTTTGATTTAACCCAGCAATCAGATTGGAATGGCATTCGATAAAGATATTGAAAATTGGTGATTTTCTGACGGGATTTAGGTTTCTTTTGGGATAACTTTTTTACTGTTTCTTAAAGCGGTTTTTTAGCACAAAAAAATTAAATTTTTGTATTGTGAAGCTGCTTTACGAAGCAATAAAAAAATCGCCCCAAATGAAGCATTAGTATTGTTTCTCTCCCTCTTTCTATAGCATTCTTATTTTCATCGTTTCATGTTATAAACATGTCATTTATGTGTTTGCAATTGTACAGATAACACTTTATTCTAGCTTTAGTCAAGCAGAATTTGATATTGGATGTCTGTGATTTAAACATATAGCCTTATTATTAAACGTAATGTACTTATAAAATATCATGAAAATTAACAGAATTCTTTCAATATTTCTAATGTTTCTATTGGATTTTAATGTTAATAAAAATAAAATTAGTTCTTAATATGTTCTTTTCCTTATTTGCTCAAAATTTTCATTATATTTATTTCTCTAATACTATACGTATTTTTTGATGTACTTAAAACATTAAAAAATATTTTAATTCCTTTAATTATATAAATAAACAAACATTAATCAGTCTTATATGAACAAGCAAAAATATAAGATCACATTCTTTATGTAGGGAATATCCGCTCTTGTAGATCTCAGCCTTCATCATCAACAACATATGGGTTCTACTTTCGTTGTTTCTTATTCTTCTAGTTTCATATAAAAATATAAGATTATAATGTGGGGATTTACATACATGACACTCAAAATATTAAGAAATTATATATTTCAAAATTCTCTCTTGTAATTGATCCTTCTAAGATTTTACACGAAGATAGTCATCGTATTAAGAGAGAGAGAGTGGTAGGTGCTGAATTAATTATTTTGTGCAGGCACCGAATGGAGAGAACCGTCCGGATTGTTGTGCTTTTATTGCCCTTGTTGCGCTTTTATAAAATGACGGTAAAAATATAGCAAATATTTAATATTTATTAAATATTTGAATATTTGGTGCATTTTTGTATAAGGGCAGCAAAAGTGTAATAAAAATGCATTCATAATTTATTATTTGATGATATTTTATTATTCTTTTGTAAAAGCGCAGCAAAAGACAACAAAAGTACAATAAATCCAGACGGTCTCTCCGTTCGGTATCCGCATAAAATAATTTCTCCAGGTGGCTTTGTAGGACTCGGCGCATGTCATCTTTCTTCTAGTATTGCAAGAGTTGGATGTACGCTTACAATGGGATTCTATGATCCGCTGTGCCCTTCGGCATTGAAACAATTATTACGTCCTCCGACCGGATGCAGAGGAACATCCAGTTGTAGGTAAAATCGTGCCTATACCGAGGTGTACCGAGTTTTTTGAAAAAACATCAAAAAACTCGGTACACCTCGGTATATGCACGATTTTACCTACAACCGGATGTTCCTCTGCATCCTTTTACCGGACAAAATAAAAGTTCTCGGCATTGAGAGTTCCACTAACAGTGTTAAAGTGCTATAATATGTAAATAGTAAAGTTTATGTGTAAAAATAGGTAATTGATGTTGTTTTGAGTTATATGCATATAAGCATCCTTAAAAAAAAAAATCCATTTGATTTGATTCATTTACTTCCGTTTAAACTTAAACTACTTCTTCCGCCAACCATAAATACCCAAAGCGATAAGGTAAGGGGCTTTCTTGTTCTTCTCGATCCATTACTTTAGTTGAAGGCATCAAAGAATTTTTTTTTTTTTGGATGATGAAGTTAACATAGTCAGTATAATTGTGTTGGAAGTGAACCCAAAATAAAAATGAGATCTTTTGACAAATTTGACCGACTCACATTATTTTCGACATGCAATTATTTTAAATTAAAGATTGTAGAGCATACAAAAAAATTTAATATTCCATAAATATACAGGGGGGCTTATAAGTGGCTGGTGGGTTTCGGCCTGCCCGGTTAGGTCACGGGGTCAAGGGACGGTGCCCCTGCAGATATTTTTGGAATTGAAATTAATAAATAAAATGATAAATTCTCTTTACTATTTCTCTTTGTGTTTGGTTCATCGTTCTCTAATAATAAGGTCTATACACAATGTGTTTAATTATATTTGAGGCAATTTTTATAGACCATAGTATTTTAAAATTTTTAGAATGGACAATAGCCTAAAAATCCTTGTAATAAAGGGTTCCGCTAGGGGTGTCAATATTTGACACGACACGAAAACCCGACCCGGACCTGACCCGGAAAATCCGGGTTGGACCCGACCCGATTTCAAAATGGGTCGGGTTCGGGTTCCAAAAATTGACCCGTTTAAAAAACGGGTTGGGTTCGGGTTGACCCGGCGGGTTGCCGGGTCAACCCGCCAACCCGTTAAATTTAAAAAATTCCGGGTTAACCCGCCAACCGCGTCGACTGCCCGCACTGCTGCCCCGCTGCCCCCGCGAGCTGCCCTGCTGCCCGCGCGCTGCCCCGTTGCCCCCGCGCGCTGCCGCGTGCCGCGTGCTGCCGGCGCCTCGCACCTCGCGCCTTCGCGGCTTCGCGTGCCGCGCTCGAGCTCGCGCCCTCGCGGGCTGCCGCGTGCTGCCGCGCTCGAGCGGCGGATTCCACGTGCTGCCGCGCTCGAGCGGGTCCGATTTCGGATTCCGCGTGCTGCTGCCCTCGCGGGTCGGGTCGTGTCAACCCGGCAACCCGCCGGGTCGGGTCCGGGTTCGGATTTTCGACCCGTTTCTCTACCCGGGTCGGGTTAGGGTCGACCCGTTTTCCACCCGGGTCAGTTCGGGTTCGACCCGAACCCGACCCGTAACCCGAAATTGACACCCCTGGGTTCCGCCATTAGCTGCAAATAAGATTTAACTCAAGTACAATTTAGTAAATTCAATAATATTAATTTATAATTTTTTAAATTTAATTAGATTAAATAAATTAAAGTTATCATAATATAATATTATAATAAAATTTAATTAATTATTTATCCAATTGATTAAATATAGTATCACCGGCCACAACAACGGAATAAAATGCTAAGAGGCTCTCCTCACACACACCTTTGCCTTCCTCTTTCAGAGCCCTATATGGGGTCCTCATTGGATACTCCTTGGGTACCCACGCTTTGCTCTAGTTGGCTTTGCCCACTCATTGCAAGCTCTCCTCACACACTCCCGCATTACTCAAGCACATCTATGGTGACTTTCAGGATGTCATGCCCACCCACTTTCTACACTTCTTGAATGCAGTTTGTCACGAATTAATGGTCTTGAGATTTGTTGTCATTTTCTATTCCTGCAAACTTTCAAGTCACATCAAAATTTATCGTGGACGCGACATGGTTTAGTACTCTTCACTGCGTAATAAGGATTATTGTAATATACTTCATGCATATGATGATTAATAATGTAAATTTGTTTGTCCTCTAATGCTGAGTACTCACTCATACCCATCCACGATGTCATGGGAGTATCCATACCTATCCATGCCCATTCAGGTGAATTATTGCGTCCGGTCATCGGATGTCCGGACATCCAATCAGGCGACGCCAAGTCACTCAAATATACTAGATCCCGGTGTATTTGGGTGATGTGGTGACACCGAATTGATGTCCGGATGAATCCGAACACCGGACGTAATAATTTGCCCATTAAATGTGAGTGGGGTACATAGGTGACTGTGAGTATAGGTATCCAATGCAATGCAGGCTCTGTTCTCTTCCCCTTCGCCGAAAAAGAATCAGAATTTTAACAACGTAAAATCGCCGAACTATCGAATTTATGGTAAAGAAATCCTGGATTTGGCTTGCTTCCTGAATAAATCCTGCTACCACATAACCCCCGCCCAAACAATGGAAGAAGACGACGACGACCAGTATAAGCAGCAAGTGCTTGCTTGCGCATTTGGTGAATCATCGGATAGCAGCGACGATGCCCTTTACCCTGCGGTTCGTACCCCTCACTCGCCCTGCTTCTCTTTCTCTCTCTCTCTATTCGCTCTCATGTCTGTTCGATCTGCGTCTCTTGGAAGGTGGAAGAAGGCGAGATTTACAGCTGGGAATCTGTGGAAGGCATTGATGGCTTATGGCTGTGCCGTGACTTCCTTCCTGAAAAACATCAAAATCTTCTTTTATCAGCGATTCATGGAGGTATAGCTGTATGTCAATTTTGCTACGCAGAGGGGAAAATCCATCGTCTAAACATTGCCAAATGTTATCTTTTTTTTTATGTTATTGTAGAGAATGATCTGTTTCATGGATGCTGTATAAAAAAGATCGCCTTTGCAGGTTTTGATTCTGCTATGTGCAGAAGTTTTTCCAAAATATCATTTTAATGTCAGTGAAGCTGTCTCTTTGACAGGGATTAGCTTGTGAAGAAGCAAGCTTGTTACCCAATCTCCAAAACCTACCCTATAGTGCTTCCAGCTCTTTCTATCCAATCACTTCCCATTCCGGTAATCGATTCTTCTAACCAATTGGCTCCTGCACTAGATCTTACCCTAAAAGAATGGGTTTCTTAGCAAGCATAATGGGGATACCGTGTTCTAAGATTTGTGGAGATTGGACTACTCCCCATTGGCCTAACACAGGTGGAAAGGGACCGCTTTCCCTTGGTGGAAGTTCGGAAAATTTTGCAGGTCTGCACCTCTATTGTAGTGCCCCATAAGTCTCAATGGGATAATGCGGGAAAGAGGAAGGGGAGGCTTCAGACAAAACCTTTTAATACTGTTGTAGAAAATATATTTGTCACGTATTTGTAGTTGATTCAGGATTTTATGTTACTCTGTAGATCATTTGTCACTTATTCTTGTATAGTTGAATAATTCTCCTTTACAATTTACATTAAAGCTCCATTCTAGTTGTCGACCATAAATTATTCTGTACGGAGTCCAGAAATAGCTCGGAGTTTAGAAGTAGTCCAATAAAGATGAATATTGGTTTGGACGAGGAAAAACTGATGAAGATGAAGACTGGTTTGAAGGAAAAGCCGATAAAGAAATGAGGAATGGTAGTTTTTTTCTGTACACTTAGGTCGAACCCTGCCAAGGGGACTTTGTCTCCTTAGACCCATGCCAGGGGGCGTTGCCCCGTCGGACCCCCGACATATTCCCTAAGTGTACAGAAAAAACTATCATTCCTCCTTTCTTCATCTATTTTTCCTTCAAATCAGTCTTCATCTTCATCTGATTTTCCTCCAAACCAATCTTCATCGGCTTTTCCTTCTCCGAACCAGTCTTAATCTTTATTGAATTTTCCTTGTTTTCCTCTTTCTCAACAACCATGAAAAGTTTATTGAGCTAAAATCCTAAAAAATACGAAACTTTCGATGTATTTCATTAAAAAAAGAGCACCAATCCTAAACCCTAATATTTAAACAAGCAATTTCTAGGCCGGGTCGGTCGTGCTGGCAAGAAAAAAACTGAATGCAAAATAAGAATAAAGATCCATGTGTACAATCTAGGTGTCGTGATTTTATTGGAGTCCAAACAAATAGTTACGTCCGGACTCCGAACAAAATAAATTCTCTGACCAGTGCATAAGTATATCTACAACTAAATAACCAATTTGTTTTTCGTTTCATACGTATTTTTGTATGAGCTTTGCATATATGATTTCTTTGTTGATGTGCCATGGTAAAATTATCTTAACTTTTCACATGAAATCTTCATTTTGATTGAGTAGTTTCCATATGCTTCTGTTTTTTTGTTAAATCATGTAGGCTTATTTCCTCAAGTTTTACTTCAATTTTTTTTTTTTTAAATTCCTGTTGGCGATATTGTGTGCAACTACTCGGACCTTTCTATTTTTAAGTAGACGCTACATTATAAAGTTATGATAAAAAATTGAGAAATTGTTTCTTAGAGTTTTCCTTTATATTGGTGGAAGATAGAAGTTTATGTAAGCTATGCTCCTGTAGAATGGAACATTTCTATAACAATTTAATGATTTTTTTTTGGCTCCGGTGAGTGCAACGGGAAAAGTAGAAAATATGAGAATAGTAAATCCAGTCAGTATGTTTAGATTTCCTTAATCAAATGATGTTTTCCGCTCTAACTATGTTTTTTATTTGCAGAAGGATTGTTCACAGAGAGTTCTTATAATCAGGTGTTTTATTTTCTCCATTTTCTTTTTGAACTTTTTAGAAATGAAATAGAAATCTTTATCACTTATATAATACTTTTTTCTTTTTCCATCTATGTGAATTGTCACAAACATTTATTCCTTTTTTTTCACTAGTTTTTATTCAAATCACAGAATTTATTTGTTTGACATAAACATATTGGATAAAATTTTTCTTGGTGATGTTTATGGTGTGATCAATTGACCTAGGGCAATGAGATGACCAAAGGAGTCTAACATACAAAGATATTAGGAACTGATAGTTGAGATATGCTTTGGTACTTCATTGAGGGGTGAGTCTCCAGACAAGTGGATTTTGATATTGATTTCTAAATTAGCTATAAGTAAGATTTATTGACTACAAGTTATGTCTGGTGATGCTTAGATTGTTTAAGTGGAAAAGCAAGGCCTGCATCCAAATATGCTAATGGCCTGGCTCAATCAAGTTCAATCTGCCTTGAGATGAGGAATATACGGTCGTCGAAGGCCAAGGCATACTCACCAAGGATTAAGGACCACTTGTCAATGGCTACTCGACACTTGTTACTCGCCACCCATCATTTGGCGGGCCTACTCACCACTTGTCACCAGCGCTCCACTCTCCACTTGTCACTTGTCTCTCGGTCAACTCATCACTTGTGATTGTCCATATATCAATTGTTCATGTATGTTTTTATATTTTCTTAGCTATATACTTTTTGGCCTACACTCTTTATGTAAATGAATATATTTTTTAAATAGCTTTTTATGTAACCCCATAATACTATAAATAATTGATCATCAGGCAATTTCAAAGGAGGAGGAAGTTTTTTGGAACACGTAGATTTAATTGTACGATTCTTATAATTTCTCTCTTTTCACTCTGTCATTTTTTTTTTCTCTTTTTCTCTTCATCTGCTATTATGATGTTAGCCTTGTAAGTCTTGGAAGTAAGATTTGAGTATCATTCACGAACAAATTTGAGTTCAACATCCTCGAATGTGTGGTGAGTGTGGACTGATGTTCAGGATCAAAAACCAAGAGCTACAAGAAGCAGAGCACCAGATCAGAGGAGTTGCAAATACTCAAGGAACACTCCCTTAGAATTTAGCAAGGACTTATCAAGTCCACTCATTAAGCCTACTCGTCAGGCCTAACAACATCCTCCATAGTCAACTGATTTCAACTTGTCCAAAAATTAAACTTGGCAAGGGAGAGTTCAACTTGTCCAAAAATTAAAATTGTAAAGGGGGAGTTCAACTTGTCCAAAAATTGAACTCGTCAAGGGAGTGTTCAACTTACCTAAGAACTAAATACATCAATGAGAGAGTTCAACAATTCATTAGAATAAAATACAAAAATGTGGTGAACTTGTTCTTCTCTTACAAAATATTTTCTTATATATATAAAAGGATGAAGTATGAGAAAAAATTAAAACAAGTTGAGTGTAGAAACTCAATAATTAACTTTTTGACTAACTTCATTAGAGAGATGACATATTGATGACTTGGGGAAACTTATTTACTAAAAGGAGAGTTCTTGGCTAATCATAGAAAATGTAGATTGACTTGAGTTTAAGACTATTCCCTATAGACAAACTAAAGCCCCCCAGGCACAAGACCTGCCGGAGATTCGAAGCCTCCCGAAGAAGGAAAGTTTATGCTCAACAAAATCTCTCTCTCTCTTTTTTTTCTTTTTTTTTTTAACTTGAGTTTTCCTTCTAAGGGGAGGATATTTCCAATAAACTTAGAAGTTAATAATTTCAAATCATTCAAAAGAAAGGTCTTGTTTGTAAGCCACTCTCCAAAGATATAGGAGAATCAAAGAATTAAATGTATATCTGAATATGCTATTGGCTTAGCTCGATTAAGCTCAATTTGACTTAAGACTAGGAAAGTTGAAGGTGCCCTTGTTGAAGGCCAAAGTGCACTCGCCAAGGATCAAGGATCACTCTTCAAAGTCTACCTACCAATTGTCACTCGGCGGGGCTATACGCCAATTACCACCCCTCACTGATGTGCCTACTCAGCACGTAATGCTTGCCACTAGTCATTTGGCAAGTCTACTTGTCACTTGTGATTGTCCACATGTCAATTGACCATATATTATTTATATTTTCTTAGCTACATACTTTTGGGCTACACATCTTTTGTAGATGAATATGTTTCTTTATATAGCTTTTTCTAGAGCCCCATAATCCTATAAATAAGGGGTTATTGGGAAATTTTGAGGAAATCATTAGGGAGTACTTGATTCAAGAATACAATTATTAGAATCTCTCTTTTCCACTTTGTTACTTTTTCTCTTTTTCTTTCTATCTACTATTATCATATGAGCCTTGCAAGTCTTGGATGTTAGGTTCGCATGTCTATGGACAAATTTGACTCCAACAGCAGGAACTTGGGTAGGCTTGGAATCTGAATCCGCTTAGCTTTTGTGGTGTGAGCTTCATTTATATATTTTTTATTAAAAAATGTGAATAAATGTCAAAGATGAAGATGATATACCTAGACTACTACTAATATGATTATTGGAGAAGTTTAGAGATCAATAAAATGATATTTCTTATTGGAATACTAACATTAACATCCCCCTCAAATAACCCAAATCCACATTCATCCTAACCCTGTCTCACCTATTTATTACTCTCTTTTTTATTCCTTTTTTATTTTCCTTCTTCTTAGTATGTCATACCAATAATTTATTTATCTTTATTAAATCTTCTTGTGTGGACCATGCTGTTAGAATATCGACATCTAGATATTAAGTTTAACTTTCTCTTCTTTAAAATGACAAAAAGTGTTTTTATTTAAAGAAAACTTTAAATTTACCATTTGTTTTGCATCTTCTAATATGATATTTCTCTAATGTGTGTTTCATATTTGTAGGCCATGAAGTTTGGAGATCTTCCTAATTGGGCTATTGACCTTTCTAGATTGATTCAGAAGGCAGTATGCTATGGTGAGACTATTTCTCTTGATGGCCTGGAATCGGATTGTAAAGAACAACAAATGGAAGAATCAGGACCACTACCGTTCGATTTATTGTGGAGAGAACCACTTTTTGATCAGCTAATTACAAATGTGTACAAACCAGGCGAGGTGTGAGCATTTCTCTTTTATCTACTAATTATATTAATGTATTCATGCAAAACTTGATAGCAGTAATTTGTATTTTAGCAAAGTAGCTTGGTAAATTTTTGCACTACTTTGCTTGCTAAAATTTTGCATTAAACATAATGATTATTATTTTTTATCTAAATGGTGTGTATTATTTGCTTGATATTTGTTTGTGCCGAACAATAGCTTTCATCTTTCTTACCTATATGTAGTATTATTTGGCCATTTAAATTTTTTTTTTTATTTTGCTTATTTTCTTTCTTTTTGTATTAGGACAAATCATCAATTTATGTACTAGTATTTTTTATTAGCTTTTAAGACTTTCTAAAGTTGTCTAGGTTTGAAAAGGGCCTAGGAACATGATATTATTTTGTACTTTTTTCTTCATTGAATAAAAAAATATTTTTGCATGTGCAAAGTTCGTGTGAAAAAGCTTGGAGTCTGAACCCCTAGGGTTTTTGTGACTCCTTTGTTTCGTGACACAAGTTTCATCTCCAATACGCCTCGAGCCAAACTCTCTTCAACCTTAAACACATTCAATCTCTTTAATATCTTGAAGATTCTTCTAAATATTAACCTTCCAAGTCCTCAACCCTTCAATAGCCCTAAGATACACTAGCCAAAAACCGCAACATATGAAGACAATTGTTTTTGCCATGAGCAATAGGATTAGAAGTATTATAACTCATTAACCATTGATTTCAAATTCATAAAAACTTCACAATTTGTTTTCTAACGTCTCAAATCTTTGATTTGGAGATCCTTCTTATTTTTCTTCAAGGTAAACTTGCACTTTAATAGCCTAAAAGTTTCAATATCAAATATGTCAAAACCTTGAATCCCGATTTCACCACTATCTAAATTGCCCTTCTACTAACATCCTAAGCAGACAACAATCAAGTTGCTTCTTTCACGGCCATGAACTTATGATGTTGTAGGGCAGGGTTTCATAGAAAGATATTTGAGGGTAGTGGATGTAATTTCAAATGGTTGTTACTCAGAGTGAGGAGAGTAATAAGATGTGAATAAGCAGAAAAGGAAATAATTAGGCTTTGAACTTATGTTCTCTAGATAAAGGGGGTGACTAGGATAAGTGATATGTGAAAAGAGATGCTTTGCACATTTGCTTCTAGGCCGTCATGCCCGCGCCTCTTGTGATTGTAATGATTGGTTTTGGCTCTACTGGACGGTTGTGTTGTGTGAGCCTCCATATGCCTCCAAGCAAGTGAAGGTTTTAGGGAGGATGGTCATTCATCCCTTTCTGTTACAACAACTTTCTCGACCAAGTATTTTTTTTCTTTCGTGGGCCAAGGGGAAGTTGTAATATCAGTTTTTGCTCCAGGTTCGTCCGGGACGAAGTTGGATCGTCCGGGACGATCGGTACAGGTTGTGCAGAAAATCAGTTTTGGCTGTATGGTTCGTCTGGACGAAATCAGGATCGTCTGGACGAAATTTCTCCCGTGAACCCTTCGCCAGGGACGATATGTCATTTTTCGTCTGGACGGAATTCCTCTCTTCATGGATCGTCCGGTACGAAGCTCGATCGTCCAGGACGATCAGTCTGGATATATATAGAAATGAGATATTTTGAAGAGAGAGAAAAAGCTGAGGAGAGAGAAAAACGAAGGAAAAAGTGGAAAAGTGGATTTTCGGACGACGCGGAGCCGTTTTCGTCCGAAGTGGCTGTTGAGGAAATTGCTGTGCTCGAGGTAAGGCACATTCTACCTTTCTCAATTTTCAGAACCGTCGTGTTTGGCGGTATATTCTGTCCGGATTTTGTTTCCGTTAGCGATTTTCGTCCGTATCTTTTAATCGGTTCAGTTTTTACCGCGTAACTTTCTGTATATTGTTGACGTGCCGAGTGTGCACATTTTGGTTATTTTCTGAAGATTTTCGTCCGGGTATTTTTGATTCGACTGTGTTTTTAGTCGACCGGATTTTTCTGTGAAATTGGAATTTATCTGTGCAGTAGAATAAAGGTTCTGAAATGTTGATATCTGTATTCTGTGCGAATTCGGTAAATTTTCTTTGCAGGAATTTTTGTGTAAATTCCGTATACTGCCGTTGTGCTGCCCGATTTTTTGGGTAATTTCTGAATTGTCCGTATTTTCTCTGAAATGAAATGCTATGTGTATAAGCTATAAAAAGGGAGTTATAAGGGGCCTGAATCCTATGAGATTCAGTTAGTGAAACGGGAAATCTGCAATGAGATCAAATCTGATATCTGTTCTGTTCCGGATCCGATGAATTCTGTTTTGGTGCTATAAGCACATCTGTTTTGGTGCCGTGAGCACAAAGGGAGACATAAGGGGCCTGAATCCTATGAGATTCAGTCAGTGTCTGGGAAGGGAGGCATAAGGGGCCGGAATCCGTAGAGATTCTGTCAGTGTCAGGGCATTTAGCTATATGTATCTGTACTACTTTCTGTATCTGTTCTGTTCTGTACGAAATTGTGATTATGATATGATATGATCCGTACGATTCTGATTTCTGATTCTGACTCTGTTGATTTGTTCCGTTCTGATACGATCTGTACGACTCCGATGTGATTTGATATCTGTCCGTAAGTTTTGATTTCCGATTCTGTTCCGACTTCTGATCTGATTTCTGTCTGATAAGTTTGGTTTTGTTTTCTGAGAATTTAGATTGGTGGTTTGTTGCTTTGCTGAGCTGTTGAGCTCACCCTTGCTTTCTGGTGGTTTTCAGGTTCTGGGAAGGGCAAGGAAGTTCAGGACTAGGTTTCAGAGTCTGATCAGATTAGGTACTTTTGTACTTTTGATTTTTGTACAGTCATGGCTTTCTTGTTCTGTCTTTCTTTCTGTTGAAAGCTATGTACTGTTCTGTAGATGATTATTTTGAGGAAATGAAAAGATAGATGTTTTGTTCCGCTGCATTTGATGTTTTTAGTAGCTCTGTTATTCTGTGCGCTTCTGTTGAGTTAAGAATTTGGAAGATCAGTTCAGTAACCTAATCCAAAGCCAGATCCTGGTTAGCTTTTCTCCGTCGCGATCCGGCGCGGGCGGGATCCGTCTCGTCTCGGGTCGGGTCGTGACAAGCTTTTTTGGTATCAGAGCACTGGTTTTGGAAACAGGTTGGATTGTAAAACAGAGCTCTAGGAAGTGATCAGTGAGTCTGTCTGGGAGGTAGTTTTGGGTCGTTTGGCTTTTTATTGTGTTATTTTGTGTTGTTTTGTGATAGTTTTCCGGATTTTCTGGATTTTTCTGTATGGATCAGCCAGACCCAGACATGACAGACGGTCAGAGTGACGATCAGGCAGCACCAGTGGGGAGTACAGCCCCAGTGGTCGGTGCTGATACGCTTTCACAGTTTGCTTCACTTGTTGCTCAGATGATGAGCGAGACTCAGAGCAGAGCTTCGACTGTTAGATCTGAGGACATTGATCGACACCTGCAGTTATTTTTGAGGTTGAAGCCTCCGAGGTTTGAGGGCGCTGTTGAGCCCAGAGCAGCCGAGGAGTGGCTGAGGAGATTGGAGAAGACTTTCGACGGGATGCAGTGTCCTGCAGACAGGAAAGTTCCGTTAGCTGTTTTTCTGTTGGACGGAGAGGCTGAGCACTGGTGGGATGGCCAGCAGGCAGCCAGATTTCAGGGCAGACTGAACTCTTTGATCACTTGGGAAGAGTTCACTGAAGTATTTCGAGACTGGTTTGTTCCCCCTTCTGCACGACAGCAGATGCAGGAGAGTTTTCTGAGACTTGTTCAGGGGAGCAAGACGGTGATGCAGTACGAGGCTGAGTTTACTGCATTAGCCAGGTACGCTCCGCAGCTGGTTAGTACGTCTGCTGAGAGGTGCTACAGATTTCTGAGGGGATTGCGAGATACTTTGAGGCAGCCCCTGATACTATTCCGGATTACTGATTTCTCTGAGCTTGTGGAGCGAGCTCGTCTGATTGAGAATGACATGACGGCTACTCAGCAGCGGTGGACTGCGAGTAGGAAGAGGTTTGGAGGAGAGACATCTGGCAGTGGTTCCTCTGGGAAGAGGAGATTTGTTCCTGGATCTGGATCTGGAGATTCCAGGAAGAGCGGAGGATCGTCTGGTACTGCTACCAGTACGACGAGTTCTGGATCAGTCAGTTCGGCACCTGTGTGCCAGAGTTGTGGACGGCGACACCATGGCCAGTGCTACAGGATGGCTGGTCTGTGCTTTCGATGTGGTCAGCCGGGACATCAGATTGCAGAATGTCCGCAGATGGGATTTGATCAGCGTTCTGAGTTCCGATCTGAGGGTTTTGTCAGACCTGTTGGTTCAGCAGCAGGAAGACCGAGGACTGTTCCTCCACGCCCTGAGGGATTAGCTGGTAGAGGTGGTGGTTCTAGTTCTGCACCACGGAGACCACCTACGATTCAGAGGGAGCAGAGTAGTTCTGTTGCTTCAGCTCCTGTTCCAGTTCAGCCACGAGTTTACAGTCTGAGTCAGCAGGAGGCTCGTGATGCTCCGGATGTTGTGACAGGTACGGTTTACATTTCTGATCAGCCCTGTCGTGTTTTGTTTGACTCTGGGGCGAGTCATTCTTTTCTGTCCGAGCATTGTTTTGAGATTTTACATTTGGATTCGATGATTTTACCGGTTTCTTTGTCTGTGATTTTACCGGCTGGGAATCCATTGATTGCTCGACAGTTTTGTTTGTGTGAGATCGAGATTTCTGGCAAGAAGTGGAAATCGAGTCTGATTCGATTGCCGATTTCTTCGTATGATGTGATTCTGGGCATGGATTGGCTGAGTCAGTATGAGGCCCAGATAGACTGTCTGAAGAAGCAAGTGAGTTTGCTTGTGGCTGGAGAGAGAGTTGTATTTCAGGGATTACGAGGTGTTCTCTCCAGTCTGGTTTCTGTGTTGGAGGTGAGCAGGATGTGGAAGAAAGGATGTCCGGTATTTTTAGCTTCGGTGCGGGATCTGAACCTGGAGGTTGGTTCTGTTTCTGAGATCCCTGTGGTACGGGAGTTTGCTGATGTTTTTCCTGAGGAGTTGGTTGGGTTACCTCCGGATAGAGATGTGGAGTTCTCTATCGATGTTTTTCCGGGTACCGCTCCGATATCGAAAGCTCCGTACAGGATGGCACCGAAAGAACTTTCTGAGTTGAAAGTTCAGCTTCAGGAGTTGGTTGACAGAGGTTTTGTACGTCCTAGTGTTTCGCCCTGGGGAGCACCTGTTTTGTTTGTGAAAAAGAAGGACGGTACACTCCGTATGTGTATTGATTACAGAGATTTGAACAAGGTCACGATCAAGAACAAGTATCCTTTGCCTCGGATAGACGACTTGTTTGATCAGCTTTCCGGATCTTCGGTATTTTCGAAGATTGATTTGAGATCCGGATATTATCAGGTGAAGGTGAAGGAAACTGATGTGGTGAAGACTGCTTTCAGTACTCGGTACGGGCACTACGAGTTTTTGGTTATGCCTTTTGGGGTAACCAATGCGCCTGCGATTTTTATGGATCTGATGAACCGAGTATTCAGGGAGTATTTGGATCAGTTTGTGATCGTCTTCATTGACGATATTCTGGTATATTCTGCATCTGAGGATGAGCATGCCAGACATTTGAGGATTGTGTTGGAGACTTTGAGGAGGCATCAGCTGTATGCCAAGTTCTCCAAGTGTGAATTCTGGCTGAAGAGCATTTTATTTCTGGGGCATGTGATTAGCGGAGAAGGCATTTCTGTAGATCCCCAGAAGATTCAGGCTGTTGCTGATTGGCCAAGGCCGACTACGGTATTTGAGGTACGTAGTTTCTTGGGCATGGCCGGGTATTATAGGAAGTTTGTGAAAGGATTTTCACAGATTTCGACTCCTCTGACGAGACTGACTCAGAAGTCAGTACCTTTTGTTTGGACACCGGAGTGTGAAGCTAGTTTTCAGAGATTGAAGGAGTGTTTGACTTCAGCTCCAGTGTTGGCACTTCCGTCAGGTACGGAGGGTTTTCAGGTGTTCAGTGATGCTTCACTGAAAGGATTGGGTTGTGTTCTGATGCAGCATGGTCAGGTAATTGCTTATGCTTCGAGACAGTTGAAACCACATGAGAAGAATTACCCGACGCATGATCTGGAGTTAGCTGCAGTTGTTTTTGCTTTGAAGATTTGGCGTCATTACCTGTATGGCGTCAGATGTGAGATCTTTACTGATCATAAGAGCCTGAAGTACATTTTTACTCAGAAGGATCTGAATCTGAGACAGAGGAGGTGGCTCGAGTTGATCAAGGACTACGATTTGACTATTCAGTATCAGCCTGGGAAGGCGAATGTGGTAGCGGACGCTCTGAGCAGGAAGTCTTCTGGATTCTCAGGTATTCAGCTTACCTGTGATGATTTTCTGATTCGTGATTTGGAGAGATTGCAGTTGGAGGTGGTTTCCTCCAATGATTTGGAGTTGGCTCAGATGAGTATTCAGTCTTCTTTGGAAGCACGGATTCAAGAAGCCCAGAAGTCAGATTCTGATTATTCGAAGTTGATAGCTCAGATTGGATCTGGTAAGACTCCTGAACTTCGAATTTCTGATTCTGGTGTTATTTTCTGTAAGAACAGGTTGTGGGTACCTGTGTTTGGAGACTTGAGGCAGGAGATTCTGTACGAATCTCATCATTCTGGCTACACTGTTCATCCAGGCAGTGGTAAGATGTACGCTGACATGAAGCTTTTGTTTTGGTGGCCTGGGATAAAGAAGGATGTGGCAGAGTTTGTGTCGAGATGCGAAGCCTGTCAGTTGGTGAAGGCAGAGCATCAGCGACCAGGTGGACTGTTGCAGTCGTTGCCTATCCCTGAGTGGAAATGGGAGGAGGTAACGATGGATTTTGCGATGGGTTTTCCTCGATCTAGACAAGGACATGATGCCATTTGGGTGGTTGTAGATCGATTGACCAAGTCAGCCCATTTTCTTCCGATCAGACAGACGGATTCAGTTGATCGCTTGGCACAGATTTATGTGAAGGAAATAGTCAGATTGCACGGTGTGCCTCGTGTGATCGTATCTGATCGAGATGGACGTTTTACTTCCAGACTTTGGAAAGGCATTCAGCAAGGCTTGGGTACGAAACTGCATTTCAGTACAGCTTTTCATCCTCAGACCGACGGACAGTCTGAGAGGACGATTCAGGTACTGGAAGATCTGTTGAGGCTTTGTGTTCTGGACTTTAGCGGAAGTTGGGAGGATCATATTCCGCTGATTGAGTTTGCCTATAACAACAGTTTTCAGTCCAGTATCGGTATGGCACCGTACGAGGCTTTGTATGGCAGGAAGTGTCGTACTCCTTTGACTCCGACCTCCTTCGGAGATAGACAGGCTTTGGGGGCCACTTTTGCTGATGAAACTGCTCAGAAGATCAATTTGATAAGAGAAAGATTGAAAGCCGCTCAAGATCGTCAGCAGAAGTATTACAATCAGAAGCACAGATTTGTTGAATTTCAGGTCGGTGACTTTGTGTATGTCAAAGTCAGCCCGATGAAAGGTGTGAGCAGATTTGGTCAGGTAAGCAAGCTTAGTCCAAGGTATGTTGGACCTTTTGAGATTTTGGAGAGAATTGGAAAATCTGCTTATCGCCTATTGCTTTCTGAATCTATGCCTGATGTGCATAATGTGTTTCATGTATCCACTCTGAGGAAGTGGGTTTCAGACTCTGGGAAGAAGTTGTCAGCTGATGAGGTGGAGATTCGGGAGAATCTGGCGTACAAGGAAGAGCCAGAGCTTATTTTGGCGTACGACGTTCGAAAGTTAAGAAATAAAGAGATTCCGATGGTTAAAGTCCAGTGGAAGCACCGGACTGCACGGGAAGCAACTTGGGAGAAGGAGTCTGATATGAGACGGTCGTACCCGTACTTGTTTTGACGGAGGTTGGACTGGATAATGTCGAGGACGACATTTTTTTTTAAGTTGGGGAGATTGTAATATCAGTTTTTGCTCCAGGTTCGTCCGGGACGAAGTTGGATCGTCCGGGACGATCGGTACAGGTTGTGCAGAAAATCAGTTTTGGCTGTATGGTTCGTCTGGACGAAATCAGGATCGTCTGGACGAAATTTCTCCCGTGAACCCTTCGCCAGGGACGATATGTCATTTTTCGTCTGGACGGAATTCCTCTCTTCATGGATCGTCCGGTACGAAGCTCGATCGTCCAGGACGATCAGTCTGGATATATATAGAAATGAGATATTTTGAAGAGAGAGAAAAAGCTGAGGAGAGAGAAAAACGAAGGAAAAAGTGGAAAAGTGGATTTTCGGACGACGCGGAGCCGTTTTCGTCCGAAGTGGCTGTTGAGGAAATTGCTGTGCTCGAGGTAAGGCACATTCTACCTTTCTCAATTTTCAGAACCGTCGTGTTTGGCGGTATATTCTGTCCGGATTTTGTTTCCGTTAGCGATTTTCGTCCGTATCTTTTAATCGGTTCAGTTTTTACCGCGTAACTTTCTGTATATTGTTGACGTGCCGAGTGTGCACATTTTGGTTATTTTCTGAAGATTTTCGTCCGGGTATTTTTGATTCGACTGTGTTTTTAGTCGACCGGATTTTTCTGTGAAATTGGAATTTATCTGTGCAGTAGAATAAAGGTTCTGAAATGTTGATATCTGTATTCTGTGCGAATTCGGTAAATTTTCTTTGCAGAAATTTTTGTGTAAATTCCGTATACTGCCGTTGTGCTGCCCGATTTTTTGGGTAATTTCTGAATTGTCCGTATTTTCTCTGAAATGAAATGCTATGTGTATAAGCTATAAAAAGGGAGTTATAAGGGGCCTGAATCCTATGAGATTCAGTTAGTGAAACGGGAAATCTGCAATGAGATCAAATCTGATATCTGTTCTGTTCCGGATCCGATGAATTCTGTTTTGGTGCTATAAGCACATCTGTTTTGGTGCCGTGAGCACAAAGGGAGACATAAGGGGCCTGAATCCTATGAGATTCAGTCAGTGTCTGGGAAGGGAGGCATAAGGGGCCGGAATCCGTAGAGATTCTGTCAGTGTCAGGGCATTTAGCTATATGTATCTGTACTACTTTCTGTATCTGTTCTGTTCTGTACGAAATTGTGATTATGATATGATATGATCCGTACGATTCTGATTTCTGATTCTGACTCTGTTGATTTGTTCCGTTCTGATACGATCTGTACGACTCCGATGTGATTTGATATCTGTCCGTAAGTTTTGATTTCCGATTCTGTTCCGACTTCTGATCTGATTTCTGTCTGATAAGTTTGGTTTTGTTTTCTGAGAATTTAGATTGGTGGTTTGTTGCTTTGCTGAGCTGTTGAGCTCACCCTTGCTTTCTGGTGGTTTTCAGGTTCTGGGAAGGGCAAGGAAGTTCAGGACTAGGTTTCAGAGTCTGATCAGATTAGGTACTTTTGTACTTTTGATTTTTGTACAGTCATGGCTTTCTTGTTCTGTCTTTCTTTCTGTTGAAAGCTATGTACTGTTCTGTAGATGATTATTTTGAGGAAATGAAAAGATAGATGTTTTGTTCCGCTGCATTTGATGTTTTTAGTAGCTCTGTTGTTCTGTGCGCTTCTGTTGAGTTAAGAATTTGGAAGATCAGTTCAGTAACCTAATCCAAAGCCAGATCCTGGTTAGCTTTTCTCCGTCGCGATCCGGCGCGGGCGGGATCCGTCTCGTCTCGGGTCGGGTCGTGACAAGCTTTTTTGGTATCAGAGCACTGGTTTTGGAAACAGGTTGGATTGTAAAACAGAGCTCTAGGAAGTGATCAGTGAGTCTGTCTGGGAGGTAGTTTTGGGTCGTTTGGCTTTTTATTGTGTTATTTTGTGTTGTTTTGTGATAGTTTTCCGGATTTTCTGGATTTTTCTGTATGGATCAGCCAGACCCAGACATGACAGACGGTCAGAGTGACGATCAGGCAGCACCAGTGGGGAGTACAGCTCCAGTGGTCGGTGCTGATACGCTTTCACAGTTTGCTTCACTTGTTGCTCAGATGATGAGCGAGACTCAGAGCAGAGCTTCGACTGTTAGATCTGAGGACATTGATCGACACCTGCAGTTATTTTTGAGGTTGAAGCCTCCGAGGTTTGAGGGCGCTGTTGAGCCCAGAGCAGCCGAGGAGTGGCTGAGGAGATTGGAGAAGACTTTCGACGGGATGCAGTGTCCTGCAGACAGGAAAGTTCCGTTAGCTATTTTTCTGTTGGACGGAGAGGCTGAGCACTGGTGGGATGGCCAGCAGGCAGCCAGATTTCAGGGCAGACTGAACTCTTTGATCACTTGGGAAGAGTTCACTGAAGTATTTCGAGACTGGTTTGTTCCCCCTTCTGCACGACAGCAGATGCAGGAGAGTTTTCTGAGACTTGTTCAGGGGAGCAAGACGGTGATGCAGTACGAGGCTGAGTTTACTGCATTAGCCAGGTACGCTCCGCAGCTGGTTAGTACGTCTGCTGAGAGGTGCTACAGATTTCTGAGGGGATTGCGAGATACTTTGAGGCAGCCCCTGATACCATTCCGGATTACTGATTTCTCTGAGCTTGTGGAGCGAGCTCGTCTGATTGAGAATGACATGACGGCTACTCAGCAGCGGTGGACTGCGAGTAGGAAGAGGTTTGGAGGAGAGACATCTGGCAGTGGTTCCTCTGGGAAGAGGAGATTTGTTCCTGGATCTGGATCTGGAGATTCCAGGAAGAGCGGAGGATCGTCTGGTACTGCTACCAGTACGACGAGTTCTGGATCAGTCAGTTCGGCACCTGTGTGCCAGAGTTGTGGACGGCGACACCATGGCCAGTGCTACAGGATGGCTGGTCTGTGCTTTCGATGTGGTCAGCCGGGACATCAGATTGCAGAATGTCCGCAGATGGGATTTGATCAGCGTTCTGAGTTCCGATCTGAGGGTTTTGTCAGACCTGTTGGTTCAGCAGCAGGAAGACCGAGGACTGTTCCTCCACGCCCTGAGGGATTAGCTGGTAGAGGTGGTGGTTCTAGTTCTGCACCACGGAGACCACCTACGATTCAGAGGGAGCAGAGTAGTTCTGTTGCTTCAGCTCCTGTTCCAGTTCAGCCACGAGTTTACAGTCTGAGTCAGCAGGAGGCTCGTGATGCTCCGGATGTTGTGACAGGTACGGTTTACATTTCTGATCAGCCCTGTCGTGTTTTGTTTGACTCTGGGGCGAGTCATTCTTTTCTGTCCGAGCATTGTTTTGAGATTTTACATTTGGATTCGATGGTTTTACCGGTTTCTTTGTCTGTGATTTTACCGGCTGGGAATCCATTGATTGCTCGACAGTTTTGTTTGTGTGAGATCGAGATTTCTGGCAAGAAGTGGAAATCGAGTCTGATTCGATTGCCGATTTCTTCGTATGATGTGATTCTGGGCATGGATTGGCTGAGTCAGTATGAGGCCCAGATAGACTGTCTGAAGAAGCAAGTGAGTTTGCTTGTGGCTGGAGAGAGAGTTGTATTTCAGGGATTACGAGGTGTTCTCTCCAGTCTGGTTTCTGTGTTGGAGGTGAGCAGGATGTGGAAGAAAGGATGTCCGGTATTTTTAGCTTCGGTGCGGGATCTGAACCTGGAGGTTGGTTCTGTTTCTGAGATCCCTGTGGTACGGGAGTTTGCTGATGTTTTTCCTGAGGAGTTGGTTGGGTTACCTCCGGATAGAGATGTGGAGTTCTCTATCGATGTTTTTCCGGGTACCGCTCCGATATCGAAAGCTCCGTACAGGATGGCACCGAAAGAACTTTCTGAGTTGAAAGTTCAGCTTCAGGAGTTGGTTGACAGAGGTTTTGTACGTCCTAGTGTTTCGCCCTGGGGAGCACCTGTTTTGTTTGTGAAAAAGAAGGACGGTACACTCCGTATGTGTATTGATTACAGAGATTTGAACAAGGTCACGATCAAGAACAAGTATCCTTTGCCTCGGATAGACGACTTGTTTGATCAGCTTTCCGGATCTTCGGTATTTTCGAAGATTGATTTGAGATCCGGATATTATCAGGTGAAGGTGAAGGAAACTGATGTGGTGAAGACTGCTTTCAGTACTCGGTACGGGCACTACGAGTTTTTGGTTATGCCTTTTGGGGTAACCAATGCGCCTGCGATTTTTATGGATCTGATGAACCGAGTATTCAGGGAGTATTTGGATCAGTTTGTGATCGTCTTCATTGACGATATTCTGGTATATTCTGCATCTGAGGATGAGCATGCCAGACATTTGAGGATTGTGTTGGAGACTTTGAGGAGGCATCAGCTGTATGCCAAGTTCTCCAAGTGTGAATTCTGGCTGAAGAGCATTTTATTTCTGGGGCATGTGATTAGCGGAGAAGGCATTTCTGTAGATCCCCAGAAGATTCAGGCTGTTGCTGATTGGCCAAGGCCGACTACGGTATTTGAGGTACGTAGTTTCTTGGGCATGGCCGGGTATTATAGGAAGTTTGTGAAAGGATTTTCACAGATTTCGACTCCTCTGACGAGACTGACTCAGAAGTCAGTACCTTTTGTTTGGACACCGGAGTGTGAAGCTAGTTTTCAGAGATTGAAGGAGTGTTTGACTTCAGCTCCAGTGTTGGCACTTCCGTCAGGTACGGAGGGTTTTCAGGTGTTCAGTGATGCTTCACTGAAAGGATTGGGTTGTGTTCTGATGCAGCATGGTCAGGTAATTGCTTATGCTTCGAGACAGTTGAAACCACATGAGAAGAATTACCCGACGCATGATCTGGAGTTAGCTGCAGTTGTTTTTGCTTTGAAGATTTGGCGTCATTACCTGTATGGCGTCAGATGTGAGATCTTTACTGATCATAAGAGCCTGAAGTACATTTTTACTCAGAAGGATCTGAATCTGAGACAGAGGAGGTGGCTCGAGTTGATCAAGGACTACGATTTGACTATTCAGTATCAGCCTGGGAAGGCGAATGTGGTAGCGGACGCTCTGAGCAGGAAGTCTTCTGGATTCTCAGGTATTCAGCTTACCTGTGATGATTTTCTGATTCGTGATTTGGAGAGATTGCAGTTGGAGGTGGTTTCCTCCAATGATTTGGAGTTGGCTCAGATGAGTATTCAGTCTTCTTTGGAAGCACGGATTCAAGAAGCCCAGAAGTCAGATTCTGATTATTCGAAGTTGATAGCTCAGATTGGATCTGGTAAGACTCCTGAACTTCGAATTTCTGATTCTGGTGTTATTTTCTGTAAGAACAGGTTGTGGGTACCTGTGTTTGGAGACTTGAGGCAGGAGATTCTGTACGAATCTCATCATTCTGGCTACACTGTTCATCCAGGCAGTGGTAAGATGTACGCTGACATGAAGCTTTTGTTTTGGTGGCCTGGGATAAAGAAGGATGTGGCAGAGTTTGTGTCGAGATGCGAAGCCTGTCAGTTGGTGAAGGCAGAGCATCAGCGACCAGGTGGACTGTTGCAGTCGTTGCCTATCCCTGAGTGGAAATGGGAGGAGGTAACGATGGATTTTGCGATGAGTTTTCCTCGATCTAGACAAGGACATGATGCCATTTGGGTGGTTGTAGATCGATTGACCAAGTCAGCCCATTTTCTTCCGATCAGACAGACGGATTCAGTTGATCGCTTGGCACAGATTTATGTGAAGGAAATAGTCAGATTGCACGGTGTGCCTCGTGTGATCGTATCTGATCGAGATGGACGTTTTACTTCCAGACTTTGGAAAGGCATTCAGCAAGGCTTGGGTACGAAACTGCATTTCAGTACAGCTTTTCATCCTCAGACCGACGGACAGTCTGAGAGGACGATTCAGGTACTGGAAGATCTGTTGAGGCTTTGTGTTCTGGACTTTAGCGGAAGTTGGGAGGATCATATTCCGCTGATTGAGTTTGCCTATAACAACAGTTTTCAGTCCAGTATCGGTATGGCACCGTACGAGGCTTTGTATGGCAGGAAGTGTCGTACTCCTTTGACTCCGACCTCCTTCGGAGATAGACAGGCTTTGGGGGCCACTTTTGCTGATGAAACTGCTCAGAAGATCAATTTGATAAGAGAAAGATTGAAAGCCGCTCAAGATCGTCAGCAGAAGTATTACAATCAGAAGCACAGATTTGTTGAATTTCAGGTCGGTGACTTTGTGTATGTCAAAGTCAGCCCGATGAAAGGTGTGAGCAGATTTGGTCAGGTAAGCAAGCTTAGTCCAAGGTATGTTGGACCTTTTGAGATTTTGGAGAGAATTGGAAAATCTGCTTATCGCCTATTGCTTTCTGAATCTATGCCTGATGTGCATAATGTGTTTCATGTATCCACTCTGAGGAAGTGGGTTTCAGACTCTGGGAAGAAGTTGTCAGCTGATGAGGTGGAGATTCGGGAGAATCTGGCGTACAAGGAAGAGCCAGAGCTTATTTTGGCGTACGACGTTCGAAAGTTAAGAAATAAAGAGATTCCGATGGTTAAAGTCCAGTGGAAGCACCGGACTGCACGGGAAGCAACTTGGGAGAAGGAGTCTGATATGAGACGGTCGTACCCGTACTTGTTTTGACGGAGGTTGGACTGGATAATGTCGAGGACGACATTTTTTTTTAAGTTGGGGAGATTGTAATATCAGTTTTTGCTCCAGGTTCGTCCGGGACGAAGTTGGATCGTCCGGGACGATCGGTACAGGTTGTGCAGAAAATCAGTTTTGGCTGTATGGTTCGTCTGGACGAAATCAGGATCGTCTGGACGAAATTTCTCCCGTGAACCCTTCGCCAGGGACGATATGTCATTTTTCGTCTGGACGGAATTCCTCTCTTCATGGATCGTCCGGTACGAAGCTCGATCGTCCAGGACGATCAGTCTGGATATATATAGAAATGAGATATTTTGAAGAGAGAGAAAAAGCTGAGGAGAGAGAAAAACGAAGGAAAAAGTGGAAAAGTGGATTTTCGGACGACGCGGAGCCGTTTTCGTCCGAAGTGGCTGTTGAGGAAATTGCTGTGCTCGAGGTAAGGCACATTCTACCTTTCTCAATTTTCAGAACCGTCGTGTTTGGCGGTATATTCTGTCCGGATTTTGTTTCCGTTAGCGATTTTCGTCCGTATCTTTTAATCGGTTCAGTTTTTACCGCGTAACTTTCTGTATATTGTTGACGTGCCGAGTGTGCACATTTTGGTTATTTTCTGAAGATTTTCGTCCGGGTATTTTTGATTCGACTGTGTTTTTAGTCGACCGGATTTTTCTGTGAAATTGGAATTTATCTGTGCAGTAGAATAAAGGTTCTGAAATGTTGATATCTGTATTCTGTGCGAATTCGGTAAATTTTCTTTGCAGGAATTTTTGTGTAAATTCCGTATACTGCCGTTGTGCTGCCCGATTTTTTGGGTAATTTCTGAATTGTCCGTATTTTCTCTGAAATGAAATGCTATGTGTATAAGCTATAAAAAGGGAGTTATAAGGGGCCTGAATCCTATGAGATTCAGTTAGTGAAACGGGAAATCTGCAATGAGATCAAATCTGATATCTGTTCTGTTCCGGATCCGATGAATTCTGTTTTGGTGCTATAAGCACATCTGTTTTGGTGCCGTGAGCACAAAGGGAGACATAAGGGGCCTGAATCCTATGAGATTCAGTCAGTGTCTGGGAAGGGAGGCATAAGGGGCCGGAATCCGTAGAGATTCTGTCAGTGTCAGGGCATTTAGCTATATGTATCTGTACTACTTTCTGTATCTGTTCTGTTCTGTACGAAATTGTGATTATGATATGATATGATCCGTACGATTCTGATTTCTGATTCTGACTCTGTTGATTTGTTCCGTTCTGATACGATCTGTACGACTCCGATGTGATTTGATATCTGTCCGTAAGTTTTGATTTCCGATTCTGTTCCGACTTCTGATCTGATTTCTGTCTGATAAGTTTGGTTTTGTTTTCTGAGAATTTAGATTGGTGGTTTGTTGCTTTGCTGAGCTGTTGAGCTCACCCTTGCTTTCTGGTGGTTTTCAGGTTCTGGGAAGGGCAAGGAAGTTCAGGACTAGGTTTCAGAGTCTGATCAGATTAGGTACTTTTGTACTTTTGATTTTTGTACAGTCATGGCTTTCTTGTTCTGTCTTTCTTTCTGTTGAAAGCTATGTACTGTTCTGTAGATGATTATTTTGAGGAAATGAAAAGATAGATGTTTTGTTCCGCTGCATTTGATGTTTTTAGTAGCTCTGTTGTTCTGTGCGCTTCTGTTGAGTTAAGAATTTGAAAGATCAGTTCAGTAACCTAATCCAAAGCCAGATCCTGGTTAGCTTTTCTCCGTCGCGATCCGGCGCGGGCGGGATCCGTCTCGTCTCGGGTCGGGTCGTGACAGAAGTGTTCGTGGAAAGCTGAATTAAATAAAACATAATCTAAGAACCATTAGTATTTTAATTTTAGGATTGTCTTTCTAGTTCAAAATGTGCTATAATAATGATTTTTCTATTTGTCATGGATGGAAGAAGGAACTTTTGGTATTTATTAAAATTTGTTATAGCATTTATTTATTTTTTTTGGAATTAGCTCTAATCGGTGTAAAAAAAACATTGTTTTAATGTTTTTTTAACTTATGGATAAGGCGAAAGAAAATTATGAGGTATGGTTGTTATTTATCAAAGTAGATTATTAGGATTGTAAATGAGTCAAGCCGAGTTAAATACTATCCTATTAAATCTAATTTATTTTTGGTATTTAGTTCAAGTTAACTTTAACATTTCGAGTTTTTAAATATTGTTCAAGCTTGTTTTTTAATTTTATTATCAAATTCGGGATGTAATCCAACTAAAGTCAAGCCTAATTATACGTGGGATGCCTATTATGTAAACATATAACCTTATTACTAAACATAATGTATTCATAAATTTTCTGAAAAATTGAAATAATTCATTCAATATTTTTAAGGTTTTTATGGGATATGAATGGTAAAAAAAAAGAGTTTTTTAATATATTCATTTAGCTATTCACTCAAAATTTTAATCATACTTATACCTCTTATATATTTCTTGAAGTTCATAGAACATAAAAAAACTAATATAAGAATATAGAATAAGAAATTAAATTAAAAAACAAATCATCATTAAATGAGCATTTTATTAAGCTTTTAACAAGCTACTTGTTGAATAATAAAAGATTATGTTTACAAGATAATTAAATGACTCAAAGTTACATGTCAAATTTATTAGTTTTAAATTCTTCAATTAATTAAATAAACAAACATTATTAAGTTTTAAATGAGCAAGCATTGAGTTTTTTATTTAGTATACTAGTTTGTTTTACATCCCTAATTAAGATTTGAAGAAATAGATCACTTGGATTGGCAGTTTAAATACAATCAAATTAATGAATTGAAGGGTCATGTATTGCATTGTCTTCTCATAGCAATGTATTTTTATCATTCAGTTGGCAATGTGCATTTCTATGAAAGTGTCTTTCCGATAAACTAGCATGACAATAGTTATGAGGTTATTATGCAAAGGTGCTCTGTACTATCTTTTATTATGAGAAATTATTATGTGCGGAGTCCGGAGGAGGAGAACCGTCCGGATTTGCTGCGTATTTGTAAATACTCAGTTTGGAGTATTTGTTGAGTATTTATTGAGTATTTGCTGAGTATTTGCAAATACTCAACAATTCGGATGGTTTTTTTGTCGAGACTCCACACAGAATAATTTTCCCTCTTACAGAGGTTTCTTTGAATGTATTTCATTGTGGAAGTGTTGTTGTCCATTTATGCATAGGATTTTTTTTGTGTTTTTTCGACCTGTGAATCTAGGCATGTAAAATTTATTGTTATAAGCATCATCTCTACACCATTTGTGAGTGCAAACCAGTCTAATTTTTAAGGATCTTGGAAGTTATTATCAAAATCCTCAGATTGAATTCTGCCTATATCAAATTTATGTTTTGACACTCACCTTTCCTCCTATCCAAAAATTAAAAAAATAAACTCTAAAATCATTGTGCTACCCTGCTAAAATTATATATTAGTTTCCTTCAACATGTTCTAATAATAAATGCTGTGATGGTTTACTTTTTTTTTATTAGGACATTTATGTCAATTAGGGCAGACACACACACACATCACATACACAAGACTCAAATTCAAGACCTCTTAGTTGATAGTCTAAGCTCCCAACCAACAAAGCAAGGTGAGTTGTGTGTGATGATTTACTTATGTTTGCCCTTTGTATTTTCTTTTACTTGAATTTTAGTCTCCATTTGTCTCTTTTTTTATTTTATTTATCAATTTTGTGCTTCTGTAACCTACATTTTCATGAAATTTTTACTTGCAAGTTGTGCACTCGGAAACATTAAAAAAATCTGAGAAATCCCATTCCTTTTGTAGGGAATATCAGCTCATGTTGATTTATTGCGATTTGAGGATGGAATTGCTATCGTTTCATTGGAATCAGAGTGTGTGATGCATTTCTCTAGAGCTGATCAAGAGACTTATTCACATAAGGCTCAAGGAGGACAAGATGGTTCTCTAGTTAAGATTCCCGTTCTACTAAATCCTGGCTCACTTTTATTGATATATGGGGAAGCTCGTTATTCATGGAAGCATGAGATCAATCGGAAAGAAGGATTTCAGACATGGAAGGGAAGGGAAATTATTCAGAAGAAAAGAACCTCAGTGACTTTGAGAAAGCTCTGTCACTCAGCTGAGGATAGCTAATTTATTGGATTCTAATATTGTTTCATCTAAAGAGTGGTGTTTGCCTTTTTTTAATCTATTGTTTTATCTAAAGCAACAAATAAAAGATTGAGGTTTTGTTTGAGGCGGCTTTTTTATTGCTTCTTAAAGTAATTTTTTAATAAGTAGAAAATCGTTTTAAGAACCAGGAAGAAAGCAGTCCCGCACAAAACCTGAAACTATCAATTTTAGATTGTTTCATATGGTGTTTGTTGGACATTAGCAGTCAAGAATAAAATAAATACATAGTTTTAAAATTTGTAAGTTGTAAATACTGCAGCAATAGGAAAAGAAGTCTGGCAACTTAACGAAGTGTTGAGCAATGCAAGGACTCCAGCAATATTAATGGTCTTTGGGAAAGATTCGTTAAGTAGTCCAAGAATCAACTATGTTGCACCTGCAGGTGTCCTGTAGGATCAACTATTCAGCAATATTAATGGCCTAAGATAAGCTATGAATAATTAGGGCTGTTAAATCGTGTCCACGGGTCGGGTTCGGGTCCAACTCACTTTGACCCTGCTAGTTTTGACTTGACTTGAATCTGACCTGGTTTTGGATTTTGGGTCACTCTTACTAACTCGAGCCTGCCCAAGTTTGGGTTCGAGTTAACCTGATTCGACTCGGAGTGTTATACATTAATTAAATTAATATTGCAACAACATCATTTGGCAAGTGTCAAGAGGTAAATTTTATTAAAACTTTACAATTTTTACACATAAAATATTACAATTAAATTCAAATTACAACTTACAAGCTTAAATTACAAATCAAATAATCTAAAATTAGAAACTCAAATAGTCAAATTACAACTTACAAGCTCAAATTACAACCTTAAAAGCTCAAACTCATACTCTTCAAGTTGAATTAAATGCAAAAGGAAGATTGTTAAACACTTAAAACGTCTTAATCATATATAATTCTAAATCATGATTAATGAGACAATACAACTAGAAAGCCTTAATGAAAAACTCAAGTAAATCATCCAACTCATTAATAAAAAGTGAGTAAATATTGAATATTTGATATTTCTAATTATCTATTATCATCCATGGTGGTAGTTTGCACTTTGCATTAAGCTTAATACAATATTTGCTCTTGATCAAAGCTAACACAAAGGCCGCTTTTGACCTCATTTTTTATTGCAATTTTCTTTTCGAGCGTGTTCGATTGACTTAATTGAGCCTTGTCGAGCCCAATTTGAGTTCGAGACGACTCGAGTTGAGTCAAATTGGACCCAACAAAATTCCATTAAGCTCGATTGAGATTGAGTTTCGTCGAACCTAATTTGAGTCAAATATTCAATATTTACTCACAATTAATTTCAACAAATTAATACGATAGAACACAATTGAGCCCAAATTGGCATAGATTGATTCAAATTTGATCTGGTTTAAGCTTAATTTTTTCCCTAATTGACTCAAATTGGGTCTGCATATTTGCTTCAGAAGAATCGGACATGTAAAGGCATTCGGCTATCCTCTCGGTCTCTTCCGTTTTGCACGAGAGAAGTCTGAAGAACCCTCCGTCGTCGCCTTCTTTCTGCTCGTGCGAATCACCCAGGCGGAAGCCTCCTCTCCCCCTTTCCGTTCGCCTCTCTCACCCGAAGGTTCGTCGACCTCCAGCCCTAGCCGCGCCCGCCGCCGCGAGCCGAAGCCGAGCCCTCGCTCTTCTTTGCTCGCAAGGTGAAATTCCTGCACCTTTCCCCTTCTTCTTCTTCTTCTTCCCACTCTTCCTCTTCCTTCTCTCTTTCCTCTTTCTTCCTTCATTCTCTTCTTCTTCTTCCTCGTTTCTTCCTCCTCTTATCTCTTCATCACCCATTTCTTCTATCATCTATGAACAATATCTCAGCAATGTTTTCCATACTTTTTTGAACCTTGAAAAATTATGAACATGTTTGATATTATGAAGTGTAAAGATTATGTTACATCATTCTACTTGCTTCTTAAGTTTATTGCATATATAGATACCAATGTTAGACGACACTCTTATTGTTAAAAAAATAATTGTGTGATTGTGTCGCCCATTATGGTAGATCAAACTTAGTGTGAAGTTTAGATCTTTCACAAATGACGTCCCAAAAATCATTCTACATATACTTGCATCTTGAATATGAATGAATAAAACATGATTGGTAGAGTTTTGTCCTTAATGTTATTGCTAGTTTGGAGGAATGCAATGGATATCGATTAAAACACCCCTGGCATAAGATTTATTGGAACCTTTATTAAACTTAGTTAAAATCAGCTATGTGATGACATTGTGTTATTATAAGTGGAAGTTTGTCCATCTCAGTTTTGGTTGCATGCACTCAACAATTGAAATTTTGTTAGGATATGATGAACGATAAAATATTGTTGAAATTTTTTAGACATTGCAAGTGAGCATACATATGAAGCATGTTTGAATTAATTTGTAGTGTTGGACCATGTTGCAAAGTTATTTTCTCTTGGAGTATGGTCTTGATTTGCTCAATGCATGTATAGACTTCCATGTGTCATGTATACACCAAATTGTTAAGAGTCCCCTTAATAGATATGTGCATTTTGTTCTAAAGTCATCAAATTTGCTAATTTCTCTTAAAATCATGTCAAAAATCAGACACAGAACAGGCACAGAGAACTCAACATTTGTAAATAAAATTCAACACTTGCCAAAAAAAATTTCAACATATGCAAAAACCAATATTTAAAAACAAATGATGACTCATGTAGTCATGTTTTGATGTTCCCAACAGCAGACTTGTTTGATAATACTCATTGACTCATTGTTAAGTAGGTGTAATGACTGATAATAGCATACTGCATATATAAATATATAATGAACTGTTGTAGCAGTTTTGTTGCTTCTGCATAAGAACATAACAGAAACAGTGCAAGTTGCAACAAGCCAGCAGCTTTTAGCCAACCATCAAATATTCAAATTACAGTTCTTATATAACTAAATCCATTAATTATTTAATAACATCACTTTCCCAAACTTCTCCTTGAACTTAATCTACCATTAAATTTAGGATATCTTTCGTCACAGCTTCAAGTTCAGGATTATGTAGCACTGCAACAAATAGAAATATAAACATTAAAGAATATTCTTGTAGAAGTGTGGGCTCCGAAAATTCGGCCCCGGCCTCCGCCCGACTGTTGTTTGCTTTTTGCTTTTGGCGAGGGAGTTTTAACGGAATTAAGTTCCGGGGTAAATTTTGAAAGGCAGATGGGTTTGTAGATAAGACATTATCTAGAGATTTCACCCTCATTTTGCGAGGACTTTATGATCTGAGTTCTGGTTTCCTATAGGAACAAGCCCCTTTAGTTAATTACCCCTCCCGACAACGAGAGAGAACTTTCGATTAAGGCTAGTCGTCGATCAGATACATAGAGAATACGCGTTATCTGACATACAGTAGCAGCAACGGGCTTAGGATGGAGATTGGATTTGAATTTGAAGATTTAATATTTAAAATAGAAATTTTCACCATCTTACACTTAAAGCAGATGGTGTGAGAATGGATGAAAAACCTGATCAAGATCCCATGGTTCTGTCGTCCCGAGCCATCATGGTCCCTAGTTTACTTAGTCAGAGGAGGTAGTCGACCCAACCTGACAGAAGGATCCTTGTCGGCAGCCTTGGGTTGCTTCGTCCAAGGAGACCTTACAGACTTGGGATGAATGTTTGCTTAAGGTGACAAATTTGAATCCACCTTAGCTAACAGGTGGCTTTGTGCTCTATCGATCATATCCTATTGATTCATATCTCAAGGATTTGATGCCACTAAGGAGCGTATTGGCTCTGGCCATAATCGATATTTCGCGGTGCTATTTAGCGGCAAAACCACTCGGTTCAGAGGGCCCCAGGCATAACCGTTTATCCTGCGGTGCCATTTGGTGGCAAAACCGTCGGTCAGATGACACGTACCACGTCCTTACTGACAGGAGATTGTTTGAGAATATATCCTAGTGATATTTTAAATTAGGCATTTTACTATATGTGAGCTAAAGTAGTTTTCTAATTTGTCCACCCGGGCAAACTGTTACAGAGGGTGGATGGATTTTGCTTTGAGTGGTTTGATGGATAAATTTAAGTTTTAAATTTTTTTTTTGAATTTTGATGATTTTTGGAAGTTTGGATTTTGAATATATGAGTGGCATTTGAAATATTTGGAGTTAACCCCTCCGGTTGAGATCTTCTATCAACGCGGCCATCATCGGGGTGTATGGGGTCATTTCCCTTTGATTTAACCTTGTCGACCCTATCGATCTTGCTGATAGGGGATCGGGCTTAGTAGGCTTTGTGCCTTTGTTAGTGAATTCTCTTGATTATAGACCTTGAAGGCCTAATATGAATGTATTAAAATAAATACATCGGTCGCCACAACCGTATATTTGTTTGGTGATTCGAACCCTGTCGACTCATATTGATCTGCATAGGAGGATCGGGTTCGAATCTGAATTCACTTGTTGACCATCGCAGCATCCTAAACGTCACATATGTTTTTACAACATGCTCGCCGGGGCCCATGCGGGTGTTTGATTGTAATTACCCCTTTGTGTACATATGTGTATACAAACTATGGTGCATGTATGGGGGTGCTTTGAGATATTTTAGTTTTGCAGGTAACTGCCATTTGAATGTACACAACATTTCATTTGAGAGCTTATATACGCGTTCTGTTCGCTAATACGAGTGTTGCAGATCCGATGGAGGTGTATCTGGATGTCACGAGGCACCTCATCTTCGTGATGTTGACTCCCCTTTTTCTCATTCACCGGGGATATCCTTCTTGAATTTCGTGACCACTGCCTTGAAAGAGACTCTTTTCAAGCTCTTTAGTGAATAGACTTGTTACTTTCAATATTTGTGGACACCTGATATGATTTCTTCTTAAGTATAGGATTAGGAAGAAACTTTGGATTACCAATAAATTTAGTTCTAATTTGTTCAAATATCCCTTCCCTTCTATTAGGAGATGTCCTTCTCCATACATTGAGTTTCCCATGTACCTGACGTACTCATAGATCTTGGTCACCGTTGTCGTAGGTGACATCTGTACTTGTGCCCACAAGGGTTCGTTGTACTTATGATATACCCATTGTTGTTACCCACAAGTAGCTCGTGTTTATTTGTAGGGGACCCATTGTATCCACTACGACCTCCTAGAAGTGTTCGTAGGAGAGCTATTATTCCTACATCATATCCACCATTTCACCAATCTCGGGAGGGTTGTTGATTGTATTTGTTTATAGGGATGGATCCTCAACTATCAAGTGCCAATATTGTCATCTCAATCTACAGTCAATTGTAGGGATTGTCGTAGGAGTCTGTTGCATTCATCAGTATCATCCATTATGTACCTTATCTCATACATTCATATGTTTTGATAATTGATTTTGTTTTTGATGGTTCAGATACTGTGAATTGACTATTGTTCATTGCTTGCATGCATCGAGATCCTATTCGCCACGAGTCCCATGCTATTTGCTTGTATTTGTTTGAATGCATTAAGTTGTTATTTGGTATTTGAATTTTGATCTTGATTGTGCATTTTAGAGTTTGGGGTTCTATTTCTTGTAATTTAGTTCAAGTTCAAGTCCCTTGCTGTTCATACAAGTCCTCTGCACATTTGGTTCAAATTTTATGCATTTTTGTTCAAGTACAGGTCCTCTACATTGCTGCTCAAGTGAGGTCTTCTTATTGTTCAAGTCTTGTGTACTTCAATGAAAATTTCGGCAGCATCCCAGCATATCCCTCGTTTGGGGGAAATGCAGGGGAGCTGAGCTTTCCCACCACGCTACTCGAGCGTGTATGATAGGTGTCCTTAGATACCGTGACCGTACATTTTTTCATCCCACCACGCTACAAGAGCGTGTATGGGGCCTTCAACGGTACCCATACAAGAACACCAGCGGCTCTCCCCACCACGTTACAAGAGCATGTATAAGGCTTACCCACCTCGCCGTATGTGTCGCACCGGACTCCCTCCTACCGTGCTACGAGAGCGCATATAGGTGGTTTTCCGGCCCGACACAAACGCCAAGGATGGGATTCTAGAACATTATACTTTATGTAGCAGTGTCAGCGGTGCTGAAGTCGAGGTCGAGGATTTTCCCCACCACGCTACAAGAGCATGTATAGGGCTTACCCGCCTCGTCGCACCTATCACATCGGATCCCCCCTGCTACAAGAGTGCGTATAGGGGGTCCACCGGCACATCAAGCGCGTCGAGGACAGGATTTGGAACGCTATACCTTGTGTAGGAATCGTAAGCAACTGTCAGCGGTGTCGAGTCATGGATCGAGGCAAGAGTAGATTCTATTTTTTTGAATTAATGATAATTAATATTAATTAATTATATTTAATTAATAAATTATTCTTAATTAATTACTTTTAATTAATATAATTAATTAAAGTTTATTAAAATAAATTAATTTTAATTAGTTATAATTAATTATATAAGTAATTAAAATTAATTTATTTTATTAAATTATAATTAATTTTATAAATTATAATTAATTAACATTAATTCTAATTAAAATTAATTAAAATTAATTAGATTAATTATAATAATTTAATTAAAATTAACTAAAAATAATAATTATAATTAATTAATTTTTTTTTAAATCCCTCGGCACGGTAGATTTACGGGATTTGGCCGAAGAAGAGCGTGTGAGGGAGAGAGTTACCTTCACTGCGCACGGGCTCCCGTCGTTGCCTCCGATCAAAATGCAGTAACTTCCGATCCGGTTGGAGGGGGAAGTCGTGGACGGAGTGGCGCCGAAGAAGCATGCCAAAGGAAGAAAGTTACCTTCACTGTGCACGGCTCCCGTTCTTGCTTCCGATAAACTGCTGCAACTTCCGACCAGACAGTAAGGGAATGTCGTCGAAGGAGCAATGTCGGCTAGCAACGAAGGAGGCGAAGGAGTGCGCGAGAGGAGGGATTTAGACGAAGCCAAAACCCAAGGCTTCTTCTATTCGCCCTTTTAACGACCGGGTAATGTATTTAAAAAATGGTATAGTTTTAGTTGTTACTTTTGATATTTTGCTCCTTGGAGCTGCTCTGTAACTGGAGGTGTTTGCCTCTTTTATTTCTTCTTTCATTTTAATATACGGGCTTTGCCCTTAATTTTCCCCAAAAAAAAATTTTTTATATCAACCAGGTATAAAAAATATCAATATAACAACAGTTACATCATGTATTACATCAGTCAAAACCTTAGCATCATATATTACTTCCTAAATATCAAAATAACATAATGTATTACTTTTTTTTTTGGGACATTTAGGTCATTTAAGGCAAACTCACACACACAACGCATATACAAAAACTCGAACCCAAGACCTTTTAGTTGAAAGTCTAAGCTCTCAACCAACAGGTCAAAGTGAGATATGTGTGATAATGTATTACTTGCTAAATATTAAATATCTATTTCATGTTCATCATTTATCCCCAATCCTTACCGGCCACTGCTGACAACAGACACAGAGATGCACAAATATGAAATAACAAGTATTACAACAGCTACAACAGCCAAAATGGCAAAAAGCTTAACTTTTTTTTTTTCATGTACATCCTTTCTCAAAATAACAATATGAAACACAACTTTCTAAATATCAAATTATCAAAATAACAACATGTATTACTTCCTAAATATCAAACATGTTACATGTATTTCATATTTTCATGTTTAGCATTTAAGCCCACCAGGTCCACCACTAACCACAAACACAGGCACATAGAAGAAACAAGTAACAAAGTGGCAAACCCATAAAAAAAAAAAAAAAGTGGCAAACCCTAAAAAATTCGTGATGAGTGATACTAGCTAAACCCGCTCGAATTTGTTCAACCATTTAACAACATAATTTGAAAACCCTAAAATATACAAAGCCTAACCAGCATATCAAAGACTCAAAGCCCTCAAATTTTCAATGCAAAAAGTCTAAAATTGAAAAACCAAAACATTAATCGCTTCAAATTGGAGGGAATAAATATCTAAACCAAAATTGTGAATAAGAATAACCCTAAAATCTAAATGACGAAACTCATAATAGTATAAATGATAATACTGCAAAGGGATAGAGTGCACACAACACACTACAAGATTAAGATAGATGATTTGATGAGAAGTAGGGCTCATGAGGTGGAGGGGAGGAAGGCAGAAGGCAAAGCCAGAGAGGCGAGAGCTGAGACCTGAGAGCGTCGAAGACTCAAATTGAAAACTCGAAATGAAGTAATGAATAGGCTAAACCGCTAAACATAAAACAAGGGCCCGAGTTATCTTCTCATTGAGTCAAGCGTTTGAGTTGTGATAGCGAATCGCGTACGCATGTTGTGTTGGTCAGTATCGGGTTTAAAATGGGTTTGCGGGTTGACCCAAATTCGACCCCAAAATTGAAATGGGTGAAAATTTTTGACCCAAACTCGACTCATTCTTAAATCGGGTTGAACCTAAACCGAAAGATCTGGGTCGGATTCGAGTCGGGTTTTCGGGCCGTGTCAATTTTTAACACCACTATGAATAACCTATAGGTTTTTTGATAACATGCAATCAAACAAGAGCAAACCATGTAATTGAGATTGATTAGGTCATCTCCAATCGAAAAAAATCTCATTTTTCAATAAGTAATAGTCACATCAAACGTTAACTCGTTTTTAATTGAATTTTATTTCTTAACATAAAAAAAAAAATATTATGTATATATTCTTTTTATCTTCTTTTTTTAATATTTATTTTTAATCATTTTTATATTTATCATTTTTTATGATTTAAAAAAAAAATTACGTTTGTGAAGGCCTTAGGCCGTGCACCCGCTAAGACTTCAAAATAAACAATGTTCTTTCATCAAATGATTCAAATTGCTACATTGTCTTCAATATAATATCATAAAATATAAAGCTTCACTAAAATGTTCAAAGATAAATCATCCAAGTGCCACATTGTATTCTAGAAAATAGAAATAGAAACTCTCGAACTCTCTCGAATCTTTTGAAGTGCAATACTTAACCGAAGTGTTGAGTCATTCGTAATCTTTAACAAATCCATGAAAAAATAATGAAAATTAAGCTTAAGTAATGATTTTTATATTAAGAAAAATAGAAATATAGCTCATTGAACTTATTACCGTTATCAAAATTATTCTTTACTTGCGCTTAATTTTGGGGTAAGTAACTATAAACTTGCCAAAATATATATTATACTAATATTCAAAATATTTTCATGCAAACAACCTCATAAAAATCTCAAAATTTAAGAGCCAGAACTTGCAACTTTTGGTTGTATAATATTTTATTATAATTTTATCACGTATGAAGTTGACGTGCAACCGCTTGAAAATGTTCCGTTTGTCTGGAACATATTTGCTTTCAACGCTTACAATAGCTGTATTATAATACACAAGAATAAGGAGGTATTATAGCAATATATCCTTTTATAATAATAATAGTTGATTTTTGTGTGAAGATTTGTATATGGCATCACAGAGTTCTCATGTCATCTTATAAGAAGCTACTAAGAATATAATAACCGGACTTACGTTTTGGTTGAAAACAGGTTATATTTTTTAATTGATATTTTTTACATTCCAAAAGATGAAAAACCACTAATTTATTATTATTTTTTCTATAGCATTATAACTGATGGACAGTTTATTATAAAATAGATATTATGAGCATAAATTTATTTATAAAAATTAACAATTTGATAAATTTTTAAACAAAATATAATAAATATAAAGAATAAAAATAATATTTAATTTTAATAGAGTTGGATAGTAGGTTGGTAGTAGTTTGGATATTTGCCGACCTACTTTTAGAAAAGTGTAGAAAAAAAGGAATATTAAAGCAACTTTTAACAAATAATGATAGGAGAAATGCCCAATTAAATCAACACATTTAATTTCGCAAGGAGAATGCTTAAATTTATCAAGCCATCAGGAATATAGCAGAAATAGCTGCATACAAAGATATTATTCTGTGCGGTGATAGGATGCAAAAAGTTACTTACAGACCAATCACAATGTCCTACATCAACAATAATACAATATCAAGCTATGATATCGAGCACAGGGATGACATGATGCATTTTGATTGATCTCTATACGACGTTCAGCATCCGTACATAATAATTAATCTGCAGATGCAGATACTAATTCTGTGATGGCATGCACGATAGGACAGCAAAAGAACAAAATAAGAGTTTGAGAGGTATAAGAAAATTGAACTCGAAGGGTACAACAAACATCACTAGCACAGAAAGTTCTTATAAACTTAATGAATAAAACCATTTAGACTGACGCAGTTGCTGCTGATTTTCAATAACTTAACAATCTATTTCATTGTACACCATGTCAAGATGAGATGGGGCACAGGCAAACAATGGCGTATTTGCATTTATAATGAAGAATAAATATCACATAATACAAGAAGCAATAAAATCAAATGTTCCTCCTCATTTCTCTTTCCCTCTTCTTATTGCAACAGAAAAAAAAAAGAAAGTTATTGACAAGATAAAAAGACTTTCTTTACTTGTTTTAAACCCACAGAAGCAGGCAACGGTGCGATGGACTTTGTCATGACTGTGGTCGCCACTGAACTTTTGTGTGCCCTAAAAAATGCCTGTGATATCAACTGAAGCTATCTACACGACCTGAAAATCCTCTTATGTAGAATGATTTTTATAATATAATTATATTGCAAGCGATGTCAATCTTGTAATCTGGGATAAGGAGATAGAAATGATTTGGTTCCTTGAGACAAATTTAATGGACTGCAAGCTGATGGTAGTTGGTATAGTCGATTCCACTCAGACGTATACAGGACAGCAGGTGTTCTGGGAGTTCTTCAGGTTTGTTTCCCTGATGATTCAAAATCAAAATGGATAGGTGAATGTCTTTTAACCTACGACTTGGATGATTAATAGTGTCTACTGAATATTTTACCTGAATTGTTAAGCCCACATCCAACACGCACAACTTCAATCTATCAAAGAATGTTTCAAATCCTTTCCTTGAGATGTAACCGAACCGATGCATATCCAAGTCAATTTCAAGGTAATTTTCTCCCTGTGAGGAAGAAATAGATGTTCAGTGTCACACAATTTCAATCTATCAATCTTTCTCAACATTGGCGGATATTAAAGAACTAACATGTCATATAAATAAATAAATAATATAAATATAGTACCAAAGAAAAAATAGCATCAACCAATAAACTATTGTAGGTGGGAGACCCAAATCATAGCATGGTGGCAAACAAAACCAAGACCGAATTTCATGTAAGTCAAATTTGAGACAAAAAAAGGAGATGCCCTAAATCAAACCCTAAACAAATGGAGAAGTCATGAGACAATATCCAAAGCAAGGTGAAAAGGGCAGATTCCATCAAACTCCCTTGGAGATCAGCATGAAAAGGACCAAGAAAACACACTTACCCAAACTCAAATACACCAATCTCAATGCAAAATAAAAGCCACAAACTCCTTCAAAATAAATAAATGAGGAAAATTTAACAAAAAAAAAAACAGAAATAACCCAATTGAAAGTTCCTCAAAAAGGTACCTTTCCGCATGTCCGTGAAATCTTAGAAAAATTTCCAAGTCAAACGCACTTTCTGCGCTTCAAGATAGTATGCAATTGCAAAACAAAAAATCTTCTGCGTTTCTTTCCTCTTTCTCTCCCGTTTTAACTCAAAACCTCTCTCAAAAACCCAAAATTAGCCTAAAAGCCTTAAAATTTCACTCCCCTACCCTGTTATTAGAACAGGAATTGGCCACTGGATTCAGTCTCTCCTCGCAAAATGTTTGCATGATGTCCCATGAATTTATATGGCAGCTAAAAGAACCATATTTATAGGACTTTATGGAAGTAGGATTCAAAATGAAACCCATTTTCAGATAAAAGAATTTGCAACAAATTATGAATTAATTAAAATAAATTTAGATTTATCCTAAAGCCTCTTAATTTTATATATGTGCCATAACTTAACAAAATTATTGAGCCGAAACCCAAAATTTATCAACCTTGTTAATAAAATTCCAAAAAATAAAAATAAAAAACAGTGTTCAATATATGTGCGTTCAAAGAATGATATTCTAGATTTGTATTTACGTAAGAATAGCAAATGCATCAACAAACTTGATTTTCCATTATATTACGAAAAGGAGAACCTAGTAGGAAATTCTGCCGTTTGTGCATTAAGCTCTACTGTACAGGTTCGGGCTTATTCAAAATCCCAACAAACAAAAATATCTTGTGTTCTCTAGTTCCTAGAACTTAATGGAGATGCAATTATTTGTTGCCTAACTAGCATCTCAAATCAATTTGTGAATCGATGCAGTCAGGCAATTTCACAAGACAAAATATTATGCTCTTAATATTCAGAAATTACTCAGCTAACAAACTTAAAATGTTAAAAGAGAAATAATACATGACTTCTTTTAGTAAACTAACCAAGTAAAAGTCATGCTGAGGCCGAGAAAGGACTGGCTTCTCATTATATGCATTCATAAGCTTTCTTTCTGCTGCACTCAGTGGAAGATCCTCAACATTGGCTACTCGTCCAAGTATTTTCAACCTTTCACGAAATGGAGCAATTGTATCCATAGGGAAGCCTTTGACCTTTTCCACTTCATCGTCAATTAACTTCTACATTTTTACAGATAGATAACTAAGTGTTAAATATAAGTGATAAATACACCCAATGAAAAACATCTGCAATAGACTTGGTATCAATTGTAGAATGGAGCACACTTCATGGCAAAACATAAATAAAGAAATACCAATCATACAGCAATAGTATTTTAGCATATTTTAATACCTTACTGATAATACCATAAGCTGGCAAAAGGTGAGGCATGCTTTATGGATGCATTTAATTTAAAAAAATACCAAATATCTAGGGAAAGTGATATGAAATGCTTCTAGGAATAAGAGAAAATTTTGGCTGAAATTGAATTTTAGCGAGCCCAAAACAGCAAATAAAAAAGATTTATGTAGAATCTCACAAGAGAAACTTTTTTAATCGATGGTAAGAAGAAAAAACAAACAAGATACAATGGATTTGATAGGATATACTTGGTTTCGCAAGTAACCCTAACCTAAATCGGAGATCAAACAGTGAAAATATTGCTGTCCAGAACAGAAAACAGCAGAAATCTACTGTTTACAGCCGAAAAACAGCACTAATCCAGGGAAAATCTAAGAGAAAACTCAAAGAAAAGCTTGTATTCCACTAGACGATGAATAAATTAGCAAGATACAATTGATCCTCAATTTGAGAGGAGGATCGATCTCTCCCAAATCTCTAGACGCCGCTAGAGCCCAAAGAAAACCTAAATCTAAGAGATCTCAAATTTCAGCTAAATTCAAGATACCCAAACCCTAGAAAAATCAACTATTTAATGCATACAAATCAAAAGGAATTTCCTAAACAGTCCCTACAATCAATTTCCCTCCTAAACTTCCTCAAAATTCCTTCCTAAAACAGTCCTGCAAGGCGAGCGGCCTCCGCCCAGGCGGAAACTTTTGCCGTTTCGTGTCTGGGCCGGTCCTGCGTGGACCGGCTGGACTGGTCCACTGGACCGGTCTAACATGATCTTCGATTGGAGAGAAAGATCCAGCTCTCCGAAACCCTAGCCGCCTACTAGAGTCCTAGGAAAATTCAATACAATAAAAAAATATATAATCCTAACCCTAGGGAAAAACCAACCACTTAAAGCATGCAATAAAATGCAAAATATCAAAATAACCCTCCTAATTTCAAAATCTCTCCTTGCCGTCCCCTCTCTTTGTGTTATGCTATGGAACCCACCCCAAGGGGGATGGACAGCTACGGCGGAACAAGTGAACCAGGCTTCTGCTAGGACTAGAACAGAGTTACTCCCTTCTAGACTGGCTGAATCGGTCTCTCCTGGACCAGTCTATCAGAAAGTTTTTAGCATATAGAGAGAGGATGCATGCCCATGAAATCATGTACAAGACATGCATACTCCATCTATATATAAAACTAGTCTAGCTGAATGATCCATAACTTCAGTGTTGACAGGCCAGAGTTTAAGGCTGAAGAGTCCAACTCAGGATTGACGAACTACAATTTACTGGTTGGACAGGGCTGCTAAATCCAAGAACGTTGGTGGTCAAACATTGAGCCTCCGGCAACTGAGAAATTGAAATTATAAATATTTTGCTCGTTAATGTCAGTCTTTCATTTGTATGTTAACTTTGGGCTTCAATGTCACTCTTTCTATAAAGTTTTTTTATTCAAATAATTAACCTTTTACAGCCAATCGATTAAAAACCTGATTGCTCCAATTTTGGGGTAAACATTAGTTTATAATAACGATTCAAAACTACTCATGAAAAATGTAACCCGTAAATGCCCCCCCCCCCCCCCCCCCACACACACACACACAAATGCACCAGCAAACAATTTGCAGCACTGAATTGAGACGATTATCACAGTTCCCCAAAGGGATGACAGCTTAAATTAGTAAAACAATTGATAAATACAGTTGGGCATAGTAAAATACCACCGTGCAAGAACAGTAGTAAGCTGCAGAATCACATATCACAACTTACTCTAATGTGGTCCTGGAAGTAGGTTGGAAGTTCTTGGTACTTCTCAGAGAGCTTAAAATATAGGACAATGCTTATTCCTTCCCCATCAGTTTCACTTTGAAAGATTGCAGCAGGATACAGTGGAATCTGAAAATGAAAAAGAAATCTGCCAATTCAATTAAACATGGGAACAGCTAGATGAAGAATATCAACAATGCATTTCACGGCTATAAGAAACATATAGTGGAGGAAAAAAAAGGAGCGTCATTCTTAATGAATGAAAAAGATGTGCAAACAAGTACTAGTAATAAAAAAAATGCACACTAGAGTTTCGATCTCATGTCACACTCAACAATAATAAATCAATAGTATTAATAAAGCTACCCCCCTAAGCATTGGGTAGCCGGAGAACGATGAGGGTGATAATAAGAAGTTTCACTAGAGAAAGTCAAAATGCATCCAGTCCATTCCAATATCATCAAAAGAAGCCAAATACTTAAAAATAAACTCTGGAAAAGAAGTAATAGAAATCAGCATGTAGATCATTTCTAGAGAAAGAAATTACCTGAACGTTGACTACAAGAATAGGTGGTAACTTGCCAGATGAATTGACATTGGGAAGCTCCACAAAGCGGCTAATGTGACTAATTTTTTGTTGAGACAAGAAGACATCAACACCAAATGGATAATATGCTGCCAAGTTCGGGGAAAAATCTTTCCTTTTATCCCTGTCAAGAAAATATGCTCAGTAATATGAATTTAGAAGCAGCTTAAGAAATCAAATAATCAATCAAGCAGTGCAACTATAGCAGCACCTTAAATAATTTTTTCCACGAACCCTAAATGTATTAGGGTCAATTTTTGACCAGCAATCAAACATTTTCTTCTCCAGCGGGCAGAATGGAACCTGACAGCCTGCCAGTGGCCTTTCAAGGAAAGGCTTCGTAAAAGCTGAAATAGGAATGAAGACAAAAAATTACAAAACAGAATGTTAACCGAAGACTCAATTAAAATCTGCAGACGTAAATTGATAAAGGGTAAATATTTGAAAGACCGATGCTTTAGGAATAGGTTACTAATGCAAGGTATTGCTTCAAGACAGAACAATATGTGAACAGAGTAAATTATAACACATTGAGCACACCCTGCAGGGTATATTCTGGTGAATTTTGATGGAGCTTCAAACAATGCAGAACGAGACTAGAAAAAAAAGGCTGACAGTTTCTATCACAGGAGCATAAATTTATATCATATGATCAACATCTGGAAGATAATAATGCGAGTATATATAATCAAATTTAAGATAATTAGTACATATGCCTTCATACATAATGACAACCTGTAGTTTAAGCCACTAGGTTAAAATATTTTGTGGATATGATCACATTTTTTGTTTAGAAAATCAATTTTACAGATTGCCACTTCAATCAATACTCCAGAATGTCAATTCACCTAGTTAACTTATGTTGCATCCCTACAAAAAAAAAAAAAGAGGATGCTATTTTGTCATATTTAAGCTAGGTTCATAACCCCAGTAAAGAATAGGACCTACTTCTTTAAAGCATCTATAGATCCCAGAAGATGCTCGACATTTTTGGTGTTTGCTAATTAAGCTTAGATAACAACTCTGAGGTAAAATAATAATAATAATAATAATAAAAGAAAAAAAAAAGATAACTACTCTGAGGTAATGGATATGTGAAGTGTCTAATGTTTTGATCGAAGTAAATAATGAAGTACACCAAATGCATGTAATTTTACTGGGAAATTCAATTCACTTATCAGGATTATCATTTTATTCCTTGAGGAAAGGATGCTGAGAAGATCAAAAATACACGAGACAAAGTGGGACAAGAATATTGTCTGCCAATAAGATATTCTCTAGCATTGCCTGCCCCGTTTTTAAGAACCACTAGTGATGCATACAGGCATTTCAGCCTGCCTCACTCGCTGCTCCTAGAAAATTTATTTTCCTATGCAACTTCATAGAAAGACTTCCACAAACAGAAACTACTCTATGAGGCTCAAATCTTCGTTTAGATACTTAAGGAAAACCATCATCTCTTTCTACCATAATACTGCATGATTGCTTGAAAATGCTTCTTAGTGTTTATAGCCCTTTGTAAGTCTCAGTGCAGAACACATGAAGGAGAAGTGATTATAATTCTAGGCTGCATTGTGTAAGTTCCAATGGATCACCTTTTTTAACTGTTGAGATAAGTACTTTCAGACTTAACATTGTATAAGTTTATTTACACGTGCTATTGCTAATAAAGTTCTTCTTTAGATTTGGTATGATCATTTCATGATTGCACAGTTATTTATCACTTCATAACAATGCAGACCTACCAAATTGTTTATCAATTCCTTTGAAACATTAAACATCGACATATTGCAAGCATTTATATTTATTATATATGTGCCGCATATTGGAAATCTACATAATTAATAAGGCAATATAATTAAATTGAATAAGATACTATCCTTTGATTTGCATGAGCAGTATCAATGGTATAATGTTACGATAGAGATTAGTTCATGTGCGAAGACCAAAGGTTACACCCTCTAATTTCCGGATGGATGAATTTATTATTGGAGCCAACCGACTCACATTGGAAGAGCAATTCACTGGAGATGACAACCTCCCCATCAGTGACTTCAGAAAGACAAACCTATTACTCTTTGTTACACATTTTCATACAGTTTGATCGTAATATTATATTGATCGCACGTTGTTGTTATTGTTAAATCACTGCTTAGCCTTTTTTATGATGCCTCCCATTACAGCTGATGCTCTCTTGATGGGTTCCCTGTGCTGTATATACACTTCCTCAAGCACATAAACTTCCCTTGCAAATATGCACACGTCCCTAGTGCATATAGTTTTACTTATATAAGTTTGACATTACCTATTAAGTTTGGTACTCACCCCTTCATATGATTTTTTTTTTTTAAATCTTAATTTAGGGTACCTTGGAAGGTTATTCAAGAATTTGAGAGTGCTCCATTTACTAGGTGTGCAACAAAATTTTTTATTGTTGATTATATGGTGAGCTTATGTAGTGCTTAATAATTTTTCTCAATTGACATGTATTCATTTTATACCCCAGAATGATAGTAATTGCTAGTTTTTCATTTGTTTCGGTGGATAAAATGCATTTTTGTCAAGATTTTTTCAGCTAATCTGATGTGATTTCAGTGGATATAACTGTATATTGCAATTGTAAGGGTCAAGCAGATTGTAAATTGGAAAAATGGTCCTTTATCGTTTCTATGATGAAAAAATTAGCAGGGCTAGTTTAGCATAGCATGACTGAAAGACCAATTTGATTGGATCCTGATTCCTAAAATACTGCCATCTCAAGAACTCGCCTGTCTAATATGAAATAGGTAAAGCTATCCAAATATCTAAAATCACCAAAGGTATTATTCTTTTCTACTATTTGCTTTTGCATGCTTTTCCAATGCATGTTTTCATGTTAACTCACGCTTGATGTTGAGCATAAGAGGTTCCAAAAAATCAAGAGAGTAAGAAAAAGAGAGAATCACATAATAGTAAACTAACAAAGACAAAGTTTACTGTGATGATATCCAAAACTACAGTGACCTAAGCATGTTTAGATTCATTAATATTACTTGATTTGTTTTTTTTTTCAGCAAACAGATTTTGAGTGTAGAAAATTTCACTCTTTCTTTTGTTATCTTTTGTCAGAAACACAAAGCTCTACTCCAAACATTAAAGCACTTAATAAGTGATTTCAAATATTTCAAAAACAGATAAATCTTGTGAATTAGGAAATATGTAGTGGAACCAAACTTTTTTTCAAGTGAAAACAAATAAACACTAAAAGAGAACAAAACAAATGGATGATAGAATAAAATAACACTTCCACGTACATCTAAAATACTATTAGAAACCCACTTAGTACATCACAGAAGATTTTTTAGTAAAATGATATCTCTAAAATTTAAAATTATACTTCTGAAAACATAAGCCAGAATAAACCATTAAATCCGACAAAAGCCAAATAAACTAGAAGATTCAGGGAAACAGCTTGAATGCCCTTATAGTATTACTCGAGTAAAGTATTCATGTAAATACAGTTAAAACAAGCTCTACCAAATGTTCTAGAATATAACTGGAAAGTATATAATTAGACATAATATATGGAGGTGAACATAATTTCCTCTCAAAGAATAGCACAATAAGCAAACATGAACAAGTATGAGCTTTTGGTGTGTGCTACATGATGTTTAAGGAATAAATAAAAAATTTAAATATTTTTTGTATTGTTGTAAAGTTTTCAAGAAATTATGGATAAAACAAATTCCACTGACTGTTTTAGAATATGATTGGAAAATTTATATAATAAGATAAATAGTTCATAGCGGTGAAGACTAAAGATATTTCTTCACAAAGGATAGCACAAGAAAGCATTTATGTGCTTTTGGTGTGTGCTACATGGTGTTTGAGGAATATATAAAAACATTCTAAGCTCTCCAGTTATTGTCTTTCGTGAAATTTAATATTTATAAGGCATCCATTCCATTTACTGATTCATGTAAAAATAAAAAATCAAAGACAAGATAAAAAAAAAAAAATCTGATGTTTTTTTAATTCATCACGGTCAGGAATAGATAAAAATTCCTAGAAATTTTTAAACAGCTTAATTGGTGATTTTCACGGTTTATAAGAATAGAAACCTTGTGAATTATGAAATAAGCAGTGTAACCAAACAATTTCACTTTTGAAGAAATAAAACAAGCACACAATGAGAACAAATAAGGAGACGAGAATATAAATAAAAACACTCCATATCCTTTTAAAATGATGTTAGAAATCAAAAATAGTTAGTACAAAAGAATTATTGCTAAAAATGGTATTTATGAAATCTAAAATTATTAATTTTGAAAAAAATAGCAAGATTAAACTATTGAAGCCGAAAATCATAAAATGATTATAATGTTCAAGGTTGCAAACTGACAGTGGCCGATTGTATCTTTACAGTGAATTATTCTAGTTATGGTTAAAATAAAAGCTAATTACTTCTTTGATTAATATGATTTTAAAAAAAGTATATAATAAAATGAAAGTGCAGCAGTAAACATAATTTTCTTGCAAATAATTATGCGCCAAGCAAATATGTAAAACTCCAGGTGTATGCTATATGGCGTTCTAAGAATAGTTACGTAATTTAGATGTTCTCTGGAAAAAGAAGGAAGAGCTCACATGCAGATGCAGAAGGATGCCCATCCCCAGACTTACGCTTGAAGGAGAGCTTCAGTGTTGCCTTTTTGGCCGAGTTTGGTGGACTAGAACTAATCGATTTTCTCTTTTCAATAGTTGGTAGAGTGGTGACAAGGAAGGGCAAGCAATTATTATGTAACATGCCACAATTATCCAAAATTCCATCTTCTCCATCCCTATGAGAAGCTTCATCCACAGAGAAGCTAGATACATCACCATGACTAACAAAACTTTTCAAACTATTCACAGGGACAACATGTTGAACTTTGCCGCTATGATCTGAATTTCCTACGACAGATTCCCCTGAAATCAGACTCTTCTGATGATGACCAAGGACAGGCACCACGAAATTAAAATTTCCATCTCCATGCTGAGCATCTTTGGAAGGTGGAAAACCTGAAACTGCCTCTTCCAATCCACTAAAAGAGAAATCATCTGCAAATAAGAAAACAAAATCATCTGTCCCTAAGGTTAAAAAGCACATATCTACAACAAGAGAAAACTAGTAACTACGTTCTCAAAATTTCATGCAAAAATCATCGTATTACTTCACCTTCCTGAACGCTCTGAAAATCATCGTCACAGTCTGACTCTATGACAGTAATCGAGTCAAACCATATATCCTCTATGCTTCCTGGCAGAGTCATAATAATTCCAATAAAGATTCAAGCAAGCCTAAAAATAGTTGAAACCTAAAAAAACCACAAAGTCCAACTAAACACAGCATTCATAGAAAGACTAAAGAAAGAACCCTAAAATCCATAGATACCAAACTGTCAACTGAAAAACATGGACCAGGAGATCGTCTCACAAACTATGTCATAATAACTCACACCACCATGAATTCAAGAACAGAGAAATCCACTCAATCACCAAAACCTTCGCTAAATACAGACACAGAAATGCCTAAAATCACAAACACGAAGCAGTTGCGTTACCGTAACGCAACTTAGGAGCAGATTAATCCGCTTACATCTCTTGGAATCCAAGAGCTACAACTAACATGAACAAGATCAGAACACCAACATCATCACAAGATTAATTCAGGCAGAATGAACCACCAAAATAAACGCAATCGACGCGGAATAAGCAACAAAAAAGCATGTCAATGCACCAACCAAAATGATTGAATTCTTCGAAATCATCCAGATCGGTCAAGCGTCTCCCATTCTTCCAAAAAACAAATGAAAAAAACCCCATGAAGAGAGGAACAAACACGGCGCCGAACCTTGGATAGTGGGACTAGCATAGCAAAGCGGATTAAGACCGTCCACGAGGGTTCCTTCAACCTCCAACTCCTGGATCGTCTCCATGGATTTAACCCTTCTCCGTATAACCCGCCGCCTACGATGCCGACGTTGCCCATCCGCCGCCGGCCGGCGTCGGCCTCCAACGCAGCCCTCCGGCCTCGAAACGCAAGATCCCATCTACCGAATGGAAGCTGAGATGGGAGAGCAAACTAGAAAAGTCGTTCTAATCCACTTTCAACAATCCCCCGCTTTCCGCTCAGAAAAGGAGAGAGAGAGGGTCGACAGCCAGTCCACGGGGCCCTGGCCTATTATACCCACCGCAACTAGACATATGCCACGTGGCGAGTTCAGAAGATCGCGTTGATTTAGCACTTCAGTTGAATTATAGTTATACTTCAAATTTGGTCTTTTTATCATTTGAGATAAATTTATACAAATTCTAAAATTAAAATTTTATTTATTAATTTTTATCAAATTTAAACTAAAATAAAATCTTAATTCATACTTATTAATTATATATAAAATAGTAATATTTTAAATAAATTATCACATCATTATTAATTAATAGTTTAATACTTTCTCATCTAAATTAATAAAAACTAGAAACATTTTTTTTAACATTTTATAATTAATAAAATTAAAATTTACTTCTTTATATTATGCATTTATTTTTATATTTTAATTCTAAAAAATTAATAAATAAGAAATTATATTTTTAATATATTTTTATAATTATTTACATTATTTTCATCATATTAATATTTAAAACACATAAAATATAAAAAAAGTATAACAATATAAATAATTTATGAAAAAATATTAAAGTGTTATTAAATAAATATTTCATAATGCTCTTAATAAATAAGTTGCTATTCAAATACATTTATTTATGTAGAATTAAAAAAAATTCAAAGTACTCTTCAGATTATTCTTGTGTAGTAAATTTAATCGCAAAATATCATGTTGCCCCTCAGTTATATAAAATTGATTCAAAATAGATCCTCATAGTGGAATTGTAACATATAATTTAGATTATCGCAACATTATAAAATTGATATCAATTTAATTCGAAAATAAATCATTTTAGATTAATTTTGTATAAGTGAGAGATTAAGATTTCGTTTGGACGGCTTTCTTATTTCTTCTAAAACAAATTTTTAGTACAAAAATTAAAAAATTTGTACTAAAAAGTTATTTTAAAAAGTAGTAAGAAAGTCGTCCCAAACAAAATCTAAATTAAAGTAATATCATATTCTGAGACTAAAATTAAAATTTGGTACTAAAAATTTATTTTAAAAAATAGTAATAAAGTCATCTTAAGGAAATTTAAATTTGAGCAATATTATATTTTGAGACTAAAATTATAATGTATAAATAATCAGCGTGACTATTTTTCAAAAATAATAATAAATAAACAAATATCTACTGCGGTGGGAGAAGCAGAACGCGGGAGAGAGGACTCGCGTGGGAGAATCACTTGTTTGATGCCTGCACGATTCCTACGAGGGAAAAAAAATCGATTATTGCGGCCGTTCGTTTTTTGGTTAGGATTTTTCGCCGGACAGCGGTGGGAAAATCGTTGCGAGGCCGCCGTATGATTTTCGCATTTTTTTTATAATTATATATATCAGTTGAATCCAAAAAGTTAGTCTTCGTTTGTGATATAAATTAAAAAATGTGTACTGAGGTATTAAAAAATGCTATTCTTTTAAATAAATATGTATTATCTATAAATTTATGAAACTTTGACTGTTCGTTGGGAACAATTATTATGTCCTCTGACCTGATGCAGCTCTACGTTCGGCCGTTAATAATATGTCGTCACGTGCTCTTATTCTTTATCGCACGGCCCGACAACTTGACCCGGACCAGAACCCGGGATTGCTATGTTCGCGTATTGCTAGGTATTACTCGGTATTTGCTCAATATTGCTAGGTATTACTAGGTATTGCTAGGTATTGATTGGCAATAACGAGAAATACCGCTCTGTGAAGACCAATATCGAGCAATACCGAGAAATACCAAGCAATATTGAAATACTGAGCAATATTGCTCGGTATTTCTCTAGAAAAACTCGGTATTGCTCGGTATTTCTCTAGAAAAAATCGGTATTTGTCTTCACATGATGGTATTTCTCGTTATTGTCGAGCAAAATCGACCAATACCTAGCAATACCGAGCAATACCAGGTTATCATGGATTTAAATACGCACGAGCAACATACCCACTATTCGTCGAGTCGGGTCCGCGGTTTTGTGCCTGCTACGTGGCGCGATCTCAGTGGTGACCGAACGTAGATCTACCTCCGGTCACCGGACCAAATAAAAGTTCGTTCGTTGGAGACTACTATGATTTGGGCGATTTACATACATACCATTTTATTTTTATATTATTTATATATATAATATCTAAAATATTAATATTATATGTCTATCAATCATATACAATTTTAATATCAAATATATCACTTTTATATTTCATTCCTATCACTCATACCACCCCAATAACCTTTAATATTTCATTCCATGCACCAATATTTATTCTAGGGGTGATACACATATAATATTAATATTTCGAGTGTTAGATATGTAAATAACATGAAATAAAGCTCATAGTACAATCCAAAGCTCAATACATGGAATATTGATTTGTCATACTAAAAAAAGTAATATTGCCAAAATTTGATAATTCTAAAGAAATGGTAAATTCTTATGAGTTTTAAAGATAATTTTGACTTTATATTGCCCCATAATATTCAAAATTAAAGAAATATGTCTAATATTTTATTTTTTTGATAAATATGTTCAAAAGTTTTGTTTGGAAAAAAATATCATTTTATACTTAATTTCTTATAAAAGAAAAATAAGTTGGTTTGATGGTATTTAAAAGTACTTTCTATGAAGAGCTCACGGTTTTATATACAAAATGATAGAAATTAATAATAAACAATTAAGGGTTCGTTTTGGATAGCTTTTTTATTGTTTTTCTTTTTAGACTGCAACCACATTTTTTGTTTAGCCACTGCTATCAATAATTTCTTAGGCTAGGAAATTGCTTTCTATAGAAGCTTTCAAAAAAGTTGCTTTCTTCACAACAGCTTTATAATCATCTTTATAAAAAGCTACAGCTATCTCAGACGGACTCGACCCCTAGTCTAAAACTAAGTGATATATTGCTTCATTAAAACATAGACAATTACTTTAATTAAATTACTTGCAAATTATAATTTTGCTTTATTTATTAAACATTGAGCTTACTACTCCCAAGAAGATTTTAAATATAAATTTATGCAAATGGAGATCATGGGAGATTAGTCAATTCAGTATCTTCTACTATTATAGGTGATGTAATAATAGATGAGGTTATGGACATATAAGCATAAAATAATAGTGCTTCCATTGTTTCCATTGAAGATGACAATTTCATTTTGGGATCAGCTTGAAACTAGCAAATAATTACAATATTATCATTCTTCATATGCCTTAATAATAATTCAAGTTACGCAGAGCATATGAATGACTCCATATTACAAGGGTCAATACTTAAAAGTGTATCTTTTTTAATGATCGCTTATATAATGTGATCGCTTATATAATGACATAATGCTTTAGTTAGGCTTTGTTTGGGACAGCTTTTTCATTACTTTTTAAAACGGAGTTTTAGTACAAAAATAAAAAAAAATTGTACTAAAACTCCATTTTAGAAAACAATAAAAAAGCCGTCCCAAACGAAGCCTGAGGTTATGTTTGGGACGGCTTTCTTACTGCTTCTTAAAACGGCTTTTTAGTATAAAAATTTTATTTTTTGTACTAGAAAGCAGCTTTATGAAGCAAGAAGAAAATTGTCCCAAACGAAGCCTTAGGCTTCGTTTGGGACGGCTTTTTTATTGCTTTCTAAAACGGAGTTTCAGTACAAAAATAAAAAAAATTTGTACAACAAAAAAGCCGTCCCAAACAAAACCTTAATCTATTACTTGGGATAGTGGTGTAAGATACTAATACTCAAATTTATCCAATGACTGCATTTCATGATTAGGTTGAGACAATAAGCAGGCATAATGAAATTTTTAATATTGATCTTTGATATACATAAAATAATAGATAGGCATGATACTTAAAGCAAAGATTAGCACAAACAAAATAGTACTATGACAGTTCAACTAATCTTTGGTCATAATGGCCTTTTTCTCTAAATTACGCTTTCTATCTTGCATTATAACCAATACCACACGCTATATAAACTTGTATTTGCTTTCAAACAATTCATGATTTGCAAATCAACCTAAAAGATAAAATTTAAAATTAAACGGACTAAATTGAATTGTTGGGAGCAGTTTAGTTTCACTTCAATTTCGTTTTTGATTTTCAATTTTGAGTTAATTAAATAAAAAAAGATTGAATGATTTCCGTGTTAGATTAATATTTAGCAAAAATTATTAAATAACAAAAGTGAAATTATCCTTTGATCTAAATAAAGGGGTGTAAGCGATCCGATTTGACTCACGAGTCTGCTTGAACTTGACTTGCTGACGAGCTTAATATTTAATCTTTTCAATCTGCGAGCTCAAGCTTGAACTTGGATTATAGCTTCTTTATTGTATGAGCTACAATTTGAGCTTGACGAGGTTCTGATTGTTAGCTTAGGAGACGTCTTGATTCCTAATTCCTGTTTATTCTCAGTTAATCAATTTAGGGTTTTAAATTAAAATATTTTTGAAAATTTTTAAAATAACTAATTTCTTACAAACTCCTCTTTTTCTCCAAACCTCATTGGTCCTATTTGCTTTCTCCCGATCTCTCATCATGATATGCCATTGGTTCCATCGACGTCTTTTATATTGAGCTCCCATCGCGAGTTGCATCATCCTCGATTCCCTTCTCGCAAGTCAACTACCATCAATGCCATCTTTAGCGAGTTCTCATTGTAACGTCCATGCTTCTCATATCAATGTTTATTAGTGCCATTGCGAAATCCCTTAAGAAAAGAAAAAAAAAAAAAGAAAGAAAACTCTTATAACCCTGATCGAGGTAGCTTTTGGTGTAAATGTAGAAATTTCTTTAGAAATTTTAAAATTAAGAGTGCTTGCATAGGAGCACTCTTAGGATAGATGACCTCCCGTAAAGTTACACCAATGAGATAAAACGCTAAGGCCATTAGACCAAAGCAAATAATATATCGGTAGTTGAAATTTGGGCTATTACAACCATCTCCAACAAGCTCCTATTGATGCCAACAAACTCCTGTCACGAGGATTTTGAGATTTTGACTCATGCTCATGAGTCGTGCTCGAGCCGACTAATATTTTAGTGAGTTGAGCTTGAGTTTAACCTCACAATATAAGTTTGATCTGAGCTCAAACTTGCAATTGAATACGCGTGCCAAGCTCAAGTTAGTCCTAACTCAAACTTGATTCATCATTTACAAATCTAAGTGTCTAAGTTTAACCATCCTATAAATATACAAAATTGAGGTAAAACAAAAGAAGTTGCCCCAAAAAAGCCAAAGCATTCACAATATGTAATCTCCAAGAAAAAATAATAAATTTTGAAGACACCATAACAAATGTTACTGCAGCGAATAAATACAGCAATATAAAATTCACCTAGATAATTAATTTTTTTTAGTAATATACAGTTAATGCCACATGTTCTAATATTAAAATAATCTTAATGAAAAATATGCGAGAGCATCCTAATTATTTTTTGTGAGTGAGTGGCTAGAGTTTAAAAAATTAAAAAGAAATATACTTGGCATTGTTGTAAATTAGCCACCCTCTTAACAAGTTGGGCTCTTGAAACATTAGAAAAAATAAAATAAAATAAATAAAAAATTATATATTTTTAAATATATTTATGCTGAAAAATTTATGAAAATTTCAATATATAGAACAACTTTTAAATAAAAAATTATAACAAAATTATTCAAAGATCCCAATTACAAGATCATTGTGAAAATATGAATATGACAAAAAAAAAAATTAGCTACTACTCAATCTTATGAGTGTCAATAAATAATCCTTTCCGATAATCTTAATCAAATCGGACTCAAAAAATTTGGATTTGATTTGATCCGATTAATTTGTAGATTGAGTTGACCTAAAAACTCAAATTGACCTGATTATCATTAGAGTAAAATAACAGCAATCTATCACATTTCTTAGGGATTTTTTCTTTCGACTCTACTTTCGCTCTGCTCGGACTTTGCCTTAGCTCCTTCTCCGATGCGATTTTGTGGCTCTCCACCTCCGAATCTTGGATTGCTCTTTGCTGGAGGTTACAGGGAAGTTCTCTTTCCTTCTCCTCTTGTTTTCTTTTTGGTTTTTCTGATTTGGCTACTTCATCTTGTCCTCTAGCCATCTGCGGCCGGAATGGCGGTTAGACATATGGCTGATCCAGGTTTTTTGGATGGCTCGTTTAAATCGCGTTCGTTTGCTAAAGCTCTTTCTGGCTCGTCACCTTCTAATTATTTTCTTGAGCTTCGTCAAGGTACTTTCCGCGGTTTACCCTCACTGTGGATTTCGGAAGAGGAAATTAAAGCTTTATCTAAGCCCTTTCAATTTGCCTTAGTTGGTTTTTTCCCGACGAAGCGTCCGTCTCTGGATTCGATTAGCAAGTTTTTTTTTCGCTTAAGCTAAATTCTGATTTTTCTGTCACGGTTCTTGATCAGATGCATATTTTAATTAAACTGTCTAATGATCTAGATTACAGTAGAGTTTTTTTTGTCATCGTTCCTATTTGGTGTATAACTGCTTCATAAAACTCTCAAAATGGTCTCTATTATTGGATGTCGGTTTTGTGTCCCATGTCATTCTGATTTAGGTTTCATTCCCAAATTTGAGGCCTCATCTGTTCTCTCCTCAGATCCTCCATGCTTTGGGTTCGATGTTCGGGAGACCTTTAAAGGTAGATAACGTTACCTCTGTTGATTCTAGACCTTCCCCAACGCGTGTTCTGGTGGAGTTGGACATTTCTAAAAGCTACCCTTCGCAAATTTGGCTTGGGCCTGAGGTTTCGGGGTACATCCAACAGGTGCAAATGGAGGTGTTTCCTGAATTTTGTGTCCTGCAAGCGTCTTGGTCACTTGAAGGTGGGTGTTCTACTACTTCTCTGTCTTGTCCTCCCCCTATTTCTTTTGGGCCTGCTCTCCAGGTAGTTTTGGATGTTTCTCCCTTGGATGGTTCTACGGAGAAGGTGAAGAATGATACGATTGGTGTGGAGGGTTGTGAGGTTGTTGCTCCTGTGTTTTTTGTTGAGGGTCATGTGGTGTCGAATTGTGTTAATGTTCTATTGAAGGTTTTAATGGCGCCTCGGTTAATCCTATTTTGTCTAATGGGTGTATGGGTGATGATTTGGTCCCCTCCCCGTTTGCCCCTTTCGAGAATTTGAGGGAATTGGCTTCTCCTTTGGGTCTTTCTCATTTTGCTCCTCTGTTTAGGGAGGTTGGGGTTTGGAATTGTGATACTAAATTAAAGGCTAGTTTGTCTGGTGTGGATGTTGTGCCTGACCCAATTGAATTGTCTGGGGAGGTCAATTCTGGGGTGCCTGCTGACCCGGGGTTGGTTGTTTTTGGTGTATCCTCCCCTACTCATTCTTTGGTCCAAACTAATGTGGTTTCCCTTGTCACCAACGGTTCTTCGGGGAGTTCAGCAACTTTTATTAATGTTCCAATTACTATTATGTCTACTAGTGAATTGAAGTCTCAGGTGGCTAAATCTGTTAAAAATTCTATTTTGGTGCAAAATGATTGGCTAATTTTGAGTGACTCCTCTTCATTTGATGGGGAAGAAGAAGAGGATTTTGGTGATTGTGATGAGGTTGCACCTATTATGCTTGCTGTCCCTAGTTGGTCTAATGATGATAATAAGCGTAAAAATAAAGGTAAAAAGAAATAGGCTCTGCCTTTATTTTTCTTGCTCCTCGGTTTGGTTTTTGTCAGCTTTGTGGACAATGATGAGGAAGCCCCCAGCTTCCCCTCGCTGGCTTGACTGCTTGGCAATCGAGGTGATTTGGACTTGTGCCCGATTGCTTGGTGGTTTGGTTGTTTTGACACTCTCACCTATGGATGGTCTGTGGCTGGTCGCATGGCTGGTGCAGGGGGCTTCAATTCCTGAGTCTGGTTTTGCTTTATTGTACTCTCACTGTATTGCCTCGAGCTATTTGTTTTGAGCATTTTTCTATGTTGTTGCAATGGCTGGGGCCACAGACTGTATTCTGCTTCTGTTTGAATATATGGTTTTTTGGTTAAAAAAATCATTAAAGTTAAATGAGTTGGATTCTAGTTAAATGGGTCATTTTTGAGTTAATCGAATCACTTTTAGGTTAAATGAGTCATGTTGATTAAAAAAAATGTATGATTTATAAAATAAATAAGTCAAACCATTCGGGCTTCAATCGAGTCAAGTTGAAATATAATATTTTGACCCTAGGGCCAACTTCAATTCAGGTTGAATCCGACCTATCCACCTAAAATGACACCCTACTCTATCTGCAATAAAATATTCTAATCATCATAAATATCATGTATTATGACCTCCTTAATTACATGAAAACTACAATAGGATCACTCTCTCTTCGCCTTAATGATTTCAAGAGGTTTGTGGACCATCATTATAATTAATAGTGATAAATAGATTGGCATTTGTTCGAATAAAACTAATTAGAGCATTTATTTATTAATTCATTCATATATGTGCATATGTTCAATTATTATTATTTAATAAGTAGATCATTGATAATTTGATAAAGTGCTCATTTAATATTTATACTATATATTTTTATTTATTATTAGTGTAATATATGCAATTTAGATATTACATGTAATATTATAGGTGTAATATGATAAAATTTAGCAAATTTATAGGCCAAATATGAATTATTTTCTTATAAATATTTGATGAAAAAATACTGAGCAATTAGTTAGAATAATAGATTAAATTTTAATTTTACTATTCATAAAATATTAGAAATAAAATAGACTAATTTATACCAATTTTAGAAAAAAAAATGATGAATATATTTATTTTTTTAATAATAATATTATGTATTTTAATCATTAATGATACATCATAAAAAAATTTCATGATTGGACACGAATCTCGAGGCAAAATCAAATTGGAAACTTCCGAAATTAAAATTGGGACCATCCGAACTCCGATTTAATCAAACTTATAGTCAAATTGAACACCTAAGAAATAAGAACCCAACAACACCAAATTCAACTCAATTCGAGCCCAAACGGGTCCAAATTAATCAAGGGCCCAAAGCTCTGTTGGAAGGTTCGAACAATAATTTGGATTACCAAATGGTTTCCAAAGGTGACATGCTTGTCGAATCGAGCGGCTTGACGAGACAAATCCACCGAACCCAAGATCATGGAATTCTGACTTCATTAAGACCTTCAAATGTCTAGCGAACGATCAATGATCAAGGGATTCAATATCGGCCGTCCAACCAAACCATTCCCTATTTACCATTGATCTTCCTCGTATTTTACGGGCCATGCCACTCAAAAAATTCTATAAATAGACCCCTCCTTCCTCTTGAAAGGGGACCCCTATGCCTAAGGAGAAAAGAGAGAGACTGCAGATCGCTCTTGCTCCTTGCCACCTCGACCACCGCCTGGAGTTCCGGCGGACCACAACTTGAGGCCCTGAGCTCCGCCAGACTACTACTTGAGGCCCTAAGTTATGTTGGACCACCACTTGAGGCCTTGAATTTCACCGTACTACCACTTAAGGCCTTGAGCTCCGCCGAACCATCACCTAAGGCCCTGAGCTCCGCCGGACCACCACTTGAGGCCCTGAGTTCCACTTGACCATCACTTGAGGCCCTGAGTTTCGCCGAACCACCACCTTTTACCCTGAGTTCTGCCGGACCACCAGTTGAGGCCCTGAGTTCTGCTTGACCACCACTTGAGGCCTTGAGCTCTTCCAAACCACCACCTAAGGCCTTGAGTTCCGTCGAATCACCACCTGAGGCCCGGAGTTCTGTCGGACCATAACCTGAGACAACCACCCGAGCCTGAAGTTCTGCCAAACCAACACCATGCTACCAACTAACACCTAAATTTTCAAGTAGCACCGGACTTCTGTCATTCCACCAAGTTATATTGGACTTTCATCCCTGTTTGTCACTATATTTCAACCAAACAATTGATATTTGTAATATGATCACCCTCAGGAACGAGTCAGTCCATTATAATCTACCCAAACACTAGTGGAATCATTTCAGGCTGGGCCATGCCCCGTTGTTTTTTTCCCTTTCCAGGATTTTCCACATAAAAATAGCTTGTGTTCTCTGTGTGTGAGCTGGATATCCATACAACGCTAAGACACAATATTTTAACTCTATCGCCGCGTATATTCTAGCCCGCAAGAATCAATATCTTAGATATAGTTTGCAACTCTCATTAAATCTCAAATAATAATAATAATTAATAATTATAAATAAGCTTGAACAAACTCCAATGATTTTCAAATGCCCATAATTCAATAATAAAAATAAATGCACAAACTTGAATAGGGTATTGACTTGATTTGATTTATTTATAGGAGGACAAATCTAAGAGATTTGGCTTGCAACAATGAAGGTTGTTTGACCAATAATGATTGGGGTTGTTCAATCGATAATGATGATCGAAATCTAATTGGTGATATGAGAATGGTTTGCACAATGGATGTTGGGTTATGCCTTATTCGCCCAATTTTGTATTGAGATTCATATGATTCAACTCTATGGAACCAACAAAATTAGACTCAAAGAAAGCTATGAAAAGTTGTGAGCATAAACTAGTTTAGATTTTTAGCCAACATATTGATCAACAACATTTAAGGCTTGATATATCATCAAAAAATTATGTTGATCGGGCACGAATCTCAAGGAAAAATCAAGTTGGGAACTTCCAAAATTAAAATTAGGACCATTCGAACTCAAATTCAAGAAACTTACAGTCAAACAAAACGTCTCAGAATTATGAACTCAACGACACTAAATTTGACTCAATCCGAGCCCAAATGGATCCAAATCAAAGATCCGAAGCGCATTTGGAAAGTTCTAACCATAAATTAGATGACCTCAAATGTGACATGCTTTTAGTCGAATCGAGCAGCTCGACAAGACGAATCCAACGAGCTCAAGATCGCCAAATTTTGATATCAATAAGACATTTAAATGCCCAATAAACGGTTCACGATCAAGGGATCAACATCGGCTGTTCATTCAAACCACTCCCAACTTACCCTTGATCTCCCTCCTATTTACTGGTCATGCGACTCTCAGAAAATTATAAATATACCCCTCATTTCTCATGTCAGAAGGACCCAAGAAAAGAAGAGAAGGAAGATAAAGAAGTCAGTGTTCTCTTGCTACAAGACTCCTCATCGACCACCGCTAGTCTTCCGCCCAGCCATTGACCATCGTTGAACTTCCACCCGACCACCAATGTCACCATACTTCCACTCGGCCACCAAATGACACTGGACACCGGACTTCCGCTCGGTCACCGACTGACACCGGACTTCCATCCGGCTGCCAACTGACACTGGATTTCCTCCTAACCACCGACTGGCATCGAATTTTTGCCTGGCCAACGACCAAAGCCAGACTTCTGCCCATCCAACAAGTATCGTCGGACTTCCGTTTGATTACTGACTAACGTCAAACTTCTGCCCGGACACCGAATGTCGCCAAACTTTCATTTGATATCCGTTCGTCACTAGATTTCAACCTGATAGTTGACTATTATAATCCAATTGTTCTCAATTTTGAGGACAAATCAGTCACTTGTAATCTATTCAAACATTAGTGGAATCATTTCAACTAGGTGTAGCCCCGTGATTTTTCCCTTTACAGGGGCTTCTACGTAAAAAATCTTATGTCTCTGAATTCCCTATTTGTGTGTTGGATATTCGTACAACGTTAAGATGTAAAATTCTAACTCTATCGCCGCATATATTCTAGCCCGCAACAAGGCTTAACTCTTATTTGGCTTAGCATATCCTCCCTTAGGAAACACTAGTTTAAACTAAACACTCCCTTAATTTTTTGTCAGCTTTTTAAAATCAAAATCAAATTAGGATCGTACAAACTTTAATTTAAAATAATTTATAGTTGAAATAAATATTTTGATTGGGTGAAACAAACAACGCCGAAAGTGTTCTAATATTGATCCAAATGAGCCCAAGTCAAATACTCGAAACATAATTGAAAATTTTATGATGCTATTTGAGGGACTGAACAATCTTCGAATCTCACGTGCTAATAATCAAAATGAATATCTTAATAACAAGAATATGATAAGCCCTAGCTCACTCAATTATAATGTTATAAAGACATTTAAATGCCTAAGGAATATTGTGTAATAACTCGAAAAAGGTAAATATTAAAGATTTGAAATTTTGGGTTTGAACTCATTTACATATGTTATGAAGTGTTTTAATATTTGAAATGATTGGGTGTGCTCTAGAATGAGTCTTAATTGTTATATGTGAATTTCATAAAAAATCTAAGAATGTAACTTTTGGAGCGCCCCAATGTCACATGTTCGAGTGTCACGGCCCTGCACTCAGTCAAGGCATCATAAAGTGACATTGTGGTGCCAGCTCTTTGGTTATTGCAGATTTTTGAGCGACATAGCCCTCGGAATTGAGTGTCGCAGTGCTAGGCCATTCTGAGAATTTTTATTTATTTTAAAATACATTTTCTCCGATCATTTGATCATCTAGCTAGCTTAAGAGAAAAGAGAAAGAGAGGGTTTTTAGAGAGAGAAAGTTCATTCATATATTATAACAAATATATAAAAATCAATATATTTGATTCATATTCAATCAAACAACTCTCATATTTCTAAAATACATTTATTTCAATTACTCGAAATTCCTGAAACATCCGTTTTGAAATCATCGAACCAAATAGTCCTATACCATTTCCAATGAGCGATAAATTATCTCTCTTCTCATTAAGGCTTCGTATGAGGCAGGTTTCTTATCGCTTTCTAAATCAATTTTTTTAGTACATATATTTCTTGAACTAAAAAATTTTGCATTAAAAAATTACCTTAAAAAGTAATAAAAAAGACATCCCAAACAAAAACTAATTATTCTAAGAATACAAGGTGTTCTTTCCTTCCTTTCTTGTCCCTATGAAAACTCACTTTCTTGTCATAATTGTAACTTGTTGGGAGAAGGCAAATGATGCCCTAACAAATAACAATGATGCTTCTAACAATAGCTTTTATTCTAAATTTGCTATAGGAGAAAGGAACATAAAGTTATTAAAATAATATAACTCTCTTTGAAGATTGATTATGCCTTCATTTTTATCAGGAATGTATTGAGCAGTAGATAGGGTTTATGTAATGAAACTGTTGTAGTAAATTTTTTTTTTAAAGCTTATAACGATATGAGAGCAAATAATATATTTAATACTTTTAAATGCTAGATATGTAAATCACCCAATAAAAAATATGTTAATTTTTTTTTTAAATTTCTGTTAACCATTAAAATTGTTAAAACAAGTGGGTTAATATATCAAAAAATTTAATTAGAGTTTTTAAAAATTTTAAAATTATATTGAGATAAATATGTTATATATTTTAATTAATTACACATATATTATTCTTGTCATAGAATAAATAAATAAATAAAATTAAAGCTCGTTTAAATTAACTTTTAATCAAAATATCTTGGAACAAAAAATTTCCTTCTAATTATATGTTCCAATGAACCTCCTCTTAAAAAAGGTTGAATTCATCAATGGTCAGTCGACTACAAACCGATCAAATGACAATGTTACTTTCTTTAATAACGAGCAATGAATTTTAAACTGTATAATTAAATTTATAATTTTGACTTCATTTAGAACTGCTTTCTTACTGCATTTTAAAGTAACTTTAGATGGGGATATTATCAGCAGAACTCAAGTTAGATGGTTGAAGTGTAGGAATACATCGGGCTTGTTACGTGATAGAAATGTACCCCTCAAACTTAAAGAGAAAATTCTATAATAAGATGGTAGTGAGGCCGACAATGCTTTATGGTGCTGAATGTTGGCCATTAAAAGAGAAGCATAATACTAAGTTAAGTGTGGCAAAGATGAGGATGCTCAGGTGGATGAGTGGCTTTACCCTTAGAGATAGAATACGAAATGAGCATATACGTGAAAAAGTTGGAGTAGCTCCAATAGAAGATAAAATTAGAGAGTGTCGCCTTAGATGGTTTGGTCACATAAAAAGGCAACCTTTCGATGACCCGGTTAGGAGAGTAGAGGCATTAGATTTGACTTTTGTTAAGAAAGGTAGGGGTAGACCTAAAAAGACTTGGTTAGAAAATATTAGAAATGACCTTTCTTTATTAGATTTAAACAAGAATTTGACTTTTAGGACACAATGGAGAAAAAGGATACATATAGCCAACCCCACGTAGTGGGATAAAGGCTTGATGTTGTTGTTGTTTATAATACAATTTTTTTAAAAAATTTTAAGTTTTATAAATTAAAAAATTGCTTTAAAAATAATAAAAAAGTTATCTCAAACGAACCCTTTGATAAAACAAATTTCTCTAGTCATTAATGATTTGTTTAGGATAGTTTTTTACCACTGTTTTTCATTATTTTTAAGAAATTTTTATGCTAAAAAGCTACTACACAAAACAGTCAGAAAATTGACTTAAAAGAAACCTAAGCCATAGATCTTTTTAATTGAAGTGAAGGCTTATGAAAACAAAAAAAAACTAAATTATAAATCAATTTCTTCATTTTTTTTATCATGAAAGTTGCATGGAACATCAATCCTTTGCCCCTTTCAAATTTGTAGTTCATAGCTCAAACTACTTTGAAGCTACACTTGTTTTTTATACTGTTTCTCTCTAAAAAATAATAATAATAAATTATAAAAACTCACTCTTACTACCAAAATAAAAAATTTATTAAATTTGAAGTAACAGCAATATTAATATAAATTTTAGTATATCAATAAATACAACTCTAGCCAATATCTGATGTTATTAATTAGTAGATTGGGATATATAATTAATTAATGACAGGTGACAAGAGAAGCGTTAATCACAAATCCTTAAATGATGCAGGAGTGATCGGAATAAGACCTGATGGTGAGACGAGAGCATCTACAGAAACATCGTTGTCAGTCACTGGAATCTCCTTTTCATCAATGATTTGGAGAGAGTAAGCAAGAGCAACTGCAATCAATAACACTTTTATCAATCAAATTCTGTTATTTAAGGCTTCGTTTGGGACGACTTTATTACTATTTTGTAAAGTTGCTCTTTAGTAAAAAATTCTTGAAAGCATAAAGCTGTCCCAAACAAAATATAAAGCAGAGGAAAATATAGTTCGCGGTTAGGTTTTGATAACACAGGATTGGAAAATTTTGAAAAAAAAAAAAAAAATTTAAGCAGCTCTCAGCAAAAATTAATCAAACATCTTGGAACATGGCTGATGTAAAAAAGTTCTTTTGAAACAGATTTAATTTTTAATCTGGGTTAGTTGGACAGCTGTCATAGAGAGTCGTACTTGTTTGTTGTTGTTTTAGTTTTAATTGGATTTGGTGGACAGTTGTACATGAGATGATTTTAGTGCAAACATTCTTCATGTCTCACTTTTTTATTTGGTTTATTACAACAACAACAACATCATCATCATCATCAAGTATTTGTCCTGCTGCATGAGTTCGACTGCATGAATTCTTTTTCTCCATTATGTCTTGTTAAAAGTCATATTCACATTTAAATCTAATAAAGAAATATCATTTCTAATAATTTCTAACCAACTTTTTTCAAGTTTACCTCTACTTTCCTAGCCGGGTTATTGGAAGGCCGATGTTTTATGTGACCAAACCATCTAAGATGACTCTCTCTAATCTTGTCTTCCGCTGGAGCTACTCCAACCTTTTCACGTATATGCTCATTTCGTATCCTATCTCTAAGGGTAAAGCCACTCATCCACCTAAGCATCCTCATCACTGCAACAATTAACTTATGCTTCACTTTTAATGGCCAACATTCGGCGCCATAAAACATTGTAGGTCTCACCACCATCTTATAGAACTTTCCCTTAAGTTTGAGGGGGACTTTTCTATCACACAACAAGCCTGATGCATTCCTCCACTTAAACCATCCAACTTGAATTCTGCTGATAATATCCCCATCTATTTCACCATCACTCTGAACAAAAGATCCAAAATATCTAAAACATATATTCATATTAATGACTTGATCGCCCAAAGTCACAATCCCCTTACTAGGTCTATTACTATTAAAATTACACTTCATATATTCAATTTTAGATATACTCAAGCGAAAACCTTTAGACTCTAAGGTTAACCTCCATAATTCAAGTTTACCTTCAACTCCCTCTCTAGTCTTATCAACAAGAAGAATATCATCAGTAAAAAGCATACACCAAGGTACATCCTTTTGCAAATGTCTAGTGAGAACATTCATGACTAAAGCAAAAAGATATGGGCTTAAGGCTGATCCTTGATGTAATCTAACTAAAATAGGAAAATACTTGGTCAAACCACCTTGTGTTTGACACAAGTAATAGCTCCTGCATACATATCTTTAATGATTTGAATATAAGCTTTATTAACTCCTTTCTTTTCAAGAACTCTCTATAGCACTTATCTTGGAACTTTATCATATGTTTTCTTTAAATTAATAAATATCATATTTAGATGCTCCTTATTCTCTATATATTTCTCCATCAAACCTCTCAATAAATGCATGACTTCCATAGTAGACTGACCCGACATGAATCCAAATTGATTTTGAGATATATTAATATCACGCCGCAACCTACGCTCCATTACTCGCTTCCATAATTTTAAAGTATGACACATTAACTTAATTCATCTATAACTCGCACAATATTGTGCATCACCTTTATTCTTAAAAATAGGAATTAACACTAACATTCTCCACTCATCTGACATCTTTTTAGTCTTCAAAATCGTATTAAAAAGTTTAGCAAGCCAAGAAATTCCTTCATCTCCTAAGCATTTTCACACCTCTATTGGAATATTATCAGGTCCAACAGCTTTTTCACACTTTATTTTCTTTAAAGCCTCTCTAACTTTGGTTTTACTAATACGCCGATAAAAACATAAATCTTTATGCTCGTTTAGGGTGCTAAGGTCACTAAAGTCAATCGAATTTTCACATTCTTCATTAAAAAATTTAGCAAAATATCACATCCACCTTTGTTGAATATTATCTTATAAGAAAAGTATTTTTTTTTTATATTCATCCTTAATACACTTCACTTGAACTAAATCCATGTTACTCATATCTCTTTGTTTGACAAACTTATACATATATTTTTCTCCCTCCTTAGTAACTAATATTATATAAATCTTTAAAGGCTAAGATCCTTGCATCGCATATTGTTTTCTTAGATTCCTTACGCGCCTCTTTATATCTTTTTCAATTATCAGAATGTTTACATCTAAACTAATTTTTATAACAAATCTTCTTATTTTTTATCTTTTCTTGCACATTTGGAATCAACCGCCAACTATTTTTACTATTAGAAGTTTTTCCCTTTTATACTCTAAGCATATTTTTTGCAATATTCTTAATATCACTAGTCACTTTTTCCTACATAAAATTAGTATCTTCATGCACAGACAAAATCTTACTCTCAAAAATATTTCTGTTAATATTCTTTAAATGTTCTCATATAATTCTAGAATAACGTTTTACTTTATTTTTTATTTTTTGTCTCTTTATCTTGAAGTCCAAAACTAATAATCGATGTTGGATATATAAATTTTCACTAATGATAACTTTACAATCTTTGTAATTTAAACGATATCATTTTCTTATAAGTAAGATTATAAGAAAATAATCAATCTGAGTTTTACTATATCCATTTTTATAAATGATGAGATGCTCATCTCTTTTCTTAAATAAGATATTAACAATTAAAAAATCATAAGCTAAAGAAAAATCGAATATAGTCCTACCACTTTCATTTGTCGTTCCAAATCTATGATCACCATGAATGCTTTTAAAATCATTTACCACTCTACCAACATGTCTATTTAAATCTTCTCCAATAAAAGTTCTTTCTTCTAGAGGCATCTTTTATATTAATTCTTCTAAATCATTCCAAAATTTTAATTTTGAACATATATCTAAACCTACTTGAGGAGCATAAGCACTTATAATATTAACAATCATAGCATGAACAACAATCTTTAAATCTATAATTCTATCTCCAATTCTATTAATTTTTATAACATTATCCTTCAAACTCTTATCTATAATCACTCATACATCATTTCTAGTACGACTCCTACCCGAATCACACCTAAATCATTTGATTTGGTTTATTGCATTTAATTAATTAATTAGTTAAAAGAGATATTTATTTATTATGTTTTTAAATTAGCTAATGAATTAATTAAAGCCACTTTTAAATAAAATTTAAGTCCACTCTTTAAAAATGTGTAATTTAACATACTGGCTTTCCCCTTTTTTCTCTTTTTTATATTCTACAATTGACTTTTCAAAAAATCATCATTTTTTAGAAAATTCGATAGCATAACGGTGTCCCCTCCCTGAGAAGAGAGGTTGGGATGGCACTTGCCATTAGTCTTTTTGCCCGGGTCAAAGATAAAACAGCACGATGTCTTCAAATTAAAAATCATCCCGCTATGATAAAAAATACAACTGCGAAGAGTCTTCAAATTAAAAATCATCCCGCCTGGATCAAAGATACAATGGCCCAAGTCTTGAAATTAGTGACACCTATTGCTTTATATTTTTATATATATGTTAATTTTTTTTTACAACGACCCATCTATTAACTCATGGGCCATTAAATAGGAGTCGAGACAGCAAACGGTTGGAAGCAAGCAAACATATCCTTGTATACTCACAGATAGTAGGTGCCTAACAGTAGGCGATTGAATCGAGCATGGGTGAAATTGTGCTAGGCACGGAGGCAGGGCAAGGAGATAACGGCACGGGCAGAGTCTTGTGGGCTCTTTGTAGACAGAAGCAAGCAGGCGGCTTGCTGGGCGCACGAGTGCGGGAGTGGAGGCAGGCCTGGTTGCTCATGCCAGCTGGGGCATCATGCAGGTTGATCGCACGCAGGGTGTTCACGGGAGTCGAAGCGGGGCAGAGGACGGGCCGACTAGCAGGTTCACGTCGGCAGATTTGGAGATTGGGCAAAAGCATGAGTGAGCAAAAAAAAAAGGCGTACACGGACCTGGTCGCGGTAGCGGGGGCGTTCAGCTGGGGATTCCTCTTACGACAGAGTGAAGTCGGGGGTTTTCATGCGGTCGGTCTAAGTTGGATCCGGCGCAAGTGAAGGAGAGGAGAGCAAGGGTCGGGCGTAAAGGAGATGAGAGGGAACCTGCCTTTCTTCCTTGCATGCAGTTTGTGGAGAGACAGACAAAGTAGGAGCGGCAGAATGAGCCTCCATTATTTTCCGTGACTACCCATTTTTATTAATTCGTTCCTTTTTTAAATGCCAAATGGCGGCGTCTGTTGGCGAAATGAGGGATCTCTCTTTTTTTTCTTTTATTATTATTTTTTTATTTCAACAATTCTTCTCTAATTTCACCTAAAAACAATGACCAATTTCATAGCTCCTACTGGACACTACTGTGACTGCATTTGGATGAGTATTGGAGACTCCTTGACCACTAAAAATGAAGATCAACGCAATGATTACAATGATCCTACAAAGGTCCCTACTAATAAAATAAAGAATGAATAACCTAAAAAAGTTCCAATTATGAGTCAAAATATACAAATAAGAATATAACTAAAAAGTACCAACAACTCAAGAATCTAGCAACTTCCAACATCAAATTAGTAACCGCTCATCAAAATAGTATCAACTTAGCAACTAATTCCTAGAATAAAGATCGACTCCAAAAGATTAGAAATGAATACAGACTCTAAATATAGGCAAGTGATTAAAAAAATAAACCTTGTAATACTCCGATTTTTTACCCATTAATGTTTGGGGACCATTTTAATTTAGGTATGATTCTTCTCCAAAAGCTGCTATTAAAGCAAAACATTTTAATACCACTCCCCTTGGCTAGTTTCCTGCACTAGATTTGCTTGAGTTATTCCAGAGTTGTTGGTGGACATGTTGATGACTTGAAAACTCCTAAAAAGATCTTAAGATCTTCCTGAATTAGCTTGTTAGGCATCAAGCACTTCCCGTAGTGCTTCCACACAGAGAAAGAGACAGATAATAGCCTTTCTCCAACCATCATTTGATCCCACAAACAGCCAGCAAGGAAACTTCTGAAAGAGCTACCTCACAAGTTAAGCTAAGTCAATCCACAGAAATTCCATAACATCTCAACCTCGTCAAGCCCCAAGTGAATCATGCTTAAGCTACAATTTGGCACTTAAAAGAAATCAGGACAGTAATACAAAACGAGACATTTTATAAGTTACTTTTTGGAACGCACCTAACTTAAAACATGCAATAAGCAACAATATAAATAATGCAGCAGCATAACAAACAGATGGTGAGAAATGAAAGAAAAAGGAACTTCTATGAAAAAGGCATTATTAGTAGAGAAATGGCACAAACTTAGGAGAGGTTGCTTCCACTTCTGTTCCTTAGCAAGCTCCTTGTAATTCTTTAGTAATACGTCATAGTATCTGTCAGGTTTCATCAATTTGGCACAGAAAGTAAACCAATATCAGAAGAGGTCGACCACCACAAGTATACTGTGAGAAAGGACTAGCATGGCAATACATGTTAAGTTTATTCCAAATAATATAGCGATTACATCGAGAAGAAAGCATTTATAAGAAGGCAGTCAAGCAGTTTGACGCACAACTTATTGCATCAGGTATAAAAACGTTCAATTAAGATCTTCAAATTTACATTCTGGAAAGAACACAAGTTCACATATTTCCCAAACAGGACTATAGAGGCCCCAGATTGTAATTTTAACTTTGTATTAAACTAAAGTATTTAAAAATAAAAGCTTTTTTTTTTTCACCAGAACAATGTTTATTTGTCACTACACAGCTTAATATCTGATGTCGCGTGATCCATGAAATTCTTGTTGCCACGAACATCTATACATAGGATTGCAAGTGAACAGCCTTCAGACTAATCCTATTGTAGATGCAATAGTGAAGCTTCGACCATAAACCCTCTTGTAGCTATGAAACTATAAAAGCATTCCCCACCTAAGTGGAGAATATACACTTTCACCCCTCTCACTTTATATTGTTGTCCGCCATTTCATGTATACAAAAATTAAATAAAAATCTTTGTTTAAGGACACCAAGAATAATTTCCAATGGATCTTATTTCAAAAAAGTTCAGTGAAAAATAGAATTTTTATTTAAGGATATCATCCCTTCTTCATCAAATATGATCAAAGGATAAATAATAATAAAAAAAAAAGTTAGATCAAGAAGTATTGATAGGTAATACAAAACCAATAACTTTAATGTTACATTTAAAAGTAGCAACATTAGAAATCATTGTGTGGAGGCTGATTTATTTATTTATTTATTGCATAAAAGGACATTATTCTACCCTATACACATATATTCCCTCATACATACACATTAACCTGACGGAAGTCATAAATCATAAATGGTGGTGGAAATTTAGACAAAATGATTCTATTAGGTCTTAGTTTCTCCTTACAAAATATTGCATTACCATACACCCGAGTCTAGTTAGGAAGAGGATTATTGATTCGCTAGTTTGAAGTAGACTGTGGTATTAAAGGCTAAGCTGAGAATGCATCTATTGGGGTTTAGGAAAAGGGAACATTTGATTCTGGTAAGATAGGTAGGGTTGATCCTTTCAAGTTCGTGGATATGCATAGAGTTTGTGACCTCTTAAAGGTTATCATTTCTTCAAAAATGATGAATAAAATATATATTTACATTTTTATGCTCTACCACTTGAATAGGTTAATAATATCATATCTATATACTATGTGGAAAAGTATTGAACAATCCCATTGCAGTAACACCTTGAATACCTTTTAGAATAAGGCCATCACTATCTACCTCTCTTGTTTCATCCGCAGAATAGTTTTTGATATTATGTATAGGATTATGCAAGCAATTTGATGGGGACATCCGATCATGGAAAGTATATCAGAGATGTGGCCGACGATCTACGGCCATGATCGCACTGATCTATTTTTGATTCATTATATGTATTTGTTTTATTTGTTTGTATTTTCCGTTTTTATCCTTAAGGGTCTGGTCATATGTAAGCCCTAGGGGCAACATTGTCTTTTAGTTTCTTTCATTATATGAGGCTATTTATAAGCCCCTTATGTTTCTTTTCAAGTTAATGAAGAATTATAATGAAAATTTATGCAACTTTGTGTTTTTGTGAGAACTTTAGAGAGAAATCCCTATGAAAAGTAAACGGATCACCCACCAACCTTGAAAGCGTCCGGGTTCGTGGCTCCTTTCTTCCCTATCTTTTCTTCTCTCCTCCTAGCCGTCGGCCTAGGGTTTTCTAGCCCCCATAGCCGCCGGCCCTCCCAAGCAAACCCCCCTTAGCCGCCGGCCTCTCACTCTAACCAATCCCCAACCGCCACACCCCTCCCCACCCTTCCTAGATGCCATCCAAGGTGTTTCACCCATTGCTTGGTATTCCACCTAATTCCCACCCCCATCTAACCCTAATCCTAACCCCAGTCCCCAGTCCCCTTTTGGCTCCAAGAAAATTCAAATTCTCACATCAATACCTTCCTTTTCCACCCAAATCCTATTAAGGAAAACTTTGATTGCAAATTAATCAATCAAATTTGAAATCTTTCCTAAATTAGACAATCTATTTTGGGAAAGTCTCCCAAATCCAAGCCAAATCAATTTCAAATTGAAATTGATTAAAATTCCTTTCCTCTTCTACAAGGGCTTGATTTGGCAAGTCTTAAAACCCCACCCCAACCCTAATCCCCTTTACAAGTGCTCCCCCCCCCACACCCACTCTCTCCAATCTTCCCCTCTCCCCCATTAACTCCTCCCTCTAATTACTTCAATCAAGCCTCTCATTAGGGATTGATTTTCCCTCCCTTTCTCTTTACTTGAATTCAAACTTCAAGCCCTATTTCCCTCCATCCTCCACCATTAAAATTTGAACCATATTTCCCCACTTCCCTCTCTAACCTAGCCGGCCCTAACTCCACCAAAACTTGTATTTAAACTCTCCCTAGCCTCCCACCTTGGCCGACCACCCTCCCATCCGTTCTTCTACTTGGTTTCCCTGGAGAAACTTCTTTCTCTTAAGAATAATCCTCAAGGACAGCAAAGAGCGTCATCCACAGTATTTCAACGACACGTATCTTATGCATGGTCAATCCTGAATGCGCCTCCGGCTTCGTCGTCGACATCCTCCAATCAACATTCATCGACGTCAATACGGAGGTAGATAATTCCATCGAAGAATATGTGGAGCGCATCATATTTACTCTTTCAAACACCATCGAAGAACAACTTTCCATCGTTCAGTGGCAGATCATCGCCACACCAAGACAAGGGTGAACTCTTTCCCCCTCCTCATTCTCCTTCCCGTTTTCCTTCGATTGTGGTTGTATAACAAGTATAAAGAATCTTGCAAAGTTCTCCGCCAAAGCTTTGTAAACGTAGGGAATGAGTGATGGACTTCTATGTCTCTAATCTTGTTGTTAATCTATGGATGTTATTGAAAATCCTCTATATTTGCTTATGTTGAATTTTACAATTGTTTTGTGATCCTAACCATTATTGTGTGACTTTGTCTAAACTAAGACACCCCTTTCTTGTTTTCCATTTTTGTTAAGTGGTTAACGTTTTAAATTCTTATTGCTCTTACTTGAAAGCATGCAAATTCTTATATCCATCATTTAAAGCATTCATAATCCTACGTCACAATTGGCATCCATTTAGTATCTAAATGCTATTATTGTCAGAGCATCTAATTGATTTCTCATGCTATCCTCCTTAATTAGCCAGCAAGGAAAGCATGGAGTCAATTTGCTCACTTTAACATTAGCCTAAATGATAATGATGATATATGTTCATGATACCTTAACATGGTGTACATTTCCAACGAAAGCCTCTAGGGTTAAATTTAATATTCTTCCATGTCTTATTTGTTGCTTTATTTGTAAGTCTAGAAATATAGCTAAACACAATAACATCAAAGTAAATTGGAGATTATCACTTAATTAACTCTAAGTTGATTACCTCTACCTATTTCAAGGGAGTCAATAACTTTGCAAAACACATTTACTTCCCCTTGGCTAATAAGAGGAAGTGTAATGCTATAGAGGTTTCTTGGTATAATCCTCTAGTGGACTACTTTAAACTCAACATTCATGATTAATCCTTGGGGTGTCAATAAATGATTCGAACCACCAACCTGATCCAAAAAATGCGGGTTCAAGTTGACCCATTAAATAAACAGTTCAACTCCGAGTCTAAAATTTTGACTCGTTTATTAAATGGTTCACATTTGGGTCAACCCACAAACCCAATTTAACCTCCATTAAATAACTTTTTCCTTAAATTCTTTTACTTATTAGCATAATATTCTTATTTTTGATCAATTAAGCTAAACTTTATAGTTGAAGAGTTTAAAATTTTTTCAAATCAAAATGGGTTATCAGGTCAGATTTGCATCATATGAGTTGCCAACGGGTTGAGTTCGGGTCTGCCATTTTTACCCATTTATTAAAAGGTTCGAGTTTGTGTTGATTGAATTCAAGTCGAGTTAATTTCGACTTAAACCCGAACTTGACCCGTTAATCCATTTTAACACCCCTAATTATTCCAAAGGATCAAGAAGCTAACAGTATAGCTTTTGGGTCTTTATCCAGGCTTACAGTATTGTATTACTTCTATTTATTTTTGGATAATATTTCTTCCACCAAAGCATAGCTATTGAGTTTTTATCTAAGCTTAGAGTTTTGTATTAGGTGGATATGAACATCATTCTTCAATATATTTCTCATAACATCACTTGCAAGTAGAATGCTTTTAGTATTAAATAAAAAAAATTTTACAGTTGACAATAAAATGCAATTATAAACTTATGTGCATCCAATGTTTAAAATTATGCAATATGAGGATCGTCTTGAGGCCCGCCTCAATGCAATTTTAGTGACAAACGTCTCAAGACTTACGCCTCGAGCTTTTTTTATGAGGCTTACGCTTCATCTTGGCTGAGGCGCGCCTAGCCTCACTGGCATGAGGCATAGGCCTCGCTCAATTTATGTATGTTTTTATTTAAAATTTAGTTAAATCCTATACAAAAGTCCCAAAAAAATCATGCCCTCTTACGCTCCAAAGCCGTATTAACTTTCTCTCAACTACCTCGACCTCCAGCCCACTGCCTTCACCATAGCCATCACCGTCATAGCCGCTGCCGTGGATCACTTGAAATTCGCATACCGCTACAATCTCCTATAAAAATTTAAGTATTACTCTTATTTTATGTTGATGAAAACATTTATGAAAGCGGAAGATGGTTGAAATAAATAAATAAGTAGATTGATAGGTATTAGACCCTATAGGATGAGGCAAATCCCTTTAAATCTCTTTTAACTTTTATTTTTTACTTTATGCAATTTTTAGATTTTAAGGCTTAAGCCTCAAAATGTCTTGAGGCTTACGCCTCGCCTCATGAACGAAAAACGCCTCAATACCCAATTACGTAATTTTAAACCTTATGTGCATTTATAGTGAAGCTAATTAAGTTGCTATTTTTTTGGCTAATTTAGCGATTAAATTTAAAAATGACAGTTAACAGTTTACTTCAGCGGCAGTCCCCTGAAGGCAATTTAAGGGGTATTCTGCAGCCAAATAATTTCATTACCCTTATATAATTGATTTAGTGAACTTATTTGTTTGTTATTTTTCTCTTACTTTATGGTGCTAGGTTTCATTCTAGGGCCTAGTCAGTTGTATTTGATATTGTGTGAAGCTTTCTAATGAGGACATCAACACGAGATTCCAGCGCGTCTATTACCGGAGGAATCGTAGATCGACGGTAATGATTAGGAATCTTTATTTATGATGAATTTTATGTATTACTTTTATTTATATTTTAGTCTTTACAATTTTATCTTTGTGAGGGATTAGTTTGTGTTGTAGCCTAGAGGGCATTTTAGTCTGTGTCTGTTGTTGCTTTGAGGCCTATATAAGAGGGCCCTAACGATTGTATGAGGATAATGATTAATGGAAATTTTTTGCGTTCATGTTCTCTTGACTATTGAGAGCTATAGAGAGGAGAAGTCCCTAAATGAGGGCAAAATCAACACCCACCAGCCGCAGTAAGTGTCCATGCTCGAGGTTAACTTTCATTCTCTAATTCCCCTCCTTCTCCACTACCTGCCGAACACATTCCCTCCAGAGGCCGCCAGCCAAGCCCCATTCCTTCCTCCTCCACCCCACAAGCCGCCGACCACCCTTACCCAACCTTCATCCAAAATCCCTCCCATAGCCGCAGGCCCTAAGCCCTCCTCCCCCAAGCCCAAGCCATCGGCCACCCTTGCTCTCATATATGTGTTAATTTCCTAATTGAGCACATATTAATTTGGAAGGTCTCCTAATTCGAATTCAAATGAATTTGAATTTCAAAACCTTTCCTAATTAATATAAACATATTTTAGGAAGTCCCCCCAATTACTACAAATCTGAAATCAAATTGGATTTGATTCCAATTCCACATCCAATGCATATGGACACATTCAATGAATGTGGACACCTTTCTATCCCCCAACCCCGCCTTGGCCGGTCCTCTCTCTCCCTCTCTCTTAATTATCCCCTTCCCCAATTGGAGCTCCAATTAAGGAGGTAATAACCGCCCCTCTCCTCTCTCCTCCTCTCTTACCCAATCAAAGGCCCCATCAATGGGCCGCCCCTTTTCCCCTCCTTTCCCTCTTTGCATTAGAATTTCAAATTTCAAATTCTCCCATTCAATTCCAACTTAAATCTGAAATTAAATTTAAGATTTTAGAATCTACCTTCCCTCCCTAACCACTCCCTAAAATCTGAAACTAAATTTAGCCCCTCTCCTAGCCTTGGCCGACCACCCAAGCCCCTCCCTCCCTTACATTTCTTCTCCCATGCTTGATACATCATCAAAGGAAGAAGATACACAGCCTCCCTCGGCCTCCTTACCCATGAATGGCCATCCCGAGCAAGATCATGGATACGATCTTCAAGGACGAGTGGATGTGCTTAGATAGCCCTTCTTCGACATTGACGTAGAGATCGACCACACCGTTGAAGACTACCTCGATCGGATCATATTCTCCTTGATGACCGCCATCGACGAGCATCAACTCCCCGGTCATTGGCAAATCCTCCAACATCCACCAACTATTTCCTCTCCGAATCATTTTTCATTAAATGATATTGTAAGCGTCTTCTATCTTATGGTGACATCATTATTATTGTTGAAATTATTCTTCCACTAAAAGCCCTCAAGAGTGTGAGTGAGGCAAACTCAAGGTGATCATTCAAATTGTTAACATGTGGGTTTATGTTAGTTGCACATTAAGCTTTAACATTGTTTTCATACTATTTTAAGTTTCCTTTTAATCTACTTTGTAACCGCATACCAAAGCAAAAACAACAACTAAGGATTTCTAGAATCTAATCTGAAACAATAAGTTGTAATTACTATACTAATCAACTTTTTATAATTTTCCCTGTCATTCCTACAATTGCTACATTGTTTCACATCACTTTCTTTGTTTGTTTATGGCTAATTTGGCTTTTCCTTGATATTAGGTGATTTTCTCCTGCCAATATTTTTAGATGTTGGGGTTTCCGTAAAAATTGTTGGCTATTTTCCATATGCTTTTCCTCTGCTGATTATTCCAAATGTTGTTGTTTGTTATTTTGTTATTTTATGGCTGTATTTTTAACTTGTTGGATCTAAATTATGTATTCCTTAATGAAATGACAACATATACTTCGTTCGGTCTTATGATTTCCCTATAGGTTTGAACCAACTTTTAATATCATCTACATGCTTCAGTTCACGATCCTGGGATTGGGCTTTTGTTATGTACGTCATAAATTGTTTTGCTGTGCTCTGTTGGAGTTGGGTTTGCATTTTTTGGATTCGAACTAAATATCAGTGTAATACGTCAGTCCATGCAGAGCATTCTGCGTCATTATATCTTGGTTATTCCTAAACAAACCAAAAATAGATTCATCCGGGCTTTGGAACTCTCCACCGCTCATATTGTTTCTTAATTGACTCTGCACCTGTGTTCAATTTTTGGGTTTAACTAGTTATCTCAAGAACAAATTCACTGACTAGTCGTGTTCCTGGAGTTGTTAGAAACTAGGTGGTGGTTGTATTTTTTGGTGCCTTATTTACAAGAAATTATTCCATGCGGACACTGGACGGAGGGAATCGTCCGGATTTGCTACGCTTTTACAATTCTTTTGTTGCGTTTTTGCAAAAGGGCAGTAAATGAGCAGCAAATATTTAATTATGAATGTGTTTTTACTGCCCTTTTAATGTGCTTTTGCAAATACTCAATAAAAGCGCAACAAATATTCAATTATTTAGTAAATATTAAATATTTGCTGCATTTTTAGTCGTTTACTGTACTTCTGCAATAGTACAACAAAAGGACAGTAAAAGCACAACAAATCCAAATGGTTTTCTCCGTCCGGTGTTCTGTAATTAGTCCATATTTACTGATTCAGAGTTGACAACAATCTAGTTTGATATGTGGTATTATTACTAGTAGGTGGTGTTATTATTACTTGTTGATTCTCATTGCCATCAAATTGGGGTGGACATTCCTCCCTTATCCAATATTTTATTTTTTTGATGTGAATCAATATTTTCATATCATTATTAATTGTTCTTTCTCTTATCTTTTTTTTTTTTTTGCTTTTTTATTGCGTATTAACCAATACTTTTCCATTTTCTTACATATTTGTTGATGGGTTTGCGTGGGCTTCGAAAATTCGTGCCCCTTCCTTTTCGCACCTCTTTTTGTTAACGGTAGAGTTTTAACTAGTTTAGGTTTCGGAGTTGATTTTTAGAAGGCATATTAGGTTTTAGATAAGAAACTACACAGATATTTCGTCCTCATTTTGAGGACTTTATGATCTGAGTTCTGGTTTCCCGTAGGTGCAAATCCCTATGGTTAATTACCCCTTCCGAGAATGAGAGAGAACTTTTAATTAAGGCTAGTCATTAAATAGGTCGCAGCAACTACCTAGTGTATAGTAGCAACAATTTTAGGGTTTGAATTTTAGAGCACATGATTTGAAATTCATCACCATAAACTTAAAGTGACTGATTGGGGAATGATGAAGGTCCGATCAAAATTTTATGGTTCCGTCATCCTAGGCTATCATGATCGTTGGTCTACTTTGTCAGAGGAGGTATTCAACCCAACTTGACAGAAGGAATCTTGTTGGCAGCCATAAGTTGCCTCGTCCAAGAATACCTTATAGAACTGGGGTGGATGTTTGCTTAAGGTGGTGAATTTAAGTCAACATTAGCTAATAAATGGCTTTATATCTTATAGCATGCACCCTATAATTCATTACTAAAGGGACTTTTAATCATTAGGGAACATGTATGTTTTGGCTGTGACCGTAATATAGTGATTTATTTTGCAGCAAAATCACCTAGTCAGAGGCACATGTCATGTCTCTGTTGACGATGAATCAACTGAGAATGAATTAAAATAATACATTTCACAAGAAATCCGTTCTTTGTGAGCTGAAGTTATTCTTTAATTCATCATCCTCGCCAAACTGTTGCGAAGTGTGGATGGATTTTAGTTTTATGTTTTTTGTGATTAGATTTTCATTTAAATGTCTAGAATTTGATAAATATGAAATTCTTTCACTTTAAATCTCGAGACGTGACACTTACCCATAATGAGTTTTGATAAACTAATAAACAAGTTGGGCATGATCAACATATGCAACCCAGCTTGAGGAAAAGTGCAAAAATAATCATATGTGGCATTCATCATTTCATTTACAATAATTTAACAATCCATAGACAACAACTTTCATTGACAACATTTCATCTCTGTTGTATTGTTAATCTTGGATTCCATAATAAAACATTGATTTTCAGATTTAGTCCTTTCTTAAAACTTATTTTTCCATCTATTGGTGCACAACTTCTTATCTAGAACAAAGGATTCAAATTCAATCATGAAATCTCTCTTTCTATATTCTCTTCTCTTCTCTTTTTTTTTTGCATCTAATTCTTTGCATAATTTTCAAACTCAAGATTGTGATCTACAACATAAAAATTATTTACCAACATAACAATTTAAACTTTTATCAACTATTTGAAAGAAGATCGAACATGTAAACACCCTCCTAATTTGTTTTATCCAAGTCTTTAGCCAATCAAAACTATAAAATACATTTTAAATATCAACAAGACATATATGTAATTACAAGACATTTGAAAGTTACTATACTTTGAAATTGTAATTATCTTCACATACTATCACATGGATGCACTATACTTTGAAAGTGTAATCATCTTCACATATCATCACATGAATGCATCTAACTGAAGATCTAATAATCTTAAAAAGAAATTTATACTAGATTTAATGATGTTAAAAAAAATATTGTTATGATCTTATATTTGAATGTAATATCATTGAAATCAAAATTGGTGGAAGATTTTGATCCTCTACTAAGAAAGAGAAAGCTCATCTCTACAAACAGGCATGGATAAATTTCTTTTGATTTAGAATCGAAACTAGCTTTTTCACCTCGAATTTATAAATACATATATTGCTTTCCAGAGAATATTCTAAATTAGTTAAAAAAGAAATACATCGAATTTAGCTTTTATTAATTATTTTTTTAACTAATAGGCTTGCTTTAGAATCAAAACTAGCTTGCTCGAACTGGATTCTGTTTCACCCCCAAGGTAGGAGGGGAGTTGGCGGATATCGTTAGTTTGCAAACAGAGGAATAATGAAGCATAGTTCAATTGGTTCCATCCAAGTGATTTAAAACAGAAGTTCATGATTCTGTAAAATTTACTTCAATGTGAGATAATGAAAATTCTAAACTCACCCCCCACCACGGCCAAGACGATGTCCCTGCCTGTCGAAGGCAACACCTGAAAAAGAATAATAAAAGATAATTAAAAATCTGCCAATATCGCACCAGCTTTTCATAGACGAGCCATTACCAGGTAAAAGAAAAATATCAACCGGCTCGCTTGCAAGCATAGCTGTAAAAGCAAAATAAAAAATTTTATGTTAAAGTATCTATCAGCTATTTTCTCCAGCCATTTATGAAAAAATTGAACTGCAAAAGAAAATTACCATCCTCACGAAGATTTCCACTAGCATCTGTTGGAGATGGTTCAAATATATTCATCGAACTCGCTATCAGATCTTCAGTCGTTGAGATGTGTAGCATCCTCATATTACTATTCTTGTCTTCAACTCGAGGGACATACAGCTTTTTCCTCAACTGTGTGTGATGGTCTTGACTTGAAAGTTCGACGAAAGATATTAACTTTCCAAATTTTCCATGAAATAAAATGTTGAGAAAACGTACACCATGCATATCCAGAAGATACAAACTAAGGCTTCGTTAGGGGCGGACTGCTTCTTACAGCAGCTTTTTAGAGCAAAAAATTTAATTTTTGTACTAAAAAGTTGTTTTAAGAAGTATGAAGAAAGCCGTCCGAAACGAAGCCTAAATTACTACAAAAAATTCAAGAATTTTGCGGATGGAAAATGTTCTATACTTTGCTGCATGTTGGAGCAAAAGATGTTTTAGTTAGTAAAGTTCTAAAAACAATGAGCAGCCATTTTCATTTTACAATAATTACAACTCATGCCAAATTCATTAGTCTACTTTTCAAATTCCATCACAATATTGACCACAAACAGAGCCTCTAACATCCTCTAATGCAAGAGGATTCAATATAGGAATGTGCTGAAAAAGATGAAGAATGCAATCAACTTTGAAATAAATGAACATTTTGAAATCAACGTATAAGAATTCATGAGTCACAAGATATCAATTAATCCATTAGCTCACTTTCTTTAAATAAAAACACATAATAGTAGTCTTTAAGTCAATTGATGATGAAATGATATTAATGAAATGATATTAAATAATGAAGAATTTCAATAAAATTTTGTAAACAAATAAAATCAACAAGCAAATGAATAATTTATAAATCATAGCTTCAAAGTATCAAATTTTATCAAAATTAAGAGCACTAAACTAACTAATAATAAATTACAAAAAAAATAAATAGACAAGTAATAAAATTTCCAACAACAACATCAAGCCTTTCGCCAACTACGTCGAGTCAGCTACATTATTGATCTCTATATACGCGTCAAATCCAATAAAGTGCACCAGGGGAGGTGACTAGTGGACATGTCACTAGTAACGAGCATCGAGATGGCCCGATCGCTTTCAAAGCTACTCAAACATCGTTTGATTATAAAACGGATTGCACTGATACGCTTGAGATATCGAATTTAACAAAGAAGAGTAACTTGTAAGTAACTCAATTATAAAATGATGACGATCACGACTGTTGGCGAGCAGAACGCAGCACAAAACTGCCCAAATGATCTCTGATCATCTAACGGACTGCGCCGAAGTAATCAGAGCGTTAAATTTATCTAAGGGGGGCCCCTTGCAGATGAATTGAGTGAAGGCGGTCGAAATCAACGGTCTACGAAAGTCATGTTGCACGACGTCGCCCGAACGACGTTCGTTCACAAAACGGACCTCGTCGTATCATCCTGAATGTTGAAAATACACAAAATTGTTGTAATATTGTATGGGTCCTTGCATGAGCGAAAATGCAAAATCGACAAGAATTTTGAGGCGACGTGGCAAGCAAATCGAGATGCAAAAAATACAATGATTTGCATGAGAGTTCAATTCATTGTGGGCTCCAAAATTTCCGCCCCGGCCTCTCTATGACCCCTTTCTTTTTCATGTTGTTCAGGAGAGATTTAACGAGTTTAAGTTATGAGGTAAAATTTCAGAAGACATTTGACTTTAGATAAGATAATACCTAGAGATTTTGCCCTCATTTTGAAAGGACTTTATGATCTAAGTTCTAGTTTCTTATAGGCGCAAACACCTATAATTAATTACCCCTCCCGATGACAAGAGAAAACTTTCGATTAAGGCTAGTCGTTGAACATATACATAGTATCTAGCGTATAGTAGCAATATAATTAAATATTGAAAATTGAAATTTTGTCACCGCACACATAATGCAGGTCGTGGGGGAATGATGATGAACCCGATCAAGATCTCATGGTTCCATCGTCCCGAGTCATCATGATCTCTAGTCTACTTAGTCAGAGGAGGTAGTCGACATAACTTGACCGAAGGATCATTATCGGCAGCCATGGGATCCAAGGGTACCTTGTAGACTTAGGATGAATGTTTGTCTAAGGGAATATATTTGAGTCCATCTTAGCTAACAAAGGGCTTTGCTCTGACAAAGTCAACCGGAAAATCCCTCAACTGTTGCCATTGCAATATACAACCAACAACTTAACACTTCTACCTACATCCACTAAATCCACAGCAGTAGCACTCTCCGTCTCTTCTTTCCCTCTACACGAGCCCATTTCTTCTCCTTATCTATATCCACACAGCCCAACCAAACTCCATTAACTCAAACCAGCCCTCTATTTGCCCTATTTTCCCTCTAACAGAGAGATTATTTCCCTCTTTACTACCAGTATTATATTATTGTTATCAGTTAAAAAAAAATAGAAAATCAGCAAAGCAAAAAAAGGGAGAGAGATTAAAAAAAGAGAGATTTGTTGTGTTTCAATCCCTCAACGTTGTTGTCGTCGCCGCCTCTTGCTCGCAAAGGTATAAAGCTCGCTAAAATTTAACAAAAACTACTCAAATCCCGTTGTCGACATTTACGAATGTAATGTGCAACCCCCTGAACGTGCTTTTCGAAGAACGACAGAAGGAAGTTCGAAGGCGATGTTAGCGGCAAAGCGGGTGGGCCTTGTACACGCTTTTCGTAGAATGACAAGGACACTCCTAAATACTTTTGTATGTGGTTCTATCTTGTGGGAAAATTTGCAAGCTTTCAAGCTGGTACTTCGAATACACACGCTTTTCGTAGCGTGACAGATTGAAGATATCGACAACGATGTCACCTGATACCTATCATACACATTTTTCATAGCATGGTGAGAAAGCCTAGCTCTCCAAAATTCTCCCCATGTGAGGGAGACGCTGGGAGGTGGTCAAAATTTCATCAAAATAATGATTATAATTAGAAACTTTGAAAAGTAACCTACACAGTTAAAAATGCAATGAAAAAGAAGACTTAAATGAACTAACAAGGAACCATACGTAAATGAACATTTAAGTTAACTTATAATTAAATAAAATTCATAAAATTAAAGGGCTGAGCAGGGGACTTGCAACATCCAGTAACTTGTCTACAAGCATGAATGAAGAACTTATAATATGACAGCCTGTAACAAGTAAAAATAGGAACCTTTCAATGTAATTATTTGCCTACGAGCATTAATAAGGGCTTATAATGAATGTTATAGCTTGCCTATAACTGAAAAAATTGGTTAATTGAAGTGCGCAACAATCCACCTACGGATAATAATAGTGAACATGCAATGAGTTTGATAGTTCTCCTAGGGGCATATATTGAGAAATTGCAATGAACACAACAGCATGCTTATGGGCAAAGATGGGATATTTGTAATGAATATAGCCTGCCTACAATAAAAAAACAGGAGAGTTGTAGTGAGTATAGCCTGCCTACAGGCAATATCAATCAACCTGCATATATTGCCTGCAAGCATGTATAGGGCCTTTACATTGAAAGTGACACCTCGCCTATGGGCATAAACAGGGAACTCATGGCGGACAGAAAAATTTTCCTATGAGCAAGGACAAGGAACTCATGGTGAATGTGATAAGTTGTCTACAAGCATAGACAGATGTGTAAGGCGGACTATAACCCATCGAAGGAAACATGGGAGTGGAATGACACTACAAGTCTATAATTCACCAGTGAGTAGAAGTAGGAAATTCATAGTACTCACAATAATTAGTTTACAGGTGAGATCAAGGGGTTCATATCAAACATATCAGCCTGCTTACATGTAATATCAATCAACTTACAATGTTATAATTCACCTGTCAATAGGAGCAGGGACTTCGTAATGCATACAAAAAGTAGCCTACAGACCCAGCTCAGCGCAATTTCAGTGAAAAACGCCTCGAGGATTACGCCTCGAGCTTTTTTTTTTTATGAGGCTTACGCCTCATCTTGGTTCAGGCCCACCTTGAGGCGCGCCTCACCTCGTTGGCATGAGGCATACACCTCGCTTTATTTATGTATGTTTTTTATTTAAAACTTAGCTAAATCCAATACAAAAGCTTAAAAAAAATCATGCCCTTTTGTGCTCCAAAGCTGCAACAACTTCTTCTCAACTGCCTCAACCTCTAGCCCACCGCCTTCGCCGTAGACACCACCATCATTGCCACGGCTGAGGATCACTTGAAATCCGCACACCATCACCATCTTCTCTAAAAATTTAAGTATTACTCTTAATTTATATTGATGATAATCATTTATGAAAGAGGAAGATGACTGAAATAAATAAAGAAGTTTATAGGGAGATATTGGATCTTATAGAATGAGTCAAGGGAGAAGCCAATTTGTTATGACTACTCAAATAAAAATCCCCTTAGTAATGATAGTGCATATTATTTCTGAGTTATTGTCAATTATTTTAACTTTCTTTAGTAATTAAATGTAGATGAATAGGGAACTGAGAAAGAAGAAATTTAGAGCTAAACTTGATGTTATATGATATATTTATGCAATTCATAAATTTTATATTATTTTTCTCATGTGATATTTGGATTTCAATTCCATTTCACATAATTTATTACTTACAACTTTACATTTTGTGTAATTTTTTATTTCATGTGTATATAAATTTGTTACTTCATGGTTCAATAGAAAGTTAATATGACATCCTTTAACATATTATTTGAGTATTATATAAAATTCATTTTAACTTTTATTTTTTTACTTTACGCAATTTTTAGATTTTGAGGCTTACATCTCAAAACGCCTTGAGGCTTACGTCTCGCCTCATGAACGAAAAACGTCTCAATACCAAATTGTGCAATTTTAAACCTTGGTTCTGCCTATAGTACTATTTTTTTTACCATCATATGGTGACTTTTTTTTACTTGTTTGCAGGTGTTCATGGCTAGGACTTTTTTTTACCAGGAGCTAGAGCTTACCATGAGTTGGGTTTAGGTTTGTTAGGAATTTTTTGAGCTTTCTTTGTGTTTGGTATTTTTTTTTTTTTTAGTTTTAAGAGTTTGGACCTTAGTTGGTGTGAACATTGTTCAATTTTTTAATGCATTTTATTAAATTTTGAATTAATTTTTATTTATTAATTAGGTTATTAATTAAATAAAATTAAAGTTTAAATTTTAATTTAAAATTAACTGCTTAGCTCATTAATTTAAATTTAAAATTTAAAATATATTTTTAAGTTACTTAATTTTAATTTGATTTATCATTAAAATTGTTAAATTTAGTCTTAATATTAATTAAAATTGATTAGATTTTAAATTGGTTAGTTGTTTTGTTAATTATATTAATTATTCATTTGTTTAAATAACTGATGAGTTATTTAATTAGTTAATCAATTGGTCAATTAAAAATTTTAATTGATTAATTAATGTATATTATTAATTAAAAGTTCTCTTGCTCAAATTAATTAGTTCAACTAAGTTGAAGATTTAAATTTTATTATTAAATTAGCTAGTTTATTGATTAAATTGATTAATCAATTATTTAATTTGTTGGAAATTTCATTTTATTTTAATTGAATGTGGGCTCCGAAAATTCGGCCCCGGCCTCCGCTCGCTTTTCTTATTCGGCGAGGGAGTTTTAATTGAATAAGTTCCGAGGTAAATTTTGGAAGGCAGATGGGTTTGTAGATAAGACACTACCCAGAGATTTCGCCCTCATTTGGTGAGGACTTTATGATCTGAGTTCTGGTTTCCTATAGGCGCAAGCCCCTATAGTTAATTACCCCTCCCGATCACGAGAGAGAACTTTCGATTAAGGCTAGTCGTCAATCAGATACGTAGAGAATACGTGTTATCTGGCATATAGTAGCAGCAATTGGTTTTGATATTGGTAGAAATTGGATTTGGAAATTTGAGAATTGGGTTTGGAAATAGTTGGAGAATTTGGGAATTTGGAAAGGGTTTGAAAAGTTTGATACTTAAAATAGAAACTTCACCATCTAACACTTAAAGCGGATGGTGGGGGAATGGATGATGGACCCGATCAAGATCCCATGGTTCCGTCGTCCCGGGCCATCGTGGTCCCTGGTCTACTTAGTCAGAGGAGGTAGTCGACCCAACCTGACAGAAGGATCCTTGTCGGCAGCCATGGGTTGCTTCGTCCAAGGGAACCTTGTAGACCGGGGTTGAATGTTTGTCTAAGGGGACAAATTTGGATCCACCTTAGCTAACAGAGGGCTTTGTGACCTATCGATCATATCCTATTGATTCATATCTCAAGGATTTAACGCCATTAAGGAGCGTATTGGCTCTGGCCATAACCGCTATCTGTGGTGCCATTTGACGGCAAAACCACTCGGTTCAGAGGGCCCCGGGTCATAACCGTTTACCTGCAGTGCCATTTGGCGGCGAAACTGCCGGTTAGAGGACACGTACCACGTCCTTACTGGCAAGAGATTGTTTGAGAATGGATCCTAGTGATATTTTCGACTAGGCATTTGGCTCTTTGTGAGCTAGAGTAAATTCCAATTTGTCGACCCCGGCAAACTGTTGCGGAGGGTGGACGGATTTTGCTTTAAGTTTTTTGATGGATTAATTTCATTTTAAATATTTTTGGGATTTTGAGATCTTTTGGAATTTTTGGATTTTTGGATGGAGCTTTGGATTTTTGGATTTTCGTGGGTATTTGGGTGGAGCTTGAAAGTGTTTGGAATGGACTTTTGGGAGATAATTGAAAATATTTGAAAACCCCTCCGGTTGAGATCTGAATTCAACACGGCCATCATCGGGGTGTTCGGGGTCATTTCTCTTTATGGATTGAACCTTGTCACTCTGTCGGGCTGTCGACAGAGGATCGGGTTTCGTAGGCTTTATGCCTTTGAGAGTGAATTCTCATTGTTATAGGCCTTGAAGGCCGAATATGAATGTTTTGAGACAAATATAACGATCGCCACAACCGTATATTTGTTTATTGGTTCGAACCCTGTCGACTTCTATTGACTCGTATAGAAGGATCGGGTTCGAACTTGAATTCACTTGTCAACCCGCGCAGCATCCCTAGACGTCACGTGTGTACCAATAACACGCTCGCCGGGGCCCATGCGGGTTTTATAATTATTTTTACCCCTTTTAGTGTACCTATGTGTATACAATTTATAGTGCACGTGCGGGGGTATTCTTGGAATAGACGCCTTCTGTCTGCTTGTACGAATGTTGCAGATCCGGTGGCGTGGCGTTGTAATTGTGGACGCCTTCTGTCTGCTTGTATGAGTGTTGCAGATCCGGTGGCGTGGCGTAGCAGCTTCTGGATAGAATTGTTAGCTGCTTCGTACAGGTAGACTGTCGTGCACTATTTGTTGATTCTTGTAGGTGGGTCATAGTGCACTAACTAATCTCCTGCCTTGGGTTGTAGAAACTCATAGAAATTTGTAGTTTTTATGCATTCTGCTGTGATTCTGGTCTTTACGATACAGCCACTACTGCTGGAGGTAGATATATTCATCCTTAAACTAAAGTTGACTACAGGATACTGCATTTACTGTAGTCTGTATGCATCTACACAGGGGTGGCACGTGACATGTACATCTGTCTTTGTAGAGAGCTAATATGTGTTGCAGATCTTTTGATGTTATAGAAGGGCCTTCGTATTTATCACAGTTCTTCTATATTTTGTACATAAAGGATCTTCTACTATGACTTGAAGGAGTTTCCATTTGTTGTACTTATTCATCCATATTTGTAGGCGGGATATTGGGTGTATAATAAACTTCCTACAGTAATTCATAGGTACTTGCATTTATGGAATTCCACCTGCCTTTGCTTGCATGATCAACATAAATTTGCACACCAACTATCATCATTGGTAGAAAATTTAACCGCCAGGGATTCTGTATAATTTGTTTGCAACCAAACTATACCTTCCTTCTGATTTTTTTTTTGCTTATTGAGTTCAACGTATCTGTTTGTAATAAATTCATAGTTCTCATTTACATTTGAACTGCAAGGTATTACTACCTCCACTTTGATGAGTCGTAACCTCTTGTAGGTGGTAGAAGCATTCGTTCTTCCCTTTGTTATAGTGGACTGTATGAATACCCCAACACTTATTGCATGCTTCTTGTAGATATGTGGATGACAATCTCAACATACCTTTTACATCAATTGTTTGAAATTGTGTTTCAACACGAGTTTCCTATTCATATGAATGGATGATATCTTATATATCAATTGATTCATGAATATCACACAATCAATTATGAAAGAAATGTCTCACATATGAATTACAATATTCATTAAAGCAGCCTTGTGTATCTGTTTGCAATTTAGATTACACATTCTCATTAACCAAACATGGCATTTGAGTCCATATCCAAGTTCAAGCTTCTTTATACTCGTTTGAACTTGAGTCCACCAGTCTTCTATTTATCCCAATGGTGAGCTCATGTTCAAGTTCATTTAGCCTTTCATGGTTTGATTTGAGTTCAGGCTCTTTATTGTTTATGTTTGATTTAAGTCCACAAGTCCCGTTCTGCTCCAAGTCCTTGTCTGTATTTCAGACAAAATTTCGGCAGCCTCCCGGCGTCTCCCCCGTTAAGGGGAAAAAACCAAGAGACCGCCTACCCGCCACGTCAATAAAGACGTGCACGGTTGGTGTTGGTGAGACACCGCGGCAGTTGTATTTTTTTGTTTTCTCCCACCACGGCCAATAAAGGCGTGCATGGGGTTTTAAAAAGACATTTTTGAAAGATAACAATTGCTTTCCCCCGCCCGGGGGTACTTATAAGTGACCCTGCTTCGCCATACGTGCCGCACCGGGGTTCCATCCTACCACGGCCAATAGAGGCGTGCATAGGACAGTTCTCCAGTTTGCCACGAATATTGAAGTAGGGTTTTGGGTTTAGAAAAAGTTCATACCTCCGCGGGGTTGTAGTGGCTGACACGTGGATCGAGGGGTCACTCGCCTACCTCGTCGTAGGTGTCGCGCCGGTTGCCCCTCCCACCACGCTCAATAAAGGCGTGCATGGGCAGACCACCGACTCGACACGTTGGTCGAGGTAAGAGAGTGAAGGGGGGATTATTTTTATTATTATATATATATATTTTTTTATAATTAATGTTAATTAAACAAGATTAATTAAATAATCATTTCTAATTAACCATTTTTAATTAATTATAATTAATTAAAATAATTAATTAGAATTATTAAAGTTAATTAATATAATAAGTTATAATTAATTTAGAATTAATTATAACTTAATTAATATTAATTAATCTTAATAAAATATAATTAATCAACATTAATTAATAATAATTAACTTATGAACTCTGATTAACTAAAAATAATAATTGTAATTAATTATGTTTAATTAATATAATTATATTAAGTCATTTATAATAAATAAATGAAAATTAACTAATCCCTTGGCTCGGCAGATTAAGGGATTTGGCCGTGGAAGCTGGCGTGAAGGGAGAAAGTTACCTTCACAGGAAGCGGCTCCTGTTCTTGCTTCCGATCTAAACGTCGTGGAAGAGGCAAAGTCGAGCGGCCCTGGTAGAGGTAGGATCGGCTTCTCTCCCTCCCTCTCTACCTCTCTCTCTCTCTCTCTCTCTCTCGGCCAGAGGAGGTCGACGGCAAGGGAGGAGTTCGGTCGTTGGCTACAGGGATTTGACGGGAGTAAGCAAGGTTCGTCGGCTCTCTGGTTTGGATCAGGTAGAAGAACGGCAAGAGGATCTGGGGTCGGGTGAGAGTGCGGGAGAGCTGGAGGTGTTCGTATGAGAGGAGGGAGATCGGGAGGAAGAGTCGAGCAGGAAGTCGTGTGCGAGTGGAATCGTGGATGGGGAGCTTCGACAGTGGAATTGAGAGGGAGAGTCGGTGGAAGTGGAACGAGAGAAGAGTTACGGGAAGAGGAGAGTCGTCGTCGAGAGCAGCCAGTGTCGTGGGAGATCGGCTTCTATTTAACGACACTTGTGGTCGTTCGATCGAGACGAGGATCGCAGGATTTACGCCGAATTTGCGGAGAAGCGACTGATTCGGCGCTGAACAGCGGGATTTCAGCGGGATTCCGGGGATTTCAGTCAGGATTTCGGGCAGATATCGTGGATCCGTCGGGTATGATTTTGATGATGATTTTTTTGTTCTCCTGGTTAATACATAGAGGTTAACAAATGCCCCCCAACAAATGTGATACGCGCCCAGAGCGAATCACGTTTGTTGTATGTTGATTGACCTTGTGGATCTCTAGATCTAGATGTCACACCAAGGCTTTCATTCGGTGGATCTCCAAAAGTTTATTTGGATGTCACACTACAACTTTCATTTAGTGGATCTCCAAAATTCTGCTTGGATGTCACACTATGATTTTCTTTTAGTGGATTTCCAAAATTTTACTTGGATGTCACTCTAATTTTCTTTCTCCATAGATCTCTTGAGTGTATCAAAAGATGGTTGAAAGATTGATTTCTTTTGCTCTATGTTTTGTGCTGCGGACGTTGATGGAGAATCGTCTGATTTGTCTTTATTGACTTGTCAGGTGATTTTTGTACCTTCGGCCCTATGCTTTCTGCTTTGGCGGGCTTGTTGAAGAAGTAGATGCCGGTGACCTAAACCCTTAGATTTGTATTAGGTCGGTGGCGAAAAGTCATCGGTCCAGAGCTTTGTGCATAACGGACTTGTTGATGACAGAATCCTCTTAGTTCAGCCTTGGGCTTTTCACGAACTTTGGGATAATTTTCTTCGGTCCTTTGCTTTGTGCTTTGACGGACTTGTTGAAGAAGGATTCCTTCGATCCTCGCTTTGTGCTTTACGGATTTGTTGAAGGATTTGCAGGTTTTGGATTCAATTGATAGTACCGAACGTAGGTAGTATCTTGATCCTTAACCACTTGAGAAGACTTTAATCTGAATCACTTGAGTTCGTCAGATTGGGAGAGCTAGATTTGATAGCTCTTTGTCCTCTGGTTGCTGAGATGGGGGTTCCTCTACTACGGCCTTTCTTATGGCTTGTTGAGTAGACGGAGCTGCCAACGATCCGGTCATATTTGGGCTTGTTGGATCCGACCTCTTACACCCATTCAGGCTTCAGACTCGAGCTATGGGAATTGCGCTCCCCAATGCTGATTTCACTGAAGTTGACGGATTTGGAGTCATCCTTTGTGGTTTTGGATTTTGGAGCCTACGAACATTTGGTAGTTGCTCGGGACTCAGCTTTCCACTGGAACTTTTGATTCTCCAGTCATTTAGGAGAATTTTGTAGACTACGATCACTTGAACTGGTCGAGTCAAATTTGCCTTCGTTCTTCCTACAGTCCCTACTGACGGGTTGACGAAGTGGGGGTTCCGCTACTACGGCCTTTCTTATGGCTTGTTGAGTAGACGGAGCTGCCAGCGATCCGGCCATATTTGGGCTTGTTGGATCCGACCTCTTACACCCATTCAGGCTTCAGACTCGAGCTATGGGAATTGCGCTCCCCAATGCTGATTTCACTGAAGTTGACGGATTTGGAGTCATCCTTTGTGGTTTTGGATTTTGGAGCCTACGAACATTTGGTAGTTGCTCGGGACTCAGCTTTCCACTGGAACTTTTGATTCTCCAGTCATTTAGGAGAATTTTGTAGACTACGATCACTTGAACTGGTCGAGTCAAATTTGCCTTCGTTCTTCCTACAGTCCCTACTGACAGGTTGACGAAGTGGGGGTTCCACTACTACGGCCTTTCTTATGGCTTGTTGAGTAGACGGAGCTGCCAGCGATCCGGCCATATTTGGGCGTTTGGATCCGACCTTTTACACTCATTCGAACCTTAAACTTCAGGCTGTTGAAAGACTTCAAGCTTTTCCGGCTCAATTTTGTAGGAGTGTGTAGCCACAAAACTCTTTTTCTTGACCTTTGAGTCTTGGTTTGTTGGAGAAGACGGTGTCTTTAACATTTAAAAGATCACCTGCATATACTTTGGAAAACAAATACTTGTATTCTTTAGCACAAAAGAATATCTGGATTGATAATTTTAAATATTTATTCGGAGATCTCGGCACGCAGCGCGATGTCGACCCGAATAAATATTTAAAATGCCCCCTGTCTCGCAGGGTCATTTTTAGGATGGAATAAACTTGGAATCTTTGATTTTAAATATTCATTTGGAGATCTCGGCGTGTAGCACGATGTCGACTCAAATGAATATTTAAAATGCCCCCTGTCTTGCAGGGACATTTCGGATAGGCTTTGTATCTTCGAGATTTTAAATATTTATTCGAGGATCTCGGCACGCAGCGCGATGTCGACTCGAATAAATATTTAAAATGCCCCCAGTCTGATGAGGGATTTTGAAATGCATTCTTGTTATACAAGAGAATTCCAAAATATAAGCATGCATTGATAAATATGCATATAAAATTTTGATCATCACAAAATACATCAGATATGAAATTTTCATGCGTGATATTTCTTTAAATGTCGACCGTTGATCGGTGGCATGGGCCTTTGACCGTTCAGATCGATCAACTGATATGCTCCTCCTTGGTACACCTTCTCGATGACGAAGGGGCCTTCCCAATTTGATACGAATTTGCCACCGATTTTCCGGTGTGGGATGATTGGTCTTCTCAGCACCAGGACCAACTCTTCTTCTTGAAATGATCGAGGACGCACCATTCGATCAAAAGACTTTGCCATTCTTCCTCGGTAGATTTCTAGATTTTGTTGAGCTTGTAACCTGAGTTCATCAAGTGCGTCGAGCTGTTCCATTCTGAGGCGGGCATTTTGCTCTTGAGTGAGGTCATTCTGGATTGCTACCCGGAGTGACGGTAGCTTAATCTCTAATGGTAGTACAGCTTCCGCACCGAATACTAGAGAGTAAGGAGTGGCTTTGGTCGGCGTCTTGTAGGTTGTACGGTATGCCCATAGCGCTTCTGCCATTTTTGTATGCCATTCTCTTTTGTTTTTGGTAAGGATCTTCTTCAATAATTTTACCAACGTCTTATTAAAGGCTTCAGCCAAACCATTAGCCCTTGGATTGTATATGGACGAATATCGCCAATCGATTTTATGCCGATCAACGAACTTGTAAATTTTTGTACTTTTGAATGCAGTACCGTTGTCTGAGATTATCCGGCGTGGTACACCGAATCTGTAGACGACATTATGGGTAAAGAAATTAATCACATGCTCCGATGTGACCTCTCTGAATGGAGCTGCTTCTGCCCACTTGGAAAAGTAATCCGTAGCTGCTAGAATGAAGCGATGTCCCGCTGAAGATGGTGGATCTATCGGTCCGATAATATCAGTACCCCAGCATTCAAATGGCCAGGATGCTATTGTTGGGTGCAGTGGATTTGGTGGTTGATGTATAACATCACCGTGAATTTGACATTCGTGGCACCTCTTTGCGTGGTCAATACAATCTCTGACCATTGTCGGCCAATAATAACCCATTCTTTTGATTTTAGCAGCCATCTTAGGACCTGACTGATGTGCTCCGCAAAGTCCTTCGTGGACTTCCGTCACCACTTTATCAGCTTCCTTGGTCCCCAGGCACCTTAGCCACATTTGATCAAAAGCTCGTCTGTATAACGTATCATTAACAAATGCATATCGCAACGCTCTTTTTCGAATTTGTGCGGCCATAGACTTTTCTGTCGAGAATTTATTTTCTTTGAAGTAGTCAATGAATGGCTGTCTCCAATCATTTTCGACTTCAATATCTAAACAATGCCACCACGATTCTGAAGCTTGACTAGCTTTACGTCTCTTGGCCGTATGATATCCTTCTGGATAATTTTCTATAATGATTTGATGGAGAAGTTTAGGGTCAACTGGAGTTTCATCCTGCTGACTTGAATTTGATACTTCTTCTACCATCGGGAATTGTAATAGAGCGGGTTCCAAGACCCTACGGTTGTAAACTCCGATGAATATAGGCTTCTCCTCATTGGAATTTGCCATTTCCTTGGCCAATTTGGCCAAACAGTCTGCTTTGACATTCTGTCCTCGAGGAATTTGAACTATTTTAACATTCGGCACCTGCTTCAGGAGCTCAATGGTTCGCCGGTGGTAATGAGCCAACTCAACCTTGGAAATCTTGTAGATGCCCAAGACTTGATTTATCACAAGTTGAGAGTCGCCGAAAATTTGAAGATTTTGAATTTTGACGTCAATTGCAATCTCCAGCCCTACTATTAGAGCTTCGTACTCGGCTTCGTTGTTCGTCCGAGGTTCAGTCAAACTGAATGAGAACCTCATTATGCCTCCCTCGGGTGCTACGAAAATGAGACCGATGCCGGCTCGGGCTCTTGCAATATTTGGAGGTCGGACAGGTCTAATCGATGATGCACCGTCAAAGTACATCTCCCAGAACGGTAGCTTTTCATCCTCCTCGACCTTCATTATTTGCTCATCGGGCAAATCATCATTTAATGGGGAATCTACTGGGATCGCATGTGCAGCAAGAAAATCTGCCAATGCTTGACCTTTCACTGCCTTCTGTGGCATGTATATGATTTCAAACTGCAATAACAATACTGCCCACCGGGCTAGGCGACCTGTCAACGCTGGTCTTGTCATCAAGAACTTCAGCGGATCGATCTTCGATATCAGGGTGATTTTATGGGATAGCATATAGTGACGGAGTTTCTGAACTGCAAAAATCAGCGCCAAACAATGCTTTTCAATAGGAGAATAACGACTTTCTGCTCCAATCAACCTTCGACTGATGTAGTAGAGCGCATTTTCTTTGCCTTCTTCATTATTCTGGGCCAATAGTGCTCCGAGGGACTCTTCTAATGCTGCCGTATACAGTATAAGAGGCTTTCCCGGAATTGGCGCTGCTAGAATGGGCGGATTCAACAGATATCTTTTGATGCTGTCAAATGCTTCCTGGCATTCTTCGTCCCATTTGAAACGGACATCTTTCTTCATTAATTTTGAAAATGGCTGGCATCTACCCGATAGATTTGATATGAATCTCCGAATAAAAGCCAGTTGTCCTTGCAGCGAGCGAAGCTGTCGAAGGTTTCTTGGTGGTGGCATCTCCGTGATTGCCTTAATTTTGTTGGGGTCGATCTCTATGCCTCGATGACGAACAACATAACCCAGGAATTTACCGGAGGAGACCCCGAATGCACACTTGAGAGGATTCATCTTCAGATCGAATTTTTTGATTCTCTCAAATACAATCCTGAGATCTTTTAAGTGATCTTTTCGGCCAAGACTTTTGACAACAAGGTCATCTACATAGCACTCGACCTTCTGATGTATCAAATCATCAAATATATGAGTCATTGCCCGCTGGTAGGTGGCACCAGCGTTCTTCAAGCCAAAGGGCATGACTGTGTAGCAGAAAATTCCGATGGGCGTCCTAAATGATGTATGCTTTTCATCTTCGGGTGCCATCTTGATTTGATTGTATCCTGACGATCCATCCATAAAGGAGAACATGTCGTAGTTGGACGTATTGTCCACCAGGAGTTCGGATACAGGGAGTGGAAAATCGTCTTTTGGGCACGCCTTGTTGAGGTCCCGAAAGTCGATGCAGATACGAATCTGCCAGTTCTTCTTCTTCACTGGGACGATATTTGCGATCCAATAAGCATATTTTTCTTCTCGGATGAAGCCTGTCTCAATAAGCTTCTTCGTCTCTGCAATCACCTGTTCTTCAATTTCTAGTCTCATTCTCCTTGGAGCTTGTTTGACAGGTGCTACATCCGGTTTGATTGCTAATCTGTGAACTGCTACATCAGGGGATAAGCCGGGCATCTCAGCATATGTCCAGGCAAAGCAATTCCTGAATTCACAGAGGAGCTCTTTTATTTCTTCTATTTAGTCTTTTGATAGAATGACACTGACAAAGGTCAGGCAAAGATCTTCCTTAGTCCGAGAAGATATAGTTGAAAAGCGATGGGATTTCTTGAAGGATTCTTCAAAATGTCGACCATCAAGAACATTGTATGTAAGGGTCATCTTTGGGACCCACTTTTGATGAATTTCTTTAATGATGGATCTCTAAGGGTACATACTAGATGTCACACCATTCTTTTATATATTTTTTCCTAGAGATGTTGATCTCTATATTTATTTTCTCTTATGTCGGGACCTTTTGGCAGTGGATTCTTGGATATGTATTCAAGTGTCACACCCCGATGCTCACCGTACATATATTTATTCTTTCTTTGCACTACCGTCATAAAAGATGGTAGATTTTAGCTCTATTGGGACCTTTCAGTGATGGATCTTTGGACATAAGAATCAAATGTCACATCCTGATATTCACCGTATAGAGCTTTATTCTTTCTTTGCTCTACCATCATAAAAAAATAGTAGTTTTTAGCTCTATCGGGACCTTTCAGTGATGGATCTTTGGACATAAAGACCAAATGTCACATCCTGATGTTCACCGTACATATATTTATTCTTTCTTTGCACTACCGTCATAAAAGATGGTAGATTTTAGCTCTATTGGGACCTTTCAGTGATGGACCTTTGGACATAAGAATCAAATGTCACATCCTGATATTCACCGTATAGAGCTTTATTCTTTCTTTGCTCTACCATCATAAAAAAAATAGTAGTTTTTAGCTCTATCGGGACCTTTCAGTGATGGATCTTTGGACATAAAGACCAAATGTCACATCCTGATGTTCACCGTATAGAACATAAAATTTTAGCTGCTACTATAGCATTTGAATGACTAGCCAAAGATGGAAAGAGAAACCAATCCCCAGCGGAGTCGCCAGAAATCTGTGGGCTCCGAAAATTCGGCCCCGGCCTCCGCTCGCTTTTCTTATTCGGCGAGGGAGTTTTAACTGAATAAGTTCCGAGGTAAATTTTGGAAGGCATATGGGTTTGTAGATAAGACACTACCCAGAGATTTCGCCCTCATTTGGTGAGGACTTTATGATCTGAGTTCTGGTTTCCTATAGGCGCAAGCCCCTATAGTTAATTACCCCTCCCGATCACGAGAGAGAACTTTCGATTAAGGCTAGTCGTCAATCAGATACGTAGAGAATACGTGTTATCTGGCATATAGTAGCAGCAATTGGTTTTGATATTGGTAGAAATTGGATTTGGAAATTTGAGAATTGGGTTTGGAAATAGTTGGAGAATTTGGGAATTTGGAAAGGGTTTGAAAAGTTTGATACTTAAAATAGAAACTTCACCATCTAACACTTAAAGCGAATGGTGGGGGAATGGATGATGGACCCGATCAAGATCCCATGGTTCCGTCGTCCCGGGTCATCGTGGTCCCTGGTCTACTTAGTCAGAGGAGGTAGTCGACCCAACCTGACAGAAGGATCCTTGTCGGCAGCCATGGGTTGCTTCGTCCAAGGGAACCTTGTAGACCGGGGTTGAATGTTTGTCTAAGGGGACAAATTTGGATCCACCTTAGCTAACAGAGGGCTTTGTGCCCTATCGATCATATCCTATTGATTCATATCTCAAGGATTTAACGTCATTAAGGAGCGTATTGGCTCTGGCCATAACCGCTATCTGTGGTGCCATTTGACGGCAAAACCACTCGGTTCAGAGGGCCCCGGGTCATAACCGTTTACCTGCAGTGCCATTTGGCGGCGAAACTGCCGGTTAGAGGACACGTACCACGTCCTTACTGGCAAGAGATTGTTTGAGAATGGATCCTAGTGATATTTTCGACTAGGCATTTGGCTCTTTGTGAGCTAGAGTAAATTCCAATTTGTCCACCCCGGCAAACTGTTGCGGAGGGTGGACGGATTTTGCTTTAAGTTTTTTGATGGATTAATTTCATTTTAAATATTTTTGGGATTTTGAGATCTTCTGGAATTTTTGGATTTTTGGATGGAGCTTTGGATTTTTGGATTTTCGTGGGTATTTGGGTGGAGCTTGAAAGTGTTTGGAATGGACTTTTGGGAGATAATTGAAAATATTTGAAAACCCCTCCGGTTGAGATCTGAATTCAACACGGCCATCATCGGGGTGTTCGGGGTCATTTCTCTTTATGGATTAAACCTTGTCACTCTGTCGGGCTGTCGACAGAGGATCGGGTTTCGTAGGCTTTATGCCTTTGAGAGTGAATTCTCATTGTTATAGGCCTTGAAGGCCTAATATGGATGTTTTGAGACAAATATAACGATCGCCACAACCGTATATTTGTTTATTGGTTCGAACCCTGTCGACTTCTATTGACTCGTATAGAAGGATCGGGTTCGAACTTGAATTCACTTGCCAACCCGCGCAGCATCCCTAGACGTCACGTGTGTACCAATAACACGCTCGCCGGGGCCCATGCGGGTTTTATAATTATTTTTACCCCTTTTAGTGTACCTATGTGTATACAATTTATAGTGCACGTGCGGGGGTATTCTTGGAATAGACGCCTTCTGTCTGCTTGTACGAATGTTGCAGATCCGGTGGCGTGGCGTTGTAATTGTGGACGCCTTCTGTCTGCTTGTATGAGTGTTGCAGATCCGGTGGCGTGGCGTAGCAGCTTCTGGATAGAATTGTTAGCTGCTTCGTACAGGTAGACTGTCGTGCACTATTTGTTGATTCTTGTAGGTGGGTCATAGTGCACTAACTAATCTCCTGCCTTGGGTTGTAGAAACTCATAGAAATTTGTAGTTTTTATGCATTCTGCTGTGATTCTGGTCTTTACGATACAGCCACTACTGCTGGAGGTAGATATATTCATCCTTAAACTAAAGTTGACTACAGGATACTGCATTTACTGTAGTCTGTATGCATCTACACAGGGGTGGCACGTGACATGTACATCTGTCTTTGTAGAGAGCTAATATGTGTTGCAGATCTTTTGATGTTATAGAAGGGCCTTCGTATTTATCACAGTTCTTCTATATTTTGTACATAAAGGATCTTCTACTATGACTTGAAGGAGTTTCCATTTGTTGTACTTATTCATCCATATTTGTAGGCGGGATATTGGGTGTATAATAAACTTCCTACAGTAATTCATAGGTACTTGCATTTATGGAATTCCACCTGCCTTTGCTTGCATGATCAACATAAATTTGCACACCAACTATCATCATTGGTAGAAAATTTAACCGCCAGGGATTCTGTATAATTTGTTTGCAACCAAACTATACCTTCCTTCTGATTTTTTTTTTGCTTATTGAGTTCAACGTATCTGTTTGTAATAAATTCATAGTTCTCATTTACATTTGAACTGCAAGGTATTACTACCTCCACTTTGATGAGTCGTAACCTCTTGTAGGTGGTAGAAGCATTCGTTCTTCCCTTTGTTATAGTGGACTGTATGAATACCCCAACACTTATTGCATGCTTCTTGTAGATATGTGGATGACAATCTCAACATACCTTTTACATCAATTGTTTGAAATTGTGTTTCAACACGAGTTTCCTATTCATATGAATGGATGATATCTTATATATCAATTGATTCATGAATATCACACAATCAATTATGAAAGAAATGTCTCACATATGAATTACAATATTCATTAAAGCAGCCTTGTGTATCTGTTTGCAATTTAGATTACACATTCTCATTAACCAAACATGGCATTTGAGTCCATATCCAAGTTCAAGCTTCTTTATACTCGTTTGAACTTGAGTCCACCAGTCTTCTATTTATCCCAATGGTGAGCTCATGTTCAAGTTCATTTAGCCTTTCATGGTTTGATTTGAGTTCAGGCTCTTTATTGTTTATGTTAAGTTAGAATGAATTTCAATGTGAGTTTAGGCTCATTCATCTTTTTGAGTTTGAAACACAAGCTTAAGTCCAAAATATGTTCAAGTCATAAATCTGAGTTCAAGTCCAAGTTCTTGTCCACCTTGCAAGTTCAAGTCAAGCTCAAGTTCTTTCTTCAACTCATTTGAGTTCAAGTAGTCCCCTGCTGTCTTGTAGAGTTCAAGTCCGAATGCACAAGTTCAAGTTCAATCTCATTTGCACATTTCTTTTATTTGGGTTCGAGTTTAATTAAGTCCGTTTGATTTAAGTCCACAAGTCCCGTTCTGCTCCAAGTCCTTGTCTGTATTTCAGACAAAATTTCGGCAGCCTCCCGACATCTCCCCCGTTAAGGGGAAAAAACCAAGAGACCGCCTACCCGCCACGTCAATAAAGACGTGCACGGTTGGTGTTGGTGAGACACCGCGGCAGTTGTATTTTTTTGTTTTCTCCCACCACGGCCAATAAAGGCGTGCATGGGGTTTTAAAAAGACATTTTTGAAAGATAACAATTGCTTTCCCCCCGCCCGGGGGTACTTATAAGTGACCCTGCTTCGCCATACGTGCCGCACCGGGGTTCCATCCTACCACGGCCAATAGAGGCGTGCATAGGACAGTTCTCCAGTTTGCCACGAATATTGAAGTAGGGTTTTGGGTTTAGAAAAAGTTCATACCTCCGCGGGGTTGTAGTGGCTGACACGTGGATCGAGGGGTCACTCGCCTACCTCGTCGTAGGTGTCGCGCCGGTTGCCCCTCCCACCACGCTCAATAAAGGCGTGCATGGGCAGACCACCGACTCGACACGTTGGTCGAGGTAAGAGAGTGAAGGGGGGATTATTTTTATTATTATATATATATATTTTTTTATAATTAATGTTAATTAAACAAGATTAATTAAATAATCATTTCTAATTAACCATTTTTAATTAATTATAATTAATTAAAATAATTAATTAGAATTATTAAAGTTAATTAATATAATAAGTTATAATTAATTTAGAATTAATTATAACTTAATTAATATTAATTAATCTTAATAAAATATAATTAATCAACATTAATTAATAATAATTAACTTATGAACTCTGATTAACTAAAAATAATAATTGTAATTAATTATGTTTAATTAATATAATTATATTAAGTCATTTATAATAAATAAATGAAAATTAACTAATCCCTTGGCTCGGCAGATTAAGGGATTTGGCCGTGGAAGCTGGCGTGAAGGGAGAAAGTTACCTTCACAGGAAGCGGCTCCTGTTCTTGCTTCCGATCTAAACGTCGTGGAAGAGGCAAAGTCGAGCGGCCCTGGTAGAGGTAGGATCGGCTTCTCTCCCTCCCTCTCTACCTCTCTCTCTCTCTCTCTCTCTCTCGGCCAGAGGAGGTCGACGGCAAGGGAGGAGTTCGGTCGTTGGCTACAGGGATTTGACGGGAGTAAGCAAGGTTCGTCGGCTCTCTGGTTTGGATCAGGTAGAAGAACGGCAAGAGGATCTGGGGTCGGGTGAGAGTGCGGGAGAGCTGGAGGTGTTCGTATGAGAGGAGGGAGATCGGGAGGAAGAGTCGAGCAGGAAGTCGTGTGCGAGTGGAATCGTGGATGGGGAGCTTCGACAGTGGAATTGAGAGGGAGAGTCGGTGGAAGTGGAACGAGAGAAGAGTTACGGGAAGAGGAGAGTCGTCGTCGAGAGCAGCCAGTGTCGTGGGAGATCGGCTTCTATTTAACGACACTTGTGGTCGTTCGATCGAGACGAGGATCGCAGGATTTACGCCGAATTTGCGGAGAAGCGACTGATTCGGCGCTGAACAGCGGGATTTCAGCGGGATTCCGGGGATTTCAGTCAGGATTTCGGGCAGATATCGTGGATCCGCCGGGTATGATTTTGATGATGATTTTTTTGTTCTCCTGGTTAATACATAGAGGTTAACATTGAATTAATTAATTAATCGGTCAGTTAAATTTTTTTTTATTTTAAATAGACAAGCTAATTAGTTTATTAATTAATAAAGCTCTCAAATTGTAAGTTATGTAGCCTCCGAAGACGATTTTGGCAACTTTCTAACGTCCACTTCGCATGAGAGGAGGTCGGGAGGACACTTGCCCTTTCAAACCCGCTCGGCTGGATATAATTTGACAGTCGAGAGCTTCGGGAGAAGAATCAACCACGAATTGGTATTTATGGCTTCTAATTTGGCGTATGTTAGGAAAATTTAGAATTTGACATTTTCTCGAAATTTCGGCAGCTTTTGTCACCCCCTCCCTGCAAGTGGAGGTTGGGGAGGGCACTCGCCCTTTCAAGTCCGATCATCATATCAAAATTGACGATCAATGGCTTCGAGGGAGGGATCAAACCCAGAATCAGTCTTCAGGTCTTCAATACTCACAGTTTCTTTATTATAATATTTAGGTAATAAACAAATAGAAGTCTGTTTTAATTACTGACTTAGAGTAGACGGGCTTGGGTGAATTGATCGAACAGGCTGGATGCAAAAGATTATATCAGCCTAAGGGAAGTCGGGTCGGACAAGCACGACATTGGTTCTCAATCAAGCCAATCACAGGAGAGGTATTACATGGGGATGGGACAATCGCGACTATTACACACGAAAGAGGGAGAGTGGCACGTGGGATCGTAGTCGGAAGTGAGAGTCACGTGCAGTAGGTCTAGCTGGAGGGGGGCTCTTGCAGTCGAGAGATGTTGTACACAGACGACAGAGTGGGGTTTGGTCGGAGGCCCAACTTGTGGGATTGATCGAACACGGGAGGAAGTTCGATGGGGTTCTTTATGCTTGCGACTGAGAGAATCTGATGCCTAAGAGTTCAAATGAGCGAGTGGGAGAGAATCCTACCATGTGAGGGAGTTTTGTGTCGAGAGTGTGGCAGTTGCAAGATCATGCGTAAGTGGCGGTAGTGGGAGCCGACCGGGTTGGTTGGTTAGAGGTCAACAATCACTAGCTACAAGTAATAAAATTGCCAAAATAGAGAAAAATCAGGCCTCACACCACTATAAAGAGATGAATTCTATGAGAATAAGATAGTTATAGTTGCACATGTATCACAACCGAAAAAATTACACATCTCATAGCAATCTCAAAATTAAAAATTTGAAGAGATTTTATTCAAGCCAAAATTATAGAATAAAATGCCTCAAAATAATTATTTAAAGGCTCATCATCCCCTAAGCTAGTAGATATGGCCAACAAAAAAAATCAGCCCAATTCAGTTTCAGTTAAACTAAAATACAAAAATCGAATTTTCATGGATAAATGTTGCAACAGAACCCCAATTCAAACTATCCAAACCAACGACAGCATCTTAAAAATAGAAGATCACTATATGCAATATGGAATATAGCATTCAGCAATAGAAAACCCATGGAGGTGAACTGCAGGTTACAAAAATAGATCAATCAAGAAGGAAAAAATTGTGTCTGATAGCAAGCTTATCCAAGGCCAAATTCTCTTGTACCACGAAAACAAAAATAAGCCTCCATCCATGAAAAGCAAACCGCTAGCCAACCATATCAAATAGAAGAATGAAGTGCATAATCCAAAGTAGTGAACATATTATAATACTTGAATCTGACATCAACCAAAATCTGAGCTAGCCAGAAGTCATGCCAAACCACAAAAGCTAACCTAACACCACAAAATCAAATTACTAGAGAACACATCCTCTTCTTGAAAGAAATCATCATAATCATGCTTAAAGTATCTTCATTTGAAAATTATTATATAAAACAACTACCAAGCAGATGAAACTAAAATCATATTGGTTAAGTCATTTATTCGCTTGACATTTGCGCCAAGTATAAACTTGTAGATTTCCATCATATAGCCATAAGTTTAATGAACGGTAAAGAAACATCATCACCATCATTTATAAAACCATTTCGTGTTAAACTTGCGCTGTTTGTGAAGCGATAAATACCTGAGTGATCAAGCACACAAGGAGTTTTATTCTTCAGAATTTCTGACAAAATTCTTGTTGTATCAACCTCCCTCAGCGCATCACAGCTTATATAAGCACATAACCTCTTAGCAGACTTGAACCATGGAGAATTCAGAACGAAGTTCTGAATTTCCGTATCTGTGAAAAATGACAAGTGACGAAAGCATAAGTTTTTCAATTTCCTGTAGTTTGGAAACAACGAGCAATCTACAACTCAACATAGAAAAGACCATTCTACTGAATAGTTAACTGCAGTTAGAATATCATAGAAAGTCATAATTGGTGGTTAGTTGATGAATTTATTAAATTAGAGCACGGAAGAGTTTAAGTGCAATAAAAATTCAATGATGGGCCATCAAATCATTCACGTTTTTTTACTGAAGCCCATATATAACCATTGGCCAACAAGAGTATGACTATGAGGCATTGCATGGGCAAATACTGTAGCATGCGTAAACTAAGCTTATTATTTAAGAATAAGTTACCTTTGAGTTATGAAAATTACCATCAACAATCATTCAAATTACTTGCATATATTACAACCATTCAACCTCATTGTGGTCTCGAGACTCGAGTTGTTAGCCAAGAAGCAGCACATTGGATTTAAACATGGCTGAACCCACGCACTATAATGAGTCAGTTGATTCATATAAAACCATAAATATATTAAGATTGCATATTTTTATTTTTAAATATATTATTATATAAATAAAATGTATCTCTTCTTTTTATTTATGTATAGTTCATTATAAAATATTTTTTAACTAAGATTTATATAGCGATACTTTAAAAAAATTGAAGCAAATGAACCTGACACTATTTGTGATGATAATAACAATTCAAATAAATTTGTATAGAAATCAATTTAGATGACATTCTTGCAGGTCCTGTATTATGAAAAAAAAATTATGATATTTTTAAAATTGACAATTTTTGGCCCCACACTAAAGAAATCCTAGCTCTGCCACTAATTGTAATCCAAGAGATTCTAAGTTTGAGGACTAGCATATGCAAATGTTTGTGAGATTTATTCTCTGGTTCTCACTTTTAAAAAAGAGAAAAAAGTAAAAACAGAAGAAACGCTAAATGTTGCTCTCTATTTTTAACTAAGGATATATTAATAATCCAACTAAAAGCAGTCGAGACCAACTTAGCTTTCATAATATTTACTTTTAGTATTAGCCTTAAATAACAGGAATCCTGTTATAGAAGTGGAGTCAGAGCAATGAGACCATTCCAACCATGGCAAAGCCACCGCTAGTGAAGCCTTCAAAACAGTTTTCACATATGACAAAAACCACCACATATCCACTATAAGCACATGATAGACTGTTACGAATCAGCCTAAACCGGCCCAGGAGGGGCTGGTACGGACATACATGAGGTGGACTAAGCCACCTCCTCTTAAACCCATTGCTTAAGTGGGTGGGTCCCACCTCCTTGGGCGGCAACTAGAAAGAGAGGAGGGGGGAGGTTCACGCAAGATAGCAAATTGAAATAAAATTATATTAGGAAGCTTTTAATTAGGAAGGATGTATTTAAAGATGATGAGAGGCTAGGGTTAGGGCATGCATAATTTGAGTTGTTCTTTTGGAGAGTTCCTTGGTCTCTTGGGGTCTAGATCTACAATCTAGAGATAGGGAGAAAGATCCCCTCTCAAATTGAGGATCAATTGTATCTCGCTTTGAGTTTTGCATTGCTTTGTTTCCACTATTGCAATATATTGTTTCTAGATTGATTTGTCCAAGTTTCTTGTTTTTTCTCGCTATTTTAAACCAATTATTGCTAGGGTTGCTTGCGAACTCAAGTAAATCCGTTAGGATTACTTGCGAACTCAAGTATTTCCTATCATAGAACTCTGTGAGAACGATCCTTGGCTAAAGATGTGAGGTTTGGATAGCCAGTCTGTGAGCGTTGAAGATTTATAGCTCTAGCAATACAGAAGGTGCATGCACAACGATAATCTACAACGAACTTTGAGGAAGGTAAACTCAGTCTAATACATGGATGATGATATGAGGGTCGACTAGCCAAGTATGAGTGACAATCTAGAGTTCTGGTAATAGAAGACACCACATTCCAAATCGCAGAAATCGTAGAATAAGGTAAAGACACAGGTATAACTCTAATACCTTAAAACCCACCGTTGTTCAGGCTAATGGTTCATTCAAAAGTGCCTGACAGTATGAAGTAAAAGTGGGTATGGTTGTAAACCTGCAATCACTTGATACCTTTATAATGCCAAAATATACTCCAAAAACATTGAAATCATTCCATTGTGAATCATGCAATAGAGTTGCAAAACAAGTGCACAATCATCCCTCTATCTCCTTTCATAAGGCTTCATCGGGACTTCATAATACCAAGCAAGAGGACCCATGACCATCTTCAAACGCCCTCCACATAATCAGAGCTTGTTAGAGAAATTAATTGGTTTTTCATCTCAAGACTAAGGCTTTGTTTGGGACGGCTTTCTTGCTGCTTCTTAAAGAAGCTTTCTAGTTCAATAATTAAAATTTTTGTACTAGAAAGCTGCTTTAAGAAGCAACAAAAAAGCCGTCCCAAACGAAGCCTAAATTAGTGAGATTGCCTATCCAGAGAAGGAAGTCAATGTTTACTAGTTGGGATTCAAAACAAAACATCTAATAGAAAAATAATAGTGTAATTGAAAATAATAATATTATAGCATCTACTACTTTGGCTTCAGTTAGCTCATACTTGACACGTGCCTCTAAACAATTTCGAATGGCAAACTGACCGAGTTATGCAAGGATTGTGTCCAGCATTATTTCAAATACCCAAAATTTTAAAAAGATGAGATGAAAATTTCTTCTAAAAATTATATCTCAATTTTTGGATATCTAAAAAGTTATCAAAACTATTTTTATAAAATTCTAAATTTTATTTTGATTATTTTGCTATATAGAAGTATAAATATATAAATGATAATATTAGCATTTTATGATTAATTTTTTAAATTTAATAAAATTTCTTATAATATTTAATTTGACTGTTCACCTAACTAATATATTGTAGTAAATTAGGAATTAGTGACCTACAACTGCTGGTAAACTAAGGGACAGCTGTAGGGGAGAATTAGTTAGATGTAATGCTTAAACACGCATATAATGAGCTATAAGAAGCCATCCCTACTTATCTTTTCCATCCCAATTCCATAACAGCAGCTGGAGGCTTGATAATTGTGATTAGGGGGGCTCGGCACAGTAAAACAAAGAAGAAAAAAAAAGTAGGAAAAAAATAAGGGAAGAAGGAAAGAAGAAAAGGAGGAGAAGAAGAGGAAGAAAAAGGGAAGAAGAAGAGAGGAATAAAAAGGGAAGAAGAGAAGAAGAGGAAAAAGGAAGAGAAGGGGAAGAGGAGAAATCAACATTTTTAATAAAAATTATTTTTAGCATTTTCTTCTACAAATTGAGTTTAAATTCGAAGTTAGGTTAAAATATTATCTTAAGTTAATTGATTTAGCTTTGATTTGATAATTGATGACTTTATCTTAACTTGAGAAATTATTATTATAAAGTTGTTTATTGAAGAATAAGATGTTGAGGCAATAAATATCAGGAAATTCATCCAGAAAAATATCCTATAATTCATGTGAGATATTCAATCTCTAATATAAAGAGCAAATTATTCTTAGGTACACTATTATTAATTTATATAATCCATTGAATAATTATGTGCATACAAGTATATATTTTTCATATTGCGCATAGCATACCATATTTGTAGCATAGGCTGCGGCGTGATACTGATGTTCCTCAAAATCAATTTGGATTCATGCCGGGGTAGGTCGACTATGGAAGCCATACATTTATTAAGAGGTTTGATGGAGAAATATAGAGAAAATAAGGAGGATCTACATATGATATTTATTGATTTAGAAAAAGCATATGATAAAGTTCCAAGAGAAGTGCTATGGAGAGTTCTTGAAAAGAAAGGAGTCAATAATGCTTATATTCAAATCATTAAAGATATGTATGCAGGAGCTATTACTTGTGTTCAAACACAAGGTGGATTGACCGAGTATTTTCCTATTTCGGTTGGGTTACATCAAGGATCAGCCTTAAGCCCATATCTTTTTGCTTTAGTCATGGATGTTCTCACTAGACATTTGCAAGAGGATGTACCTTGGCGTATGATTTTTGCTGATGATATTCTTCTTGTTGATAAGACTAGAGAGGGAATTGAAGGTAAACTTGAATTATGGAGGTCAACCTTAGAGTCTAAAGGTTTTCGCTTGAGTAGAAGTAAAACGGAATATATGGAGTGTAATTTTAGTAGTAATAGACCTAGTGAGGGGATTGTGACTTTGGGCGATCAAGTCATTAATAAGAGTACACGTTTTAGATATCTTGGATCTGTTGTTCAGAGTGATGTGAAATAGATGGAGATATTATCAGCAGAATTCAAGTTGGATGGTTGAAGTGGAGGAATGCATCGGGCTTGTTATGTGATAGAAATGTACCCCTCAAACTTAAGGGAAAATTCTATAAGATGGTAGTGAGACCTGCAATGCTTTATGGTGCCGAATGTTGGCCATTAAAAGAGAAGCATAATACTAAGTTAAGTGTGGCAGAGATGAGGATGCTCAGGTGGATGAGAGTGGCTTTACCCTTAGAGATAGGATGCGAAATGAGCATATACGTGAAAAGGTTGGAGTAGCTGCAGTAGAAGATAAGATTAGAGAGAGTCGCCTTAGATGGTTTGGTCACATAAAACGGCGGCCTTCCGATGACCCGGTTAGGAGAGTAGAGGTATTAGATTTGACTTATGTTAAGAAAGGTAGGGGTAGACCTAAAAAGACTTGGTTAGAAAATATTAGGAATGAACTTTCTTTATTAGAGTTAAATGAGAATTTGACTTTTAATAGGACACAATGGAGAAAAAGGATTCATGTAGCCGACCCCACGTAGTGGGATAAAGGCTTGATGTTGTTGTTGTTGCATAGCATACCATATTAACCAGTCTACTACATTTCATTGAATCGCCGATTTAAAATTTTAAATGAGCCTAAAATATATTAATTAGCTCAATTCATCATATTTTTAGGTAGAATATAATGTTTATTCAAGCAAAAAGAGATTGATTATTACATATCATGTTACCTTTAAAGCATAGTAAACAGATCAGTTGATAATGGTAAACAGATCAGTTGATAATAGTAAACAGATCAGTTGATAATAGATGAGTATCAATGTTGAGAAATTTAATTATCGATGATAATGATAATAATTTGAAAAATGTTCAGAAAATGTCATGTTATGTGAGATAGGTTGACAAACTATGATAACATGTATTGAGGAGAAGAGAGTATCAGAATAATTTGACCTTATTGTCTTCAAGAAATGCTAGAACATTTACAATATCAAATCACCAAAATCAAAATCTAACATCAAAACACAGGATTGGACCTTTGCAAAAGTGTCAAGTATTTAAACTCTCTTCGGAAATGAATGGCTTGACATCTCATCCAAATGCTTGAAAGCTCCAATAATCAACCCAAATATCCCCTTCATTATGCCATCATCATATGGAGCATTTGGTGATGTTATTCTTGTATTTCACTAAGACAAGATGCAATAGAAACTTTCACATCCATGCTGAGAGCCCAGAAGATCCTTGGCAATCAATGTCTTCATAATAGGTTGAACATCAGTCAACATTGAAGTAGATGGAGGTTGCTCTATTCTTGACAATAAACTTTCAGCTTTATCAATAAGCAGCAGAAGTTGTTATAAATCGAATGGAGAAGATGTCAGCTTATTCCTGATGTCTTTGACCCCATCCTCCAGTATTAAATCATTAAGTAACATTTGCACACCTTTTAATAGTATGGAGACTTAGTGGCTGCAAACACTTACATCATTCAAAACAAAGCGCAAACCTCAGAATCTTATATAATTCAATTTTGTGTATCTCGAGAAGTTCTATATGGGGATGAGAGAGGTCGCAGGTACGACAATAAGGGCTGCAAGCTCTCGATCCATCGCAGGCGCACACAAGACCACCAATCCAAGCGTTCGGTTCTTCCCAGACACATGCAAAAAACTTTTGGTCGCACGCCTCTCGCATCCTATTTGGTCACAAGCATGCGGGAGGAGTTCACAAGACGTTTGACATTCTCGAGACCACGGGGTTCTCGCTTGACTGCTCCAGATGAGACGCACGAGGCATTTGTCTCTCAATCAAACGCAATCGAATGCAGAGACCATGGGGTTCATACTCGACTCCTCCAAACCATACGCAGGAGATTATCATCTCTCTCGATCAAATGCAAAGATCGTGGGGTTCACGCTCGACTCCTCCGAACGAGACGCACGAGACATTCGTCTCTCTCAATTGAACGCAGAGACCGCGGGATGAAGCACTCTCCTCCTATTGATTGTACGCATGTAGGAACGAACAAGCCGAAATATGCTCCCTTTCGTTTTTGAAGGGAAGGCGGAAGGTCGACTATGAAGACACAGAAGTTTAAAAAAATACTCATAATTTCGGTAACGGCAATGAAGGCTCTGATACCATGTTAAATTCCCTATTTATAAATCTATACAATATGTCTAAATAAAGAAACAAATAACTATAGAATCATGCATAATTGTCTTAATAAAATACTTCCTAAATCAGCCACCCAAATATAAAAGAAGATCAGCGTGATCCAGATAAGCCTCCCACGAATCCCCAAGCTGGTCGTGAAATCAAGGGCCAAGGGACAGTTGAGATTTAACATATATAAACATGCCAAAAGTCTATAATGCATTAGAAGAAATTTTTAAAAAATAATGTGTAATAATGGACATGAAAATAAAAATTTTGTAAGTAATTGATAAGTAGAGTGCATTTGACAATTCAAAACTTAACAGATGCATTTTTTGTCCTTAAAAATACTCAAGCTCGTTGCTCAAAAATCAATCTTTTATATATTTAAATATCAAAGAACGCTTTTCTTTAAAATTTATTATTACACTTAATTAGCTTTATCTATAATAAAAAATGCACATAATAGTTCAAAAGAACAACAAGCATATTATTATTTCCCTCTCGTATGTTTGAACCTTATATCAAAATTATTTATTATGTTTAGCGTTTAGCTCATCAAATATTATGATAACAATTTTTCAAAAAAAAGGAAAGGAGCATGTGAGACTATAAGTGACTCAACTTATCATGTATCCTAATATTATGGATGGATATACAATTTTAAGAAGTAAAATAGAAAAAAAGGTACATAATGCAACTTAAAGATTTCTAGTATGTATAAATTGTTTATAAAAGTATTAGAAGATCTGAAATATATTTTGGTGATTTAAATTACACATGCTTCTATATGAATGAGTATGACAAATCTATTAAAGAATGAGATATATTTTATAATGATCTAGTTAGATAATTTTTTTACTAGATCCTAAGTTAAAAGATAAGTCATCAGTTAAGTGAGTGGGAAATGTGTTTGCCTAGATTCTTCGCCTTTGCTATGCCTTATGGTTGAGTGGAGAGAGATCAAAATAGGATGTGACATTATTTGTTTAAGAACATCTCAAGACCCATCACTTTTGATGGAATCTTCTACCTTAACAAAGTTCACAATAACTAATTCAAGTCTCCATCAGCACTTGCATAATTGAGAAAATAAATAAATATTATAATATAAAACAAAATAACAATGAAGTTAACTAAGCACTCACATACTACAAGAAACCTACAATGCTCTGCTTAATAGCCTCGATACTACATCAAAAATGCCGCAACCCCTATGTACCTTTAGCTCTCTCTTTCAGCTAAGGTTTGAAATTGTGTAATCAAGTATGAGGGGTTTCTTTTTGTGAGGCGAGCTGTAAGGCTCATAATTAAACTATTAAACTAATAAAAAATATGAAAGTAATAAGAAACATATCAATATCTAATTGAGATCATAAAAAGCCAAACTAAGATCATAAAAATCATATAATGCTACAAGAATTAAATAATAAATCCCTTTCAACCTCAATTCATTATAAACAAAGACTCTAAGATCATAATTTATGAATTCAAAAGATGCACTTACTCTCATTACTTTGAGAGTTTTCATTAGAATTGTCATTATAGTTAATTACTTTCTCTCCTCTATCATTCGCAATTGTGTCAAAATTCTCCCAATCTTCCTCATCATCTCCAGTCTCAGCCATCTCCTTGTTCTTCCTTAATTGATAAAAACTAATAAGAACATAAATTAAATTTTAAAATAATGAATACATTAATTATTCTAATTTCTATTACACAAAGGTTTATACTAATATTTTTGTTACTTTCTTATTGATTTAAATTTGTTATTATTTGTTCTTCAAAGAAGTCAACATTGATATATTCCTCTCATAATTGTGAGAGTAATTTCATTTTCGACCTTCATAAATCATAATCATTTGATTGCAAGTCATTGCTAACAAACATTTTTTCATCTTCCTCCAAAACTTCTTCAAACATCTATCTTGTAATTTGTTGTTGTATATAATATAAACTAATAGTGCATCCTTAAAGTTGTAAAATGATTTCTTCTCTTAATATGAACTTGGCTTATAAACTAGTTTCATATTTTAGATTTATAACTTAATTTTTTTTAAAGGGCATTAGCATATAAAATAGAGGCTTATGGCTCTTCTAAATAGTGTTGAGGTGAGGCTCGAAGTGCGCTTAACTCCCATTGAGGCGTATGCCATAGCTAGTGCATGTGAGGCATACATCTCATTGCATTTCTTGTGCACCTTGGGCTAAGGCGTGTTTCTAATTGTGTAATTCTAAACCATACCGCCAGCATGCTATGTTCATCATCAAAAGTATCTCAAATGCAAGGACATACCATAAGCACCATTATTATCTCTATGCATGCAGGAATAATTTGAAGACCTTCTGCTATACAAGTGTTCTCTAATGTACTTTTTGCTTCACTGTCACGCTCAAGCCATTGTATGGTGATTTGCACTACCTGGATACAACCATGGGCTCTGTCCCAATTGACCAAGGGAATGGTAGTGGGTCATCATGCCATAGGCCTTCAAAACCTATTCATAAACCCAATCGAGGTTAATGGGCGGTCCATGGTGGTAAGGTCCCACCCAAAAATCTAATGGCTAAGTGATACCATCAATTGAGAATGAATTTTGCCAATGGATAGATAAATAGAAAGCTTATTTAATTAATAAAAATCAATTAAATAATGAGATAAGTCCACAGACTCTCTAATAACTAAGTATAAAATACCCTGTCAGTTGGGGCTTATCTCAAATGGTCCAATCATAAACTCACAACTCAAAATTTTGGAGCTTCGCTTCTTTGACATCCAATCAAGTGCTAAACCACCGTTTACTCAAAAATAACAGAGAACAAAAAAGATAAAAAATTAAACATCTAATACTCAAGTAATACAAGACATTAACATATCCATCCGATGATTAAATTTTGGTCATACTCAAAACTTTGAAATTCACAATTAAAACCTTGAACTTGGTAATTAAATAAGTGATCGTTTAGGTTTTGAATCTCTTAGTATGGCAAGAAATCGACCATCCTAGCTAACTATAATTAAGAGGGGTCCCGGCTCAACATCGTTCATATGGGCTATGTTATGGCAAGAAATCGACCATCCTAGCTAACTATAACTAAGAGGGGTCCCGGCTCAACATCGAACAACTAAGGCTCATTCATATGGGCTATGTCGTTTAAGGTCAGTTCGCCCAAATAGGAAATTTTGTAGGATTTCATTCATTTGAAGAGAGATTTGGGTGGCTATGGTGCTACTTGTGATCTTAGTTGGCCCATCAAATCCATGAATCTGAGTGGATTTTGGGCATGATAGATGCAAGCCATAGGTAACTAGCTACAATACCAAAAATATAACAATAGAAAGTCGCATATAATAATAAACATGTAAACTAAGCCTAACAAAGCAACAAGTCATGTGATGATAGAAAGGCCTTTTTTTCCGTACAGCGCCACGACGCTATGTACCCGAGCGGCCAGGCACTGTATAATTTGGTGGAAAAACACAGAAAGTGCAGCGCTGCGGTGCTCCAAACCTTAGTGCGACGATGCTGCTAGTGGGTGCTATTGCGCTCCAGACCCTGGCGTTGCGGCGTTGTCATACAGATATGAGACAGAGAATTGAGCACCACAGCATTGCTAGGCGAACAGAACAATTTTTTTTTCTCGTTTTTCATTAAGGGTTGCATCCCTTGGTTGTTGCTGTGAATCTCTTGATTTGTTCATGTGTAAGAACAATGCTAGAGAAGAGAGATAAGGAGAGAGTGAGAGAGATGAGAGATCTATATTATTTCTCCCAATTTTCATAGTGTATTTTTTGGTGTGATGTGGCTCCATGCTTTTTTCCAGTTTCAGGTTTTTCCAAGTTAAATCCTAGTGTTTTTTTTTTTTTGCTTTTTGCTGTAGTTTTCTATTTATTGCTTGTTTCGTTGCTTGGTTTACTTCTACCCAACAATTACTTTGCCTCAATAAGAAAGGATTGCATATTTGAAATCATTCCAATGTCAATTTTTTTGTTAGAAGGATATTGTGTAAACAAAATGCAAGCAGTTTTATGGATTCAATACTAAGGTCCCTTTCTTCAATCACTTGGCTCCATGTACCATCGGTCCATCAACAATAAGAGAGGTAAAAAACTAAGAAACATAAGAACCAAAATAAATGATTAAAAAGAAGACCTTCTTTGCTTCGCTGGTCGGCGGGAAGCGACCGGAGTTCTTTCTTGATTCTGGATCGAAGAGCATGCTTCTGCTCGGCGACAGACGGGTGGACGACGGCACCGGAGGTGGACATGGCGGCGGTAGGATTGAGGGCGCCGGAGAGTATGCAAGAGGAAGAAAAGATCCGCACGTGGGAAGCCAAAAGGACTTGGTGGTTGATCATTGCCAATCTCGCCTTTTGTAGGAGGCGAAGGGCTTCCTCTGTACTTTCCCTCTCCAACGCTTTTTTATTATCGCTGTTAATTTATGAGGGAAAAATAATACTATATATTACGAGGGAAAATTTTATTTATTTATTTCTTTACAATACCTAAATCAAACTCAGAAAAATCAATATAATTCAAAAATATTTTTTTACAATGATAAATTTTAATTATGAATTAATAATTTAATATACACACTCAAATATATTAATTGTTAATCATGAATAGAAGTCATAGCTCTCTATTAATAGACTAAAATGAGCTTTATTATGTTATGATTCATGTGCAAAATTAAATTTATTTTTTTAATTAATTATAGATGTGATTTTAATCAAGTAAATTTATATTATTTTGCATAGTTACATGTTAGAAAATTAACTTCATAAAGATAATATTTTGCATTTATTTTATAGAATATCAAATAACTTATAAATAAAAACTCATATATTTGCTATATATTTGAGAGTTTTATTGAGTGAAAAATAAATATAATTTTTTTAAAAGGATTTTAAAATATACCTACTAAGTCATTTTTATTTTATTCCAAATTAGCTTAGATAGGGAATTATAGCTACACAACCTCAGCAACCCTCGCAACCATGCAAAACCTCCTAATCAGTCAAATTTTATTTTTCATTTTATAACTTAAAGTTATATTTTATAATATTTTTTGCTGACTATCATCTTAGGCTTCATTTGAGACTGCTTTTTAGTTGCTTCTTAAAACAACTTTCTAGTACAAAATTTAAAAAAAAAATTGTATTAAAAAGTTGCTTTTAGAAGCAAGGCTTCGGCTTCGTTTGGGACGGCTTTTTTATTGCTTTCTAAAACGGAGTTTTAGTTAAAAAATAAAAAATTTTATACTAAAACTCCGTTTTAAAAAGCAGTAAAAAAGCCGTCCCAAACGAAGCCTTAGTCTTTGGTAGCTGACTTCCATGGCCAGCTTACTTCTGGACTTCATGTTGTAAAACTTTTTTTCTTGAACAGATCTAAGTAAGGGTGTCAAAATCAATGTTGTGAAAATCAGACCAGACAACGAATTGGAAGGAGAGGTTCATGATTTAATGGTTCAACCGGAGTCGATGACGTAATAAATATATATCAAAAAATAATTACTAGGCATATAATCATTTGAACTTAATTATTGATCATGCAATTTTTTATTTTAATTCTTTAGTTGAATAGATCGCTACCTCATTGCAAAACAAAAATAATTATCGGAGTTTGAACTTTAAGATCAATCAAAACCTGCATTAATCAAACATTCAAAGGTGCAGGGCATTGTTCTTCACCTCTGATATCCTTTATTTAAATCCACATTTATTTTTTTACCAACTATTTTTCATCTCACGAAAGATTGTAAAAGCTGTTCAAAAAATATCCGATATTTCATTTCTAAATAAAAAAGAGTTCAAAATAGTCCATGACTATGCATATATAGCTACTTTAATCTTAGAATATCATATGACTCCAATTTAATTTCTTGACTATAAAAATTAATCTCAAATGATCCCTCATAACTAATTGGGATCAATTTTGTATCCCAATTTTAATCAATTTATTTTCGATGAATCATTAATTTGATATCAATTTTGTATAGCCGAATGACTAAGTTGGAATAATATGATACTCTTTGACTAAATTGACCATATTCAAATAATTGAAAAACCAATTGAAGTTTCTTCTCTTTATAAGAGGTTCAAAAAATGATCAGTTTTATGATGAGTTCGCTTGGAACGGCTTTTTTATTGCTTCTTAAAGTAGTTTTTTAGTTCAAATTTTTTATTTTTTTAACTAAAAAGCTACTTTAAGAAGCAGTAAAACAACTGTCCCAAACGAATCATAAGTTTACACCAAATTAAATAGATAGATCTCATTGGTTTCTAAGAGAATAAAATCACTCCACCTGATCTGAAACAGCCATTTGACAGCACAACTTTCACCAGTGTCAAAGAGATTGCTCCTTCTCTAAAAGAGATGAAACCGGCTTCCAACATATAGCTTGAAGCCGGTGTCATCTCTCCTAGAAAAGGATATGCAACTCTCTCCTTCTTCTCTATTTTACTTCTCTATAGCCTTTGTCACTGCTACTTGTGAATGATGGAGGGAAATGAGCAATCTCACAGCTATATATATATTTTTCTTTTTGCCTGCTTATAGTCTCTTCATTCATATTCTGAATGAATAATTCAGCATCTCATGATTTTGAATTGTTCTTCCTTGTGCTTTCACACTGACTGAGATCTACGAAGAAATTGAATATTATTCAGGTTTTGAAACTGCTCCTAAAGACTTGAAATTGAATATTATTCGTGTGTGAATGTTGACCGGGCAAGAAAATCTGTGGTTTTCCTTTTAGGTTGACTGATGTCATTCCTTTTAGGTTGACTGATGTCATTCTTTCATTCTTTGCTTTCTTCTCATTGGGCTAAAGCTGCAAGGCTTTTTCAAAATGAGAGAAGATTGTGTGAAAGCAGGATATTCTAACTTAGGCTTTTTTTTTTTTTTTGGAAAATTAAGGGCTTAGCCCAAATTTCATTAAGTAAAGAAACTAGTTACATGTGTAAGAGAATCAAGTAAAAACCAAAAAATTGAGGAGGAACCTCAACATAAAACAAAAGTGATCACCAACAAGGTGCAAAAATTACACATGTCAAAAAGCTCAAAGAAATAAAGGGCTTAGAAAATTGAGGTTGTCTTAAAGAACCGTCCAGCAACAACCCCCGGTTACAGAGATGCCTTCCTGAATAAGTTGCAAAATGACTGTCATCCAATAGGGATGAAGAAAGCAACCTCATCATCATTGCCCAGCAGTCGAAAACATAACCAGCCAGCACATTCCTAAGAGCTAGAAAAATCGGAAAACATGCAGCAGTCTGGATGCAAAGCCTTGCCCATCAATTGAGAACATACACAGCTAGCACAGTCCGAAGGGCCAGAAAAATCGAAAAACAGCTAAACGACAGGAAGAAAAGGCTTCAAGAGTTACAGTAAGTGCAGAAATTCATCACCATTTTTCCACTTAGCAATTTTGAGTCTAATGGCCTTTTCAATGATCAACTGAACAGTAGAATAGCTCTTAAAATTGTTAGAAAATTTTCTATCATTCCACTCCTCCAAATGAAATAAATTGCAGCCCAAAGAACAATTAAATTAAAGTATTTCTTGCTTCCCATAGAATAGTTATAATTTTCTATAGTTTCCACCACTTGGCTGAGATTAGGCCTCATAAGAAACATTCTTAAAACTGGTAAGAGATCCCATAAGATAGCATGAGAGTAATCACAATCAAAGAAAAGATGAGACGTACTTTCAGATTTTTTGTTGTAGAGAGAGCATATGGGATTAACCTCAATGTTTCTTCGGAGTAGAGAGTCTGTAGTTTTAAGACCTCCCGTAAAACATAACCAGCCAAAAATAGAAAAAAGTAAAGCCCGATATTTATGCCACACCAATTTATGCCAGACCACTTCATTTTCTAATTTATAAAAATCTTGCAAAAAATATTTAAATTTAGACTTATCACCATTAAGCCATCTTAAGCAATTAGCATTACCCACATTAAAATTTTGAATGTTGTTAATAGCAGACAACATATCCGAATGACAGCCCAAGGGGAGCTTCCAGCCAGAGGAGTCATAAAGCAGAGAGAGCTGGGCATGATCAGAGAAGCAAGAAGTGAGAGATTGGTGATATTGCAAATCTAGTTGTCGGTTCCCATTACACCAATGATGACATTTAAGGCTAATAGGACAATCACTAGTGACTTTAAAGCTAAAATTGTTTTTGGTAAAATTGGTTGTCTCACAGATACTTCTCCACATCACAGAAGATGACTGAGGGGGGTTTTTCCAGGGAGAAAAATAGTTGGCAAAGACCCAAGAAGATAAAGGCAACTGGTTGTTGTAAATCCTCAAAATAATAAAGCAGTTGAAGCAATATCTAAGGGCTTGGAAAGAGGGGAGACCCAAACCTCCCCTATCTTTAGGTTTGCAAGTGTTAGCCCAAAAAACTAAGTGAAGTTTCTTTGCTTGAAGATCTCCAAAAAACTGAAACTTAGCAACAATTTTTGTGATTTGTTTACAACAAGTTTTGGGTATAATTGCTCCACGGATCCAATAAGCAATGGTGTTCCATATAGTGAATCAGAGAAATTAAAGCCTACCTGCAAAAGAAAGAGTTTTTGCTTTCCAATAGAAAAACTTATTAGTAATAATATCAATGAGGTGAGAGAAGTCAGATAGAAGGGTTCTCTTGATTGAAATAGGGATGCCCAAATAGGTGAGTTTAGAGCAAGAGGTGGGAATGTGAAGAGAAGCACATATATCCGCAGTATAGGGGTTGGAGTGGCACAGAATGATGTCAGTTTTATCTGGGTTAATATTTAACCCTGTGGAGCTAGCAAAAACCTGAAGAATATGATTTAAGGAGTTGCAATTCTCTATATTGGCTTTCCAAAAATGAATAAATCATCTACATATAGTAGGTGTGATATGTAAAACCATTAATGTTCACGGCCTGAACGTTTGGGATAACTTTTTTACTACTTTCTAAAGCAGCTTTCTATTAATTTTTTTTCAAAATAAAAGTGTACTAAAAAACCATTTTATAAGGCAATAAGAAAGTTGTCCCAAACGGAACCTTAGGCTTGGTTTGGAACGGGTTTTTTTTTTTTTTTTTTTTGCTTCTTAAGGCAAATTTATAGTAAAAAATAATAAAAATTTTTGTATTGAAAAATTGTTTTAAGAAGTAGTAAGAAAGTCTTTTGAGACATCTTTCTTATTGATTTTTTAAGTAACTTTTTTAGGTAAAATTTTCTAGTTAATGAATTTTTATCCTAAAAAGTTGCATGAAAAAGCTGTCCCAAACGAAGCCTTAATTTTCATGAGTAAGATCTTATAAAATGTTGTTCATGTCATTTTCTTATGACATTTGTTGTATTGATTACATAAAAATATTTTAATATTTTACTATTTTGTTATACATTTTATTGCAGACATCTCCTTTGTTTTTGAATTTATCTACAAATCATAATTACATAATTTAATGTGAGTTGATATAATAGAGATATAATGTGTAAAATTATTTAGATTTATAATTAATAAAAATGGGTTAGAATATCCTAACTTTTGTTTTTTTTATTCAAAACAAAGATGATTTAATAATTTTTCATCTGTTATTGTCTCAACATTTAATGTTGAGGTTACTTATGGAAAAATGCACACATTCGTCTGAACTTAGGAAGAATTATGTTCTAAAATCATAGAAAAATTTATTATTCATAACTTTATATTATTGCTGCTCAATAATTGTTTTAGTGTTATAAAATTCAAAGTAGTAGAGAGAGAGTAGTAGAGAGAGAATTTTTTGTCTTAATGTTATGTAAAGAACTTGCATACAAATAGACAAAATAAGTCAAGAGCTATTCATAAAAGACACAAGATTTATTTATATAAAAATTCAGAAAAAGGAAAATCATAAAATAGGATCTAGTCGAAATAATTTAATTGATTTATATTATTGATTACAAATGATGATGCTCGTCCTTATAATTGAAAAATGTGTTGATAATACATAATAGACATAAATTGTGGGGGATGTCTTCCATAGAGGAAGTTTGAGAAGCTAAGGTGTTGGAGTTATTTTCAATTCATTGTTGATAGAACATTGGTTCATTAGTTCATTCTTCTTACAAGAGGCCAAGAGGGGAATCTAGAGACCAAAAAGTTCAGATAAGCCTTGATGTCATTATTTAATTTCTGTTTTAGTGGTGATTACATGTGAGAAATTGATTGGAGAGGAAGGGCGATGAAGTTGCAAGCGTCGGCGCTAGTTTCAACAACATCCATTGGCATTGTTGTTGATAACATATATCAACATTTGTTGGTGGTGGCATGTGTCATCATTGACATTACTTCTATTTAATGATAACTGATAAGCATCCATCTTATTATTGATGGCATGCATCAGCATTAGTGTCGATGACCTGCTTTAACATTGTTGGTGATGACATACATCAATATTGATGTTGATAGATTACATCAATCTTGTTGAAGATAACAATCAAGAGATAGTAGTTGTGACTACAAAAAACTTGATGTTTATGTAGTTGTTCATAGCATCGGTTTACAAACCACTGTTATAGATTGGGATAGATAGTGATTTTCACCGCTGCTAAAATTACTATTATTTTTTGCAACATTCATTTAAAAAATTGCAGCAAAAAAAATATTTTCAAATTTTAATTCATGGTTTATACCACCATTAGGTAGTGTTTGATGGGCAATGATAGTTGGTGGTAGTGGTTGGATGATAGTAGCATGGCAACTGTAGCTACATGACTATAGTCAGATGATGATAGTCATGTGTAGTTAAATGATGATAATCCCAATGATTATGATTGGGTGTCGATAGTTGGGTGACAGTGTAAAGTAACTATAGTCATACAATGTTGGTGATTGCATGCACTTATACGCTAAAAGGTGTTTGTTGTTCTTATTCTTTTAAGGAAATGCTACACTTTATTAGAAGCATCTCTTTTTGAATGTTTCCCTTGACAATTTTTAGTCGGTTGTGAGATGAGTCATGGGTCGCATATTATCATACTTTATTTTATGAGATGTCACATCATATTGTTAACTCAAACCAGAATTTCGTACATTGTATCACAAAAAATGATGCTAACACACTTTTCAATTTCTGATAACAACTCGTTAAAAATATATTTATACAATAATAACCAAAAGAACTATTAAAATTTTATTAAAAATTTTAAATTAAAAAAATTACAAGAAAGTTTAATCCACATTACAAGAAAGTTTCAGCCTATATTTATACATTGTATCATTCTATAAATAATAATTAAAAAGTTTTAAGGCCCTAATTTTGTACTCTAAAATAGTCATTTGTCCTCAACATCACATTTTTAATGTGGAGATGCAATAATAACAAAGAGAGGCTCTAATTTCGCACTCTGAAGTAGTCATACATTCTCAATATCAATTTAATGTGGAGATGCAAAAATAATAACAAAGAAGCCTCCCCCTCCGCCCAAGCTCCCGAACAAACACAACAATTCATATTGCGCATTGATCATTTCATTTTTGCACCATTTTTATATTTATTTGTGCACTTTTTCTCAACATTTTAGTTTTTTTGTGCAAAATAACCATGAGTAAGTTTATGTATCTCCTCAAGATTTTTGTCATAAAATTCTATTATTTTGATTTTGGAAGGAATTCCTATTTTTAATGCATTGACGTACATTGAAATTATACTATTTTTAATGTGGTGAATCTTTAAGTTCACTCCGGTTGTAAAAAATCCTATTATTTTTTTTTTTAATATAGATAACATCTTCAAACATCTCTATGAATTTTGAATGTCAAAACACTATAACTTGGTAGGATAAAAAAAAAAAGAAAAAATAGCAATATTACTAAATCAAACATTTTGCTAATTGCACCCTTCAAAATTTCTTGCAACTTATATACAAGGTATAATTAGCTAAAATTGTGTAGATGATATCCTTTATATTTAGTTCCTATAATTTTTTTTGAATAACTATTGATCAGTAATTGTTATGCTGATTATATTGAACAATTCATCGAAAAAATATATGAAGGAGTTTGAGTTAGTTTTTTTCTCATCAATGAAGAGTACACTTCATGAAATGTGATTTCTCAAGGTCCTTTATGTTTTTTATACATTAGTTAAATTATAAACTTTCAAAATTTAGGCAAAGAATAATGCCAAAATTTTCTCAACCTTCTTTTGAAGCACTTATGTATATCGTAATATATCTAAAAACGTTACATAGAGGGATAGGGGCTGATGATATGTTGTCTGCCACCATTAATAATGCTTTGATAATTTCAAGCAAAAAAAAATCCACTTTCATGACATTTCCTAAAAGAAATGATTAATGAGCATATTCTTTGGCACCAAGATACATTACTATCCATGAGATTAGGGGTGTCAATTTCGGGTCACGGGTCGGGTTCGGGTCGAACCCGGAACTGACCCGGGTTCAAACGGGTCGACCCTAACCAGACCCGGGTAGACAAACGGGTCGGAAATCCGAACCCGGACCCGACTCGGCGGGTTGCCGGGTTGACCCGACCCGGTTTTGGGTATTGCCGGTGCCGGAACGGCGGCAAGCAAACGGCGGGGGCGGGGGCGGGGGCGGGGCGGAGGCGAGCGGGGCGGACAGCGCGGGCGAGGGCGGGCGCGCTGGGCAGGCACGGGCGGGGGGGGGGCGGAGGCCAGCGGGGCGGACAGCGCGGGCGGGCAGCGAGCAGAGGCAGGATTCGAAATTTTTCGAATTAAACGGGTTGACCCGGCAACCCGTCGGGTCAACCCGAACCCAACCCATTTTTCAAACGAGTTGATTTTTGGAACCCGAACCCGACCCATTTTCAAATCGGGTCGGGTCCAACCCGGGATTTTCGGGTCGGGTCCGAATCGGGTTTTCGTGTCGTGTCAAATATTGACACCCCTACATGAGATGACCTTGCATTGCGATTCCCCCCAAAGCTCTAAATTGATCAAGATCTTTATAACATGCCAAGTTATCATGTCTTATGTTTGCACAATCATGATAATCATTGTATAATAATAATCTTCTTGATAGAGCGTGGATCAATGCTAAACCTAGTTATTTATCTTGGATATGCAAATTCACATGCAATATATAAGGTTAGATTTCTTGCAAGAGAAAATGGTTGGATTTGAAGATAAGAGATCTAGCGAATAAATGGTTTAAAAAGTTGTATTTGTTAAAAGTGAATAGAGCCTACATGCAAGGTCTTATGCTCTCATGTTGAAGAAATTTAATAAAAATCATGAGATGAGCGCCTATGCTCCAAAGATTTTATCTAAATGACCGTCATGAGGCCATCATGAAGATGATTGATCTCATTCAAAGAAAAAGAAGATGATGTCATTTGAAAAAATCATAAAAGTCATAAAGAGTGTTCTCATTCTTGTATATTCTTCATGAGGTATTGAAAAATATGCACCATATGACAATGGACTAATGAATAGGTAAAATACATTCACCATTCTTTTATTTTATTTTTACAAGTCTAATACACATAATTATTTCATATGTTGAAAAGAATGAAGTTTGCCACAGAATTAGACGTGATCATAACTAAATGGATTATAATTTGTAAAAATTGAATATCTTCGGGATGAATATGAATAGAAGTGTAATGATAAGACTAAAGAAATAATTGTTTTCAAAGATAATTAGCAGGCTATTGGACATAATTATGAAACATTTCTACTTCCTTCTCTCTACAATGCTAATACATCGATCATTACTTGAAATGAGTTAAAAGTAGCTTGTGTTGAAATCTTCGAAAGAATGAAACACTTTAAAGTACTTTAAGCAGAGAAGAGCTTTTGAAGTGGAGAGAAAGAAATTTATGACTTTGCTTAGGAAATAGAAGTTCATCTGGTGATTATATATATCATTCAAAATTTATTTGAGTATTTTTGTGAGATTCCTCAAACAAATAATTAAAGATAATAGTTGAAAAGATATGCCCAACCCTTAGCGTCCTAGGATATTTAAATGAACATCCTTTTGATGCTGCAATTACTTATTCTAAAATTATATTATTAAAAGAATAAATTCCACAATCTTCTAAATTGAATTGGAAGATTAAAATTAGTTACTTAATGATATGTAATTATTGTGATAATAAAAGAGACTAAAAGTCCAATTAATTTGGACAAAATATTTTAGAGTCATAACGAATCGAATTTACTTTTATTTTATTTTATTTATTTTATACTAGTTCATGAGAAACATTAATAGAGTGATTATAAATAGATTGAAAATTTTGACATATTTATAATTCTACGAGATATATTAATTTCATTTGGGTGTGGGTGGAAGTAGCGGCAAATTATTGGGTCAGGTGATCGGAGAAGAAAAATAAGTTCGGACAACCAATAAAAATTTGTCGCGTCACCTACGCTTTAGTTGAACTTTACCTGCGCTTTTGACTGCTTTTTGACTTTCGCTTTAGTTGCGCTTTTCCTGCGTTTTACCTGCGCTTTACTTGCGCTTTACCTGCGCTTTATCTGAGCTTAATTTAAAATATTATTTTATTAATATCTAGACCTATCTCTGCGTCCGGTCACTTGACCCAATAATTTGCCAAAATTAGCACTGAAGATTGCAGTCTAACCAAGATAATCAAGATAGGCGATGCTGCACAACCACACACCAAACCAGCACTTCCCAGATCACACCCCTCTACCGTTCCAATGCCGACCTCCTCACCCCCTCTCTTCCTCTCGCCGGTGACCCTAATCCACTCCTTAATCCGTTAGTGCCACTTCCACCTCCTCTACGGCCACCCCAATGGCTTCTTTACTCCCGTCCTCTCCCTTCATCCTCGTTCCCCTCCCCCGCTTTCTCTATGCTTCCCCTCCCAAATCCCCCACCACTCTACTTCTCCCTCCTCCCCGCTCTAACCTCGTAGACTCCGCCCCCTCAGCCCCTCCTCTCTCCATTGGCGTCCGCGAGCAGTTCTATCAAGTGCTCGAAGTCTTGCCTGACGGCGCTGCCTCCCCAAAATCCGTCAGCCGCCGGCAGCTCCTGAAATCCAGCGGCCTCCGCCTCCGCGACCTACGCAGCGTGGATCCCTCTCTCTTTCTCATCAACTCGTCCCCTTCTCTACTTGTCCGCGACCACGCCCTTCTCCTCAATTTCGGCTCCCTCCGTGCCATCGCCATGCCCGATCGCGTCTTCCTATTTGACCATCACCGCCGCGGTGCCTCTGCCTTCCTCCGCTTCCTACTCCCTCGCCTCTCTGGCGCCGCCATGCCCTTCGAGGTCGAGGTCATCGAGGCCGCCCTGATCTCCCGGATCCAGCGTCTCGAGCAGTGCCTCCTGGCCGTGGAGCCTCGCGTAGCCGAGCTGCTTGACCTATTGCCCAACCGACTCACTGCTGACGTCCTCGAGGAGCTCCGACTTAGCAAGCAGACCCTTGTCGAGCTCGGATCCCGCGCCGGCGCGCTGAAGCAGATGCTGCTCGATCTGCTCGAGGATCCGCAGGAGATCCGCCGCATCTGCCTAATGGGGAGGACCGGATGCGTGCTGCGCAGAGGGGAGGAGGGCAGGATCGAGTGCGAGGCAGCGGTAGAGAGGCAGGTGGCCGAGGAGGAGGAGGAGGAGATCGAGATGCTGCTTGAGAACTATCTGCAGCGATGTGAGTCCTGTCACGGGCAGGCTGAGCGGTTACTGGATTCCGCAAGGGAGATGGAGGATTCGATTGCAGTTAATTTGAGCTCGAGGAGGTTAGAGGTGAGCAGGGTGGAGCTGTTGCTCCAGGTGGGGACTTTCTGCGTTGCCGTCGGTGCGCTTGTGGCGGGTATTTTTGGGATGAATTTGAAATCGTATTTGGAGGAGCATGTCTTTGCCTTTTGGCTGACGACGGCCGGGATTTTGGTCGGCGCCGCTGCTGCCTTCTTTATCATGTATTACTATTTGAGGGCGAGAAAGATATTATAGCCATGATTGGAAAGAAGCGAGCTGCAGTTGAATGTTTTCCTTTCTTGGTATGCTATCCCTTTTTTAATCTTGGTATGCTATCTTACTTTACCTTGTTGTAGGTAAGGCATGAATGGGCGAAATGTGCTTTGCTGGATGTCTGCGAGTAGTTAAGTCAGGGTGCAAATTCTCTATACTTACCATAATAAATTAATAATTATAGATGTGTAATTCATCATTCAAGCTGTCAAATTCACTTTTGATGCATGTTTTTAACTTCATTAAAATTAGAACGGTTTTGAAGAAGTAAAATGGATTCAATCCCAACCGTTCAACTAAGATTAGTGAATTGCCTCTCTATATTTGTTGTGGTATTTGTAGAGGATCCAAACCCCTAGATTGGATAGTACCCGATAAATTCTAAGTTTAAACATATGATACTATTGTGTTTGGCCTTATATTGAATAGTTGAAAAATATTTTGGTTCTGAAATAACAAATGGTTAGCTCTGATCTATAGGTTGAAGTTTTAGGTTGACAAAGAGTTTGACATTAGTAGAGGCAAACTTTGATTCCCCTTTGACTCTCTCCCTAACATCTTAGAAATTTGGATTATTAAATTTTAGGAGGGTTAGATTCTAAATTTTTTTTGGTATGATATTAGCTGATTCTTTCTAAATCTTGATTAACTATTTTGTTTAGGGTTTCAAGATTTAGAATTTAAATATAAAATATGATTATCAACATGTGCTATCAAGCCTTAAACTGATATTGGCTTCTCGGACAAGTGACAATTACACCAAATATAAAGCTTCATCGCCCACTTTTTAGCCAAACTTTGTTGCCTGCACCTTTTCTTTGGCTTCATTTTCTGCTCCTTAGCTTACTTTACGGGTAAGACTTCAATTCCCACTCCTTAGTTGTTTGTGTCGTATAAACCTTTCTATGACTGTATTGGCTGCTCTTTGAGCATGGGTTTACGCCTTGCATGTCATCATTATGCATTTCTTTGGCAACATCTTTACAAATTTGTGATTTTGTAAAGCACAACCTTCTAGATATCTTTCACTTAAAACTTTGATTGCAAAGCTTGATATATTTCTGCAATTCCAATAATGATTTAGTTCATAGCCTCAAGTGAGCATCTATGTTGATATTCATGGAGTGATCATGTTTTGAAAATTTTCTTATATTATAATTTTGTAGAGCAAGTGTACTAGTTATTAGGGATATTTTTGGGCTTGCAAGTTTAGGTGTCCAAAAATTGGATTGTGATTCCCCTTATGTTGCAAATTTTAATGAGGCACTAGTTTAGATCGACTCTAAGGAACTAATTTGATACTAAGTTTTACTTCGACATGTTTAAAAAAGCTCAAAATAATACAAAAATTATCATATAAGGCATTACACATAACATTGAGTATTTATATCGCTGAATTGTGGTTTAAAGGCCCCTAAACTATTGAATGGGCTCAAAGTAGCTTGTTTTGAGATGAATTGCATTGATTGAATTAGCCATGCTTCCCTTTCCATTCTGTAAGATACACTGTCATATGAGGGCAATAGCTTTCTTGCTGCCATTGTCACTATAGATGTTAAGGGGTTGTCGAATTCTACATTCCCCTGTTAGATTCGACATGGCTTGGATGCCAAAAACCTATTATTTCCTATGCATGAGCTTTCCCCTATGCAACTCATTCTGAGAGATATGGGATATTGTTTTTTGTCGAATGCAAATTTCGATGGGGATATTTTTAGTAGAATTTAAGTTGCATGGTTGAAGTGGAGGAATGCATCAGGCTTGTTGTGTGATAGGAAGGTCCCCCTCAAATTTAAGGAAAAATTCTATAAGATGGTGAGACTTGCAATGCTTTATGGTGCAGAATGTTATCCATTAAAAGAGAAGCATAATATTAAGTTAAGTGTTGCAAAGATGAGGATACTTAGGTGGATGAGTGGCTTTACTCTTAAAGACAGGATACAAAATGAGCAATATATGTGAAAAGGTTGAAGTAGCTCCAGTGGAAGATAAGATTAGAGAGAATCGTCTTAGATGGTTTGGTCACATTAAACGGCGGCCTTCTAATGACCCGGTTTGGAAAGTAGATGTATTAGATTTGACTTATGTTAAGAAAGGTAGAAGTAGACCTAAAAAAACTTGGTTAGAAAATATTAGAAATGACCTTTCTTTATTAGATTTAAATGAGAATTTGACTCTTAATTTGACACAATGAAAAAAAAGATTCATGTAGTCGATCCCACATAGTAGAATAAAGACTTGTTGTTATTGTTTTAGACCCATCTTCCAACCCTCCACAAGATGTTACCATAGTTTTCTAACAACTTCAATTAACAAGTGACAACCCTTCTTGAAATTACTCATGTTAATCCAACCATTAAAATATCCATTGGTTTCAATTGATGCATTTGCAGAATCAAGATTTGTGATTTCATATATTCGTACTATCGATCAAAGACATTGTTGTAGCAGTTGCCACTTGATCTCTATTGACTAAACATTGTCAGACTACCCAAGTCACTGATTTGTATGAGTCGGTTTGGTCAGCTTAGGTGCGACATCGCTTGATCTCGATTTGATCATGAGAGGATGTGATCTCCACCATTCTTTGTTAGTAATCATGATGAATATTCTGAATGAAGATCATAATGCCTTTTTTGAAAATTAAATATCTCCATATTCATTTTGGGAGATTTTTCTAGGTCTTAAGATAACATAAATTCTTTTGCACACTCCATCATGTTAGATTTAGCATAACTCACCTGTAAGACTTGTATTACAGCCCTTGACCGTAATGCCTATGCTTTAGCCTTCTCTTGTAAGACTTGCATCGCGTTTGTGCCACAGCTACCTTCAAGTACATCACAACTCTCTTTTATAAGACTTGTGTTGCGGCTACCTTTAGTAAGCTACAATTATTTAGTACGCTATAATTACATCCAAATGCATCATAGCCTTCATCATCAATCTCTACAGATTATGGACAAGCGTTGTAGTTACCTTTAGCTTTTATTTATTGACTTGCATGGTACCTACCTCCGAGTACATTGAAACTCTCCCCCTTTATTAGTTGCAATTGTAATATTAGAGAGCTGTTATTGCTAATATAAATGAGGATGATCATCATTCTATGTTGCAACCTGTTAGACCGGTCCAGCCGGTCCACGCGGGACCGGGTCAGACGCGAAACTTGCGAATTTTTTCGCCTGGGCGGAGGCCGCGTGAGCCGTTAGCATTGCGGGAGCCTAATAGGAAGGTTTTTTGGGGAGATTAAGAGGGGAATTTGAATGTAGGGACTGTTTAGGGATTTCCTTTTGATTTGTATGCATTAAATAGTTGGTTTTCCTAGGGTTTGGGTAGCTTGAATTTGACGGAAATTTGAGATCTCTTAGATTTAGGTTTTCTTTGGGCTCTAGCGGCGTCTAGAGATTTGGGAGAGATCGATCCTCCTCTCGAATTGAGGATCAATTGTATCTTTTCTATTTTGTTGCATCTCCTAGTAGAATACAAGTTTCTACTTGCATTTTTCTCTCAGTTTTCCCTAAACTGTGCTGCTTTCCTGCTGTCAACAGCAGAATTTTGCTGTTTTCCTAATACAAACAGCAGTTTCTCTGCTGTTTGCTTACCGATTTTGGTTAGGATTACTTGCGAACTCAAGTATTTCCTATCAATTTGGTATCAGAGCAGCGATTTGGGGACCTTAGGCGGCTGAAATCCCTATTTTTCAGTGGGCTTTTGGCTTCCGGAGGTGATATTTTTGAGATCCGTTGGGAAGAAAGATGGCCGGAAAGAAGATTGACGTCTTGGAAGGCGAAGTCGGCCAATTGAAAGCCGATTTGGAGGAAAGATTCTGCAACTTTCAAAATCAAATCACCTCTAACAATGAAAGGTTGGAAGAGAAGTTCACCGCGATGGAGGAAATGATGAAGAAACTACTTGAAATGAAGACCAATCCGGCGACATCGGAAGTAAGGGAGACTACCGACGGCCATGGCATGGGAGGAAATCCGAACCCCTTGAGGGGGAGGAGAAATTCGGAGGTGGAGATCCTGGAGGAGGAAAACGACATGCCCCCTCTAGAACCGCTTTCTAGAGAGGAGATGAGTAGGGGATACGACCAACGGGAGGTTGATTTGGTCGGAAGAAGGGAAGAATTCAATCGCCGAGGTGCTGAATTTGAAAGAATTCAGCGTCGAGGTGCTGAATTTGAAGGGGGAAGGGAAGAAATTCATCGCCGAGGTGCTGAATTCGAAAGGATTCAGCGTCGAGGGACTGTTTTTGAAGGAAGAAGGGAGGAACGTCATCGTCGAGGTGTTGAATTTGAAGGAATTCAGCGTCGAGGTGATGATTTCGAAGGAAGAAGAGGCGAGTATGAAGAGAGATTCGAATATAGTCGTCGGAGGGATGATTGGGACTCTTGGGGGACTCTTCCCCTTTGAGGAATGGGAGGTTATGGAGGGTACCGGGGAAACGGAGGAGACCCACGGGTGAGGAAGCTGAAAATGCCCGTCTTTGAGGGCGAAGACGGACATGGCTAGATCTACAAGGTGGAGCGTTACTTCGCTGTTAATGGGTTGACAGAGGATGAAAAATTGACAACGGCGGGTCTGTGTCTGGAAGGGAAAGCTTTGGCATGGTATCAGTGGCGTGACAGGAGAGAGCCCATCCGGAGCTGGAGAGAGTTAAAGGATTGCTTATTAGAGCGTTTCCGAACCGACGGGGGAGGAGACTTCTATGAGCAATTCTTTGCCTTGACTCAAGAAGGGAATGTGGCAGATTATCGGAATCGGTTTGAGTACTTGGCTAGCAGATTGGATCACATTTCAGAGTCAGCCTTAGAAGGGAACTTCATGAAGGGGCTGAAACCAGAGATCCGAACAGCAGTCAGGGTACTGGAGCCGAGGAACCTGGGAAAGGCTATGGAGCTGGCGCAATTGGTAGAAGATTAGAAGAAAGCAGAAAGAGGGGCTCGAGGAAACTGCTCAGGAGGCTCTTACAGGACGACGACCACTCTTCTAGCACCTAAGGGGCCTGCATCAAGCAACAGTAATGAGACCACCCGGGAGAAGCCAGTAGAAGGAAAGAGTGGGGAAAATTTCAAGAGGGTGACAGAGAAGGAGATGCAGGATAAGAGGACAAAGGGGTTGTGCTTCAGATGTGATGAGAAGTACATGCCAGGGCATAGGTGCAAGGACTGAACTCTTCAGGTTCTCCTTGTCTGTGAAGACGAGGAAGACGAGGAGAGAGGTGGGAGCAGATCTGGAGAGGAGGAGAAGTTGCACCTGGATGTGACAGAAGTCTCTCTGAACTCTGTAGTGGGATTCACTCCGAGTCATGCCATGAAAGTGAAAGGAGAGATAACTGACAGGGAGGTGGTGGTGCTAATTGATAGTGGGGCTACCCACAATTTCATTTCCACTCAGGTCGTCAACCAACTTGGAGTAAAATTGGTGGACACCAGTTGTTATGGGGTGATGATGGGTACAGGGAAGGTGGAGAAAGGCCAGGGAATCTGTAAAGGAGTGGTGTTGATCATCCAAGGGATTCAAGTAAGGGAGGACTTTCTCCCACTAGAGTTAGGAAGCACTGATGTCATCCTGGGGATGAAGTGGTTTCAAACCTTGGGGGAAACCAAGGACAATTGGGGAGCACTCACGATGAAATTAATGGTGGATGGGAGAAAGGTGGTTATAAGGGGAGATGCAGGGCTATCCAAAGCCATAACATCACTTAAGACCATAGTCAGGGATATGCAAGAGGTGGGGGAAGACTATATGGTGGGACTATAAAAGCTGAATGTGATCAGGATGGAGGAGGGAGGGGATGTTTCTCTTTCCGTGCAGCCCTTGGTTCAGTAATACAGTAAGGATTTTCAGTCACCTCAAGGATGGCCACCTCCACCGGAACACGAGCATATCTCCACCTTGAGGACAAGGTGGATTTTCGGGAGGAGAGTATTATTAGACCGGTCCACGCGGGACCAGCCCAAACGCGAAACTCGCGAATTTTTTCGCCTCGGCGGAGGCCGTGCGAGCCGTTAGCATTGCGGGAGCCTAATAGGCAGGTTTTTTGGGGAGATTAAGAGGGGAATTTGAATGTAGGGACTGTTTAGGGATTTCCTTTTGATTTGTATGCATTAAATAGTTGGTTTTCCCAGGGTTTGGGTATCTTGAATTTGACGGAAATTTGAGATCTCTTAGATTTAGGTTTTCTTTGGGCTCTAGTGGCGTCTAGAGATTTGGGAGAGATCGATCCTCCTCTCGAATTGAGGATCAATTGTATATTTTCTATTTTGTTGCATCTCCTAGTGGAATACAAGTTTCTACTTGCATTTTTCTCTCAGTTTTTCCTAAACTGTGCTGATTTCCTGCTGTCAACAGCAGAATTTTGCTGTTTTCCTGATACAAACAGCAGTTTCTCTGCTGTTTGCTTACCGATTTTGGTTAGGATTACTTGCAAACTCAAGTATTTCCTATCACAACCCTTGCAACACCTGAAGACCAGATGGCTCTGATCTCCCTTTTGTGGCTGCTATATTGGCACTATAAGGCATTGAGCGCGCCTTCTCATGATGATGGTGATTGTGTCGCCCACCAATACTTGAGGACTAGGCGACTCTCTTCTCCAGTCTACAACCTCCATTTCTCCGTAACAATAGCACTTTACAAATTGCACACGGCGACAACAATTGTGTCGTCCACCATCACGAGAAGATTTGATCCAGTTCGTCTCTTATCTGCAATCATCTTACCATCATACAACATCCGATGCACCACACATGATGATGATGATGACCATGACATCCGTCACATTTGAATGTCTTTCATCCATGATCATCCCACTACCGTGATGATATTAGGTGCCCTTTATACAACAACCTCAATGACATCACTCGCCATTTAACGATTTTACAACCTTAAAGATTACGACAAGCAACACAATCTATGCTGATGCTACCTTGGTATACTGTTATTTGCGTTATCCTAGGATGTTGTCAGCCATGGCTTCACATGCTTATAATGCACTTACAACCAAATCTCATCTCCTCTGCCTAACTGATTTTGTGCACTAGATAGGATCGAGATCAATCCTTGCTTTCCTTGTTTGATTTCCTACATGCAAAAATTATATTTCTTGTTATTTATCCTTTTAACCATCTTTATACTCTCATTTTTTTTCCTAAAAAATCCCTTGACCACCGTGCAAGAATTTGGGTCTTATGTGTACTAAATGACAGCTTTCTTTAGTTAACACTTATAAGGGTTTGTCCTTTAAAATCCAAACTTCATGTTTCATATGAATAAACTGAATTTCACAATCTAGATCCTTAAAAATCTTGATTTAGTGTGAAAGCGCAATCAAAGACATGAGATGGCTGACCTGATCAGTCAGAATGCACATCAAATGAGATTGTACATTTTCCTTATTTAGGAGTAGAAGTGACAAGGAAAAACAGCGTAAACCATACAAAAGAGCAAAATAACGAGAGGCAGGGGAGATTAAACCGGCTTCATGCTTTCTCTTATAAAATAAAATCTTGGTCATCTTACATAGAAATATTGACTGCTACACAAGTCAGTTCATATGCTTATGAAGTCATAAAGAATGCACTTGGAAATTGATGATTTTCTAATTATAATTTCCATATTAATACAAATTTGTTTTAGGAAAGTTAGCACGTTAAAAAAAAAGAAGCGGGAACCCCGAAAAACCCAAAATATTCTCTCGGTTATTCATATTGGTCAATTAGGCTATGTTTGGGACAACTTTCTTAATTCTTTCTAAAATTGCTTTTTAGTTAAATTTTATACTAGGAAGTTGTTTTAAAAAACAATGAGAAAGCCGTCCCAAACGGAGCCTTAGTCTAAAAGCATTATATTTCTTCAATGTGATATATTAACTATACATAATTGATCTCAAATAGTCCCTCGGGCACTAAATTGAGATAATTTTCATCCATTTTTAATTGAGAGATCATTTGAGATAAATTTTTATATATTTGAGAGACTAAATTAAATAAATATGACATTCTATATTAAATTGGTCACAACCAAATAGTTTGGAAATTATTTTGGACTTTTTCTCATAAAAATAGAACAATTCTCATGCACTTACGTTATTTAAAGAACTTGCTGTATCTGTGACAACTCTCATACACTTACATTTGGTTGCAGTGAAGCCAAAGAACGGGCAATCTTTCCTGTTCCAAAAGAAAGGAAAGGCCTAAACAACTTGCATGGAATTTGTCCAATTGAAGGGGAGGTGGAGTGGCTCCGACAAAATTGATAAAATAAGGCCTACCCCTTACATGAAAATGTAGACAATAGCAAAGCTTGGACCGAGTGAAAGCTCCAAAGACAATATCAATTTATCTACACGTTCTGCTTCAAGGAATTGCTCATCTGCAAGTGCTGATTCTTTCAATTTTTCTGTTGATGTTTGAAAGATTTATGCAGACAAGTGCATACCTATATGGCTTGTGACATTCAACTGTAACTTATTCTAGACGCTGATTTGAGGAAGCCATTTTCATTTCAGTATGTTGCTTGACATTATGTGGCATAAACTGCACTTTTAAGTATGTTTGTCATTTAGAGCCTACCAAATACTAATTGCAAAGGCTTGTTGAAGAGGCTAATAATCTTTATCCTATTTACAAAAGAGAGATTTGATTGAGATATTGTAGTCATTTGGACATCTTCCTACCAAGAAGAATATAGGTTTACTCCCCCATGTTCACGGGCGGATCCAATATTAATTTTTAGGGGGGCAAATTTATAAGTAAAAATGTGGATTTTTTTTTTAAATAGATATCATTATAACTAAAATTTGTTCCAAGGGCGCTGCCTCTCGACTCCTATTTGTTCATTATTGTACGCTTCACAGATATGTCAGGGGTTCAAGTGGGCAGCACCTCCTAGTGGGGTTTTCCGGTGGCAACTTCCCCTGAACAAATTTTGGTTGTAAGGATATTTTTGGATTATTTTTAACTATTTCTCTTTGTATTTGTTTCATCGTTCTCTAACAATAATATCTATGCATAATGTGTTTAATTATGTTGGGGCAATTGCCTAAAGACCATAGTATTTTAAAGCTTTTAGGGGGGCAATTGTCTAAAAACCATTGTAATAAAGATTAAAAAATACATTGAGGGGTACAAATTACCTAAAGAATCAATCATATAATAAAATTCTCCTGGGCTTAAGGTGGATCCGCCCATGCCCATGTTGATATTCTTGATCTTCTTTTCTTCCAATGCTTCCACCGGCAAAATGCCGATGCCATTGACAAACTTCTGTGAATCCAATCAAACCCTAATGTATATAGCCCCCCATCTTATTCTGAATGCCATCTTTACAACCAATGACATCTTGGGTGAGTTAGTCAAGTCGTATTGACTCCTGGAACAGATCATTTGAGCCAACTCAGTAAAGAAGCTTTAAGTCATCCAGAGAGCTATTCAATTAAAATTGCCTAAGATCTGGTCCTTCATTTGAAGCTCATCAAAAGCTAGGTAATAGATAACTGTAAGTCAGCTAAATCTATTCATTTTACGACAATCATTAGCTATATCTTTCTGCATCTTTTTCTCTCTCTTTAATTTAATTCGTACTTATTCATCAAATTTTGATGTAACATCATATTTAAACCCTAAATCATCAGAATGGAACTTGAATTTTGATTTAGGATTTTTTATTTTCTTATTTTTTTAAATCTTCTTGATTTGCTTCTAAGTGAAAAATTTTATTTTAAAAGCTTCACATTTTCTTAAGAATATTGAGGGAGCTAGAATTTTTTTTAAACGTAGAAAAAATGTATTATTTTAAACATAGAATTAATATTTTTTTAATTGTCACAAAAACTTTAATTTTTTAATGAGCTCATAAATTATCTAATTGGTAGGGTGTGTGTAGGGGTGTCAATTCGGGTCGACGGGTCGGGTTTGGGCCGAACCCGAGTTGACCCGATTCTAAACGGGTCAACACGAACCCGTCCCTTTTTTGTAAACGGGTATGCTATCTCAATCCAGACCCGACCCGCGCGGGTTGTCGGGTTGACACGATTCGAGTTGGTTACTTAAAATGGAAGTGGAAGCCAGTAGCGACAGCAGGCGAGGCGGTGCAGCGACAGCAGGCGCGCAGCGGCGGACCAGGGCAAGGCGGTCAGCGACCAGTCGAAACGACTCGCGACTGAACCCGAACTCCAAGCGGGCACGGGGTGCTGGCACATGAGCGGGATCTGCCGCGTTGGCACGCGAGCTGCGAAGCCGAAGCGGCACGCGAACCGCGAAGCGGGCTCTGCCGCGCTGGCACGCGAACCGCGAAGGCGCCTTGATGCGTCGGGCAGCCGGGTAGGGACTCGTCTGGCAGTCGACGCGGGCAGCCGGTCAGGGACCATTTCCAGGTCATTTTTGGGTTTTTTTGGGTTCTCGGGTCAACCCGAACCTGACCCGATTTTTGAAACGGGTCAGTTTACTGAACTCGAACCCGATCTGTTTCATAAAAGGGTTGACCCGAACTGGATTTTTCCGGGTCGGGTCAAAAATTGACACCCCTATGTGTGTGTGGGTGGGGGGGATATTTTGTATATTTTTAAAAAATATATTTATAAAAAATAAAAAAAATTATAATATATAAAAATATTTTAAAATTTTATGAGGCACTTGCCCTGTAATGCCTCTATTAAATCTGCCTGATACGAGCATGTGATGAGTAATAGTTTTGAAGGAAATTGTTCGTTTTTGCAAAAAAAATTTATCAACAATCAACATGCGACATCATCGAATTGCTTGAAGTTGAACCCATACGAATCCGACCGTTTACAAATTCAAATGCAACGGTCCAACCAAATAATAATTTGTCAGCAACCTAACCTTACCAGCTGTTTGAGTACATAGATTCGAATTCCATAGGAAAATAGCCATTTCTGCTTCAAGTCAATACCAACGGAAGAGCTCCCGGGTTCCGGCGGGCGCCGTGGTTTCTCGATGATTTCATATAACCATACTGCTCTCTTCGTCTTTCACCTCCTTTTATTCTCTGGAAGCCTCTTCCAGCAAGCTCTCAACTCCGAACATGGCTTCTCTCTTTCTACGCATCGATTTTCTTACGCTCCTCTTTTTCCTCTTCTTCATGTGTTCCCACTCTCTCCGCTTCGGAGTCTCTGGTAGAAAGGCGGAGGATAATCACTTCATCTCCGATCCATCTCGTGTTACCCAACTCTCTTGGAGCCCAAGGCACGAAAACCCTATTCTTCTTTTTTGTTTCCTTTTTTTTTTAAGCAAAATGAATGGCTTCTTCTTTCCTTGTATCTTCCATTACTCGTTAATATGACTTTTGATCGCAGGGCGTTTCTTTACAAGGGATTTCTCTCGGAAAAGGAATGCGACCATCTGATTTCTCTGGTAAGATCTAATAGTTAAATTTCTTCTGAATGATGGAGAGAGGGGAAAAGAAGCGTTTTTTACTTTGATCGGAACGCTGTGTTTGGTGTAGGCAAAGGGTAAGCTGGAGAGGTCCATGGTAGCTGATAGACGGTCTGGAAATGCTATATTGAATGATGCCCGAACAAGCTCAGGGTATTTCTTCCGTAAGCGTCAGGTAAAGTTCCTTTCCTATGCCTAAGAACTGTGGTAACTCTTTATAAAAGTTTGTAATTTTTTTAAAAGATTTGCTCATTTTATGAACAAATAAAAATAATTTTTAAATTTTGTAACCTGGGATAATAATTTATCATATTTTGTAAGCAAGAGCAATTAGCATTGGCATTCGTGTATGGGTTTCTTGAATTCCTCTTAAATCAAAAGTCTGGTATTCCAACTAGAGTATGTTAGAAGTGATGGGTGTAAGTGAGCCGACTCGACTTGTTTATGGGCTTGAAACTCGAGCTTATTGAGCTCACGAGTCGAGCTCGAGTTTGAGCTTGAGTCGGCTTGGCTTGTGAGCTCGTGAGCCTGCTACTAAATGAGCTTGAGTTTGAGCTTGAGTCGGCTCGGCTCGTGAGCTTGTGAGCCGGCTCGAATAATAAAAAAATAATTTTATTTTATTTATTAAATTTAAATATTTTAAAAAATGAATAATTTTTATTTAAATGTTAAACATTGCTTCTTTTTTTCTAAATCCGACCTAAGTTTTAAAAATCCGGCTTAAGTTTTCAAAATCCGACCTAAATTTTAAAAATCCCGCATAAATTTTAAAAATCCCACCCATGGTTCGTGAGCCGGCTCAAGCTCGTTTATAGTTGGACGAGCTCGAGCTCGATAAGGCCTAAACTCGACTTGATTCGACTCTTTTACACCCCTAGGTGGAATATAGTCGGCCTAAAATGAGCTCAATAAACTAAAAGATTAACACCCATCAATCTAAAAATTTATGTTAATGAGTAAGAGTGTTTTCTTATTTTCACTTGTGTATTTCAATGTAGTAATCTCCAATTTGTATATCACGGTTTCTTTACAAATTCAAATAATTTAAGAACAAATTCTACCAGTATTAAATGGTTTCAAGAAGCATAAGCATGCATGTCAAGTTTTTTATGATTCCAAGATATCTTGGCATGTATGCCAGAATTAAATTATCGCTGCTAGCAAAATAAGGTAAGTTGTTGTCCTTATTTACAAAATTTTTAATTATTGCACTTCTTAAAAAAACAACTAAAAAGTGATTTATTAAAGTTTCTCATAAAAGTTTGATTTATAATGCTTTCATTTCTTAAAAGTAGAAAGTACTGCATGGGTTGCTTCTGTTAAAAGTCAAGTTTATGAAGTGATGACTTTCTTTTAATTACTGCATTTGTTACGTTTAATCATGATTTTTAACATTTTAAAGTGTTTTGGCCATCAAATATTGGCTCACCACAGGACTTCAAACATTAATTTCAAGTAGCATTTTATAATGAGAGAAAAAAAGAATGCTATGGGCTTCTATCCTTGTAAGGTTTTGCTAATATTGACAGTATATTGGTTGTATTTGACAGTAGTAATTCCACTGGGACTTCCTAAATGTTTTTTAATTGGAGATAATGTGTTGGGAGAACATATTTTTTATTATTTGATTTTGAACTTCCAATCAAAGGTTATCTATTCACTTGATTTAATATCAGTGGTGATGGATGTTGCAACTTTGAAGATAAGATGGTGGAAAATAGAATTAGGTGGTTTGGGCATGCCAATGTAGGGAAGACCATGTATCAATAAGAATGGTGGATAAAGGTACTACCAAAGGGTTTGGAAGAAATGAAAAACCAATGATAGCATGAATAGAAGTTGTGAAAATAAAATTATAAAAGAAGTCTTAATTACTCATGTAATATTAACCAAGAACCTGTGATGCACAGACGTGGATACAACGACATGGATATGACATGACACGAACACAAGATATGTCAGTTATTGAAAATATATGACACAGACAGTCTGACACGGTATTATAATTTTTATATTTTAAAAATAGTGTATAAAATTTGAATGAGTATACTATTAAAAATAATTTAGAAATAATAAATCATTTAACTAAAATTTGTGCTTAAAATGATTACTATTAGGATGTCAAGAGTCGGACGTCAATGTCGTGCAACAAGCATCAAAAGAGGAGGCGACAATTTTGTTGAGAGTCTGGCATCGATGTTATGCAGTAAGTATCGGACGTCGATGTCAAGAGGGCGTCTGTCGTCAATGTTGAGAGTGCATTGATTGTCAACGTTAAGACGATGTAGGACAAAGATGAGTTGTTAAGTTGTGGGTGTAGAAATTGCTAGCGTCAAGCATTAATGTTAAGACAATGTTAGACTTTGATGTTGAGATGATTTTGAAATATCGATGTTGTAACGACGTCAGACATTAATGTTGAGATGTCATCGAACATTATTCTGAATCCAAAGTCATGATCCGCCAAAGAGAAATGATAATGAGAATATTCGATGAATGAGTTATTGAATGCGGGCGATTGATTTGGTGTTCTTGATAGGAAATAAGAAATTTAGTTTTTATATTATAAATAAATAATATTTAATTGCAATAAATTATATTTAAAAAAATCATTAAATATTTAAGACATGCATGTTGGACACACGTGTTCAATTTGTATTTAATATTTTTCTAACCGGATACGTTTTCAATTTTGCGACACATGTTGGAGGCATGTCGGACGAATATCGTGTTGGACACTGCATGCCTTTTTGAGGAGAAGTGCCAGTGTATCATAGCCAAGAACAAATGGAGAATAAAATTCATGAAGTCAACCCCAAATAAGTGGGATAAGACTAATAGGCTAATGCTATTTACTTTGTTTAATTAATTTAGTATTTTTTTTCTTTTTTCTTTGCAGTAGAGATCTTGATGATTGACAAACGCATTGATCGTGATGAACTATAATAACATCTTTGGTTCTGTTGCATGTTTTGAAGTTTTTAGACATATACTTATGCTTATTAAGTAGTGTTCATATGTTATGTAAATTGTCTAATGCGTTCAATAGTTAATCTTTATTTGATGAAAAGGCTAAAAATCCTCAACATAAAATTAAACCAAAGTCTTAAATTCATAAGTTTATTTATGAAGATAGTTATGCATAACTATTGGATCCTTAAGTGCTACTATTTGTTGCTTGAAGGCTATTCTATTCCTCAAGTTCTTCACCCAATCAATTCCACAGATGATACTAATGCATCATAGAAATCATGATTCTTAAGTCTAACATCGATTTTCTTTCCCTAAAGGATGCCGTCATTAGGAGAATCGAACTTAGGATTGCAACATGGACATTTCTTCCTGAAGGTAACTCTGCAGCTTATGGAAGATATTTTTCTCTACATGTTTTTAAGAGTAGCTTTTCGTTAGCAGAAAATGGTGAGGGCATTCATGTTCTTCATTATGAGCGTGGACAGAAATATGAAACACATCCTGATTACTTCGTGGACAAATTCAATCAAGAAAATGGTGGAAATAGAATGGCCACAGTGCTGATGTATCTGTCAAATGTTAGGAAAGGAGGGGAGACAGTTTTCCCATATGCTGAGGTAAATAATCTGAAGTTGTACTCCTTGACTTGTGGTCTTTGACTCTGAAATATTTATCGGAGCTATTCTCAACATTTTCTGAAATATTTATTTGAGCTGTTATCAACATTTTCAGGCAGCAAATACTCAACCAAAGGATGAAACCTACTCTGAGTGTGCAAGAAATGGTTTTGCAGGTAGCATGCAATGTAGCAACATGTTAAACATCAATGATTGGGCTTCATTAATTTGCAGATTCAAGGACTTGATAAATCTGAAGATATTATATAACCTTTTTTTTTGTTTCTAAGAGTCTAAGTGAATCTTTCTATGATATCAGAAAATTAAATTCTCGCTATTTAATGTTTTTATTTTCAGTGAATAGCCCCTTCCAAGTGTCTACACCATTAGGATTGCATGCATTTCCCTAAAGTATTATGTAAGTTGGCCTTGTAACTTTCTAAAATTATGGATCAATCACTGGATTGAAAAAGTGCTCAAGTTCTTGAGTTGATAAAGATTTAACCGTTAGTTTTTTAGTCTTAGCTTCGATCCCCTTTTTTTATATTCTCTCTGTTAAGTGGTATTAGAACTAATTTTGCCTAGGGTCAAGTATTTCATGCTTTTTGTGCTTTCTACGGTCTTCAATATTTTTTTTATCATGGTTGAGAAAGGGCATATGACCACATAGTAGAGTGGGCTTTTGATACTTGATTCTCGATAACATTGAAAGGCTTTTCTTTTGGTGGTGATGACAATATAAAGAGCTCTAATATTAGAGGTATATTTATTAAGACACATGAGAGCATTAGTTTTGGTCTCACATTAGATAATTGGAAAGTATGTTGTAGAAAAAATTAAGTGATTACTCATAGCTTAAGCTTTTGTGTTGAGAATATTTTGATTGCTAGTATATCAGGCCTAACTCTCCTCCTTTAGCAACGCTCCCTAATACCATCCAAGCAAGAATAATAACCACCACTCTCCTTTTCCCTTTTTGTCCAAGTTTACTAAGTACCCGTTATCTTATGATGTCTTTAAAGAGAGAGAGAGAGAGAGAGAGAGAGAGAGAGAGAGAGAGAGAGAGAGAGAGAGAGAAAAGTGGAGTAAGAAGGGTCCATAGGGAGATCTATGAAGCCTTTATGCAATGGAAACAAATCTCCTTAAAACATTTTAATTAGACGTATCGTTTCCAATTTAATGTAATGGTCCAATAAAAAGGTGAATATTTCGAATGTTCATTTTCAAAACCTTGTATTGATACAGTGAATGTTTGAAAATAAAGAAATCACTTCCTTAGCAAGCCCAAAGTTGAAGGTAGGTTAATACACCCTTGGTTTAATAGTATTGATCTCACTCTTCACTTTCTCTTTCTTGTGTTTACAGTGAAACCTAAAAAGGGTGATGCTTTACTGTTCTTCAGCTACCACATCAATGCTACAGCAAATCCAAGAAGCGTGCATAGAAGCTGCCCTGTCATAGAAGGTGAGAAGTGGGCCGCGACAAGATGGATTCGTCTAAGATCCTTCGAAAATCAAAGGAGTAATAAGATTCAGCAGTGACTGAACAGGTATCATGTGGATTAAATTCTTTTGCAATGGTTGACAACAGATTTTGTTCTGTCCTCAATGCATATTTTGATGTTTTTTTATAACATGAGATTTAACATTTCGATTATACTTATCTATGTGGTAATAAGAAGGAATAAAGTAAGATTTCTATCCTATGAAAAAAAAAAAAATTGGAGCAACAGAAGAAGGAATAAAGACAACTTTTTTTTTTAAAATGGTTTTTCCCACTTTTCTTCCTTTGTGTTATATTCCAGTTATTTTTTAAAGGAAAAATATCACCTTATGACAAGCAAGAAATATCTCAATCGCACGTCTTCTTTCTCCTCTTAGAATCCAAAGTACTCTCAAAGTGAGAAAGAAGTTGGAAGAGAGGGCAAGCAAGAGATTAAAGATGAACAAAAAGGTAAAGTGTGACTGTGTGAGATGATTAAAACACATTTAAAGGCTCTTTAATTTGTGGGAGTGGTTGCTTTTACTTTGAAGGAGATGCGCACCAAGTACCGAAGAAGACATAACAAGACAAACAAGTATTAAACTGACAGCATTATGGTTACTTATCTCGATTTTCTCTTAGAGTTCTTCACTCTCCAGTTATTACAAGGCTAAATCAACAACTAAAGTTTCATTTCTCTCTCTTTCTGTCTCTTTCTCTCTCTGTGCTTTATTCTTTCAAGCTCAAGCTGAAAGTAGATACTCTACTAAAGTGACTGTAAAAGCTCAATCCATCTTTGTCAAGAATCTTCAATGTGTTTTTGTGTGAAAGAAGCTTAAGTTAACCATCTTTTAGAGTGTATAAAGACTTCACAATTGGCAATTCATGCTTCCAAATACAAGATAATTTGGCAACCATGAGGGCCAATGTCCTTCATCACCATCATTACTGTCGCCGCCGCTGCCATTATGCCTGTCCAGGCAACCTCCCTGACTTTCCAGCTCTCCTGTCAACATTCGACAATCATACTATATCAGGAATCACCAGAGTTAGTTGTCGGCAAAGTAAAAAAATAATAGAAAATTCAGGTTAGCCTTACTAAGCATCAGTACAAGGCGTATGATTAATCTCTCTCTCTCTCTCTCTCTCTCTCTCTCTCTCTCTCTATATATATATATACTTGGGTCCCACATAATCTCATCTACTTAGCATTTTACATTGTTGCTTGCTTTGATTTTAAGAAATCTCTATGGTTTCTCATGGTCTTGGAATATGTAAATGGTGACTAAAGTGAGAAGACCTTCTTTCTCCTCCTTTTTATTTTTGAACCATAAAGCTAACAGGGCAAGCCCCAGGAATCTCCTTGGTGATAGAGCTCTTTTCTTACCATACATATTCATGAAATATAAATATAGTAGAAAATCAAAAGCTTTCCTACAAAACAAATATGCAAACTGAACAATTCTTGAATAGTCTTGCTACTCTATCTGAATTCAAACTGTTTGGAATATGACACACAGGAAAAAAAATATAGTAATATACACATGGCTCTGTAGCAAATATAAAAGTTTAGGTGTTAAATATATATTTTCAATAGTTTTAGGTGTTATGTATGTAAAAATTCCAATAATAATAGTATAGTTGAATGAACCACTAGGAAGTGATGATCAAAATGAATATCAATCAGTACCTGTTATGAATGGGATCAGGACCTTTGGGCACTTTCCTCTTGCTGGCATAGATGAGGTCCATGGCGAGGCGAGCATTGTGCCGTCCACTACTCAACTCCACTGGAGGACTTTCAAGTCTCACCGGAGAACTCCGTGGTGGCGGAACCACCATCAAGCTGCCACCGTCCTCAAAGAAGGAAAGGAGGAGCCCAATGCAAAGTAGGAATACCATAGCTTGAAGCAGAAGCATTAGGTGATTAACATAACCAAGCTTTTCATCTCTCATCTCCATATTACTCTCGGTAACTGTTTTTATCTCTTCTGCAAATATTGAACTTCTTCCTTCTCTGTATTTTCTTTCTCTGCTTCTCTCCCCCTTAAAGCAGAGATAAAGGAATGTGGAGTAGGAGGAGGGGAGCATTAGTGTTGCTTATATTTATATAGAGATATATATTTATAAACATGTATGAAGATATAAAGTGTCTGATCAGGTACTGTAAGAGGATATAAAATTGGATTAGCGAGCTGGTTACTTTGTTCTCTTCCTTGTATGTTCTGTTGCTTATTTTTTTTCCTTTCTTCGAAGTGTTGGAAACCATTTTGTTGGGCTTTAGTAGGACCCTGGTGAGAAGGTGAACAAGGAAAGGAGGCTTCGAACACGATATATCATTTGTAAATCCCCTGCTTTTGAAACCGGTTGGACCCACCAGATCAGACCTCCGATTTTTTTTTTGTTAGGTATCTTCATGCAATTCTCAGTTAGCAATTAGTCTACTTTATTTGGGACGGTTTTTTTACTAATTCTTAAAGCAGTTTTTAGTATAAAAATTAAAATTTTTGTGCTAAAAAATTGACTTTAAGAAGCAGTAAAAAAATAGTCCCAAACAAAATCTTAGTCATATGGAGAGTGCCCAAGCAAAAGCCGAAAAAAGAAAGAAAAATCAGAGGCCTTATGAAATAGTTAAGTTGTTTTATATTTCCTTTGATACGTATTTGTTTTATGTTTTTCATACATATTTATATGAGAAATTTGTTTGAAATAAATTTTTTATTATTTTTTAAAATAAATTTTAAATTTAAAATTACTTTGCTGTCCCAAATAAAGCCTAAGAGAATCACTAAAAATTGTTGCCAACACTCCGACACCAATGTAGAGCGTTCACGTTTGGTACGGAGTCCGCAACGGACTTTGAAGCTTCCTTCATAACTGGCTTTAAAGTGGTCAAGTCATGAGATTTTTGTATGCTGTGAGAGCATTTGGTGACTTAACATATTCTTGTCATGAAATTTCAGTAAGGGAAAGGAAGGAAGATGAGTTTTAGTTTATCAGGTGGTGGATGGGGGAAATAAATAAATGGAATTTGAGTAAATTACGCTACAAAAAAAAATGTTAATTGTTGACAGATTTTTTGACAGAAATTGTATGCCAAAAAATTCCATTGGATTTTCTGACAGACTTCTGACGAATTTCTGGTGAGTTTCCGATGAAATATTACTGATAGTTTTTCGTTGGATTTTCTAACAATTTTCCGGTCTTATCGAACTTACAATCAAATTGAACATATTGACAAGATAAACCGATTGACACCAAAATGAAATATATTTGGAAGCTTCAAAGCATTAATTGGACAAGTAAATATTCTTCAGACACGACATTCATATAGTCTAATCAAGCGGATCGATGAAAAGAATCCAACAAGCCCAATATCACTTAATTTTGACATCATTAAGGCACTTAAATGCTTAATGAAAGCTCTATGATCAAAAGAATCATTGAATCAATATAAATTTAGATCAACTAATTTGTCTTAGATTTTCTTCATATTCATGGTGCAAGCCACTCCAAAAAACTTATAAATAGGCCCTCATTCTTCACATGTAGAGGGGAGAGGAGGGAAAAGAGGAGGGAAGAAGGGATAGCACTCTAGCATTTTCTAGCTATCACCACCAGCGACAACCACCATCTTTTACCACTGACAATCACAATCATCAATGAGGATCATCATCAGAAATTTCTACCATCTTCAAAGTATTAATAAGATTTAACGTTGCTATTGGGTATAAAAGTTCATATGTTATTGATATCTATAATCCATATTGGGAAAATCAAACCTTGTTGTTTGGTGTTAAGTGACATACTTTCTATACTCTACTTATCAATGAAGAAAGGAAGATCTTTGCATCACTTACTATATAGTGGATTTTACAACAGAGCAAGACTCCATGGTTTATTCCTTTTTCGAGTTTTCCATGTAAAAAGTTCTTTTGTCCTATCATTGTATTTGTTCGTACTGAATCTTTGTGTACTGCTAAGACGTGAAATTTAAATTCTACCAACTCAAATTTTCTAGCATGCAACACTATCAATTTTTATAATTTGTTAAATCTATGAAAATTTTAAAAGCATGGGTTGTGTAAAAGTGTTTCATAAAAACAAATATCTAGAGAGCATATTTTCGTAAGCGCATGATTTCGTAGGATGCCCATAGGGGTGTCAATTCAAATTGTCAGACGAGTTAGTATCGGACCCAAAATGTACTTGACTTGAATAAGTTTGATTAGAACTGATCCATTTATTATACAGGTCAAATTTTTTGACCCAAATCATATATTGTGGACCCATTTATCATATAGACCATGTAATTTTATAAAAAGTTTTAAGCCATGAATTTGTACGAAGATCTTATACTCACACATATAAATTAGAAAATAACGTATGATATTAATGATTTTTGCATGAACAATTTGGAAATGAAAAATATCATGGGGTTTCAGCTAGTTGAGATAATACATCATGTTCGTCGGGCTAAATGCTCTTCCCCACAATTGAAGAAAACAGGATTATTCAATTTGGAGCATTTGTTTAATCTCAGATGACTATAGTATGCATTGTGCAAACTCAAAGTAGTGGATGGTGATGGTCGCAGTAAGACAATTGCAATAAGGTGATGACAAGCAGACAATGACCAATAGACAATGCAGATGGAAGGATAACAATGGGGTGATGATGATCAAGCAATACTAATCAGAAGATGTCAATCAAACGATAATGGTTAAAAGATGGCTATGAAAAACCAATTCCAAGATCTAGCTTAATATAAAAAACCAATTTATTGCAGGTTTTTCCTAATTATTCTACTTAAGATTAAAAGGCCTTAGATATTACATTTCATACCTCAAAGAGAAGGTGGCGAAGATGGTCGGAGGCAGCAAGGCCAGTAGCTGTGACGGCAACCGGTGCATGGATGTCCACGACGAGTAGGGGTGTCAATATTTGACACGACCCGAAAACTCGACTCGAACCCGACCCAAAAATTTCGGGTTCGGGTCAACCCGAACCCGAAACGGGTTGGGTTCGGGTTCAACATTTTGACCCGTTTCAAAAATCGGGTCGGGTTCGGGTTAACCCTTTGACCCGATTTTGACCAGAAAATCCGATATTGAGCTGGCAACCTGAGATTGACTCGAAAAAGAGGAGATAGACCCATTTTTGACTAGAAAACTAGCAATTTTTGTTGGAAATGGGTCATTCGGGTCGTGTCGGGTTGACCCGGATCCGAAGCGGGTCGGGTTCGGGTTAAGAAAACTGACTCTTTTTCAAAAATGGGTCGGATTCGGGTTGACCCGAATAGTGCCGGGTCAATTTCGGGTTCGACCCGCACCCGACCCGTGACCCGAAATTGACATCCCTGTCGACGAGGTCAAGGTGCAGCAGCAACCACAATGGTGAGAATGCAAGGGCATGCAATCAATTAGAGCATGGGGTAGATTGCGAAGGCAAAGGAGAATTTTAACTACACTTCTATTTTAATTGATTAATAAGGAAGAAATATGAAGTAACATTATGAAAGCCTCATTACTTCACTAGAGCTTCTCTCATATTTTTAGAAGAGAAGAATTAGGTGTAGGGATTCTCGAATAAGAGAATATAAAGAAATATTACTGCTTTTTGAGTTATATGAGATATAAGTTTTTTTTCCTAATATCTATGAGATTATATACATTGGCCGATTCTTTGACATGAAGCATTTCATAATAGAAAAGTCATAGGTTAATGGACGCAGCTCAAATTAGTCTGCTGGTTGTAGGGGCGGAATCAGCTTTAGTTCTCAGAGTGGGCAAGTGACAAGCTTATAAAATAAAATAAATATATATATATAAGGGAGCAAAAATAATTTATTTTGCACATAATATCGCTTTTTCACAAACTTATTTGTAGTGTTAAAAAAGTTCAATATAATCAGATGAAAATATCAGGTGGCCAAAGGGCTTTCCGATTTTTGGAGGGTCAAATTGCATGAAAAAAAGGTCGGCTAAGGGCAACAAATAAAATTCAGAGGGAGTAGATTACAAATAACCCTTATTATACTAAGAGTTTTAATTTTTTTAGCGGGGGCAATTGCCTCCTTTGCCCTTGCAAGGTTGGTTTGGAGCTTTGACTATCATTCACAAGGTCTTGGGAGTCTTATAGGGGTGTCAATACGGGTCGACGGGTCGGGTTCGGTTCGAACCTGACTTGACCCGGGTGTAAACGGGTCAACCGGAACCCGACCCGTTTTAAATGGGTCGAAAGTTGAGACCCGAACAAACGGGTCGACCGTAACCCGGATTTTTTGGGTTGAGTTCGGGTCGGGTTATCGAATCAGGTCAATAATTGACATCCCTAGAGTCTTACATATGTGATGTTTGTGAGTTTGACTTAATTAACATATATATATATATATATATATATATATAAAGAGGTTAGGAATGGTGCTTGAATAGGAAAGTTATTGGTGAGATAAAATGAGTGCGCATTGGTTTTCTATAGAAATATTTATTTTCCATCTTTATCTTTTCAAAGCCCAACTTGGTTTCCATTCACAGCAATGCGTTTTCCTTTGTTAGGAATAATTAATGAGCGGACTTTCAATACATTAACTTTTTTCCTAGCTTTTCTGAGTTCAATTCATATGCTGATATTCAAGAAGCCTATAAATTGTTATCTAAGCTTGCCTTATATCACTTATGAGAACAAAATAGCATACGACTTTCTCTCTCCCCTTGAACACCACAATGAAAAAATTGAGCAAAATATGGTTCAACTCATCAGACACCAAGGATAAACAGTCCGATTTAGAACGCCGCTCAGAGCCTCATTCAGAAGAGTCTTTGGATTCTTGGTTGGGCCACACTTCGGAGGAACCATATTTTATTGTTGATCAAATGTAAGCATTGCGTATCAGGAAAAACCAAAATAATTTTTATGTCTCTGAGACTCGTTTCTCATATGACGGTGACCGGCATAGTGTTTTGATAAGCTTTGAAGATGGAGAAACAAAGATGAATGTGAAAATAGATGGTGATACAATTTGCATGGTGGATATTAAGGAGAAAGTTCAAGGGAATGATGTGCTCAACATTGATGGGTTGGTAGTTGATTTTGTGTGGTATCTTGACCAGATTCCTATGAAGTTTAGTTTTCTTACAAGACAATTTTACTATCCCGGTAGTAGTAGCCACACTAGTAAGCCAGATGATTATGCTAAGCAGTGGCATGACCATGAGCATATTTATTTGGTGCAAATCTTGGGGGATTAAGAGTAACATTTTGTTTTAGAAGTTTATTTCATAATGAATTATAAGATAAAATAACATAGTCCTAAGGTATTTTTATGTTAAAAATGGAAGACAAATGATTATAATTTAAGGATATTTGATCAAAAAATATAAAACAATCTATTTTTTTCTTATAACAAAAAATAAGTTTTAGATCATGTGTGCTTTTAATCAAATATCCTTCTATTTTAATCATTTATCTTATATTTTTCACATAAAATTATACCATTTTCTTTCATGAAAAATTGTGATGTTTTATAGTTATATTAGTGTATAGTAATGAGTGCTTCTTTAGTAGTAATGATTGCAAAAGTATCATTTATTAATATATTAAAAAAAATTGGTTAACCTATGGATATGATGATTAATGCTCCGCTATGAAATTTTTAATATTGATTCATGTCATGACAAAATGAGTTTATGCAGTACCTTTGAGAAAAAAAAGACGTGCTACATATATGTCCTAAATTTTTTTCCAAATTTTTTATTAAAAACAATGACATTGGTATAAACTCATATTCAATTTTACTCACCAATCTTACAAGTAAAAATAAAGTTAATTATGATTTTCATTGTAAAATTAAGCTAAAATTTCAATTTGTTTGACTTTACTCTATAAAAAGAATAAATTATTTCATTATTTATCACAAGTCAAGTGATTTTCATATAAGAAATTATCAATTTATGTCTGTCGAAATATCATATCATATCAGTCAATCTCCTTACACATCATTTTTTATATATTTTTGGATAACACCACAAACCTTATTTATAAAAAAACCCATCGGCCTACCCTGGTCCTTACAAAGTAAATCAATCAATTATTTCTAACTAGATTTTCTTGCTTTCATACACATGCCAAATCATATTGATCATATAACAATAATTATAATCTCACTCAATACAAGTATTATAACAGATAATTCAATCTAATGTACTTATCAAAATATATGTTTTATGTCAAATTGCATTTTAAATTAATAAACAATACTTTTATGTATGTCATGTATTTTATGTCTGAATTTGATACAATAGCTCCTATCGATTTTATGCATGCTTCTAATCTACTCATTTATTCAAAATGACATATACAAAAAAATACTTGGAAGAATTTCAATATTCTTCAATCAAAATGCTCAAAATAAAGATAGCTAACACATATAAAAGTTAAACATTGAAAACTTTCTAAATCAAGAGGTAATGTATTTCAAATAGACTTTGGAGGGAGAAAATCATAGAAATCAATTTCACTAAAAACAAATGTAGGATAATGGTTACCTACCACGACCATAACACTTTTTTGTAATTGAAAAAATAGATGAAAAATGCTCTGAAAGCGAACTTCACTCTCCTTTCTCTCCTTTATTCTCTCCTTTTTCTACCCAAGCAAGTAATAAGAATTGGGTAAGGGGGATGGTTTGGGGGTACTTAAAGTAGGCACTATATTAAGATAATAAAAAATATTTTTTTGATCCAATATTGCAACGCTTGAGACTTTAGCGCCACCACATTTCAAACTTGAGAGGTTGGCACCACAATGCTCAATTTTGGCACGATACACCCACTTATCTAGAACCTATAATACAGAGAGGTTAGCATCACAGTGTTTTGATATAAATTTTCATATATGTAAGAATATTCTTAAGGATCATTATCTAGCAATTAATGGGTCTTTAAACATGTGAAAATTAAGGTTTCCTTACTCACCTTTCTCCACTTCCCCCGTTTCAATCGAGCTCTATACCATTCGTGGCTTTCGATCATTCTAGAAATCCTTCTCGATTGTTATAAGGATGTCCCCTTACCCCTTTCCCTAGTTTCTTTCTTCCTTAGTCGGCCTTCAGTTGGTTAGGACTTCAGTTTTCTTTCATTTTTTTCTACATATTCCTGTGATTTGTGGCTTTTTTTATTGGTTTCTACTCCCTTAGGATGCCTCTAGCTGGATAGGATTGCATTTATTTTCAATTTCTATCGATTTTCCACTGTATCATTGGTTCATGCAAACAAATTGGTCGATAATTACACAAAACTTATAGGTCCCGATTTCCTTGAGGGTAAAAACAAAGTGCGTTCTTTTGGAGATTTATTGTCCGGATCTTTTGCCTCAGTGGATTTTCTGGAACTTAAAGTCACCACCCATTACATGTTGACAACTTTGTGGATTTCAGAGGAGGAGATCGATGCATTAGCTGCCCTGTTTGAGTTTGTTTAGGTGGGGAAATTTCCCACATGTGGGCCTAAATTATATATAATCCATAGTTTCTTTTCAACCTTAAGCTCTCTGGTAATTTCTCTGTTATGCTTTTAGACCCACATGACGTGCTTATAAATTTAGCTAACAATCTGGATTAGAGTTGTATTTTTTTGGCGTAGAGTATATTATGTTTACAATTATTACATGTAGCTTGTAAAATGGTCACCATTGTTTGATATTTCTAAGGATCATCTCATTGTTCCTATTTGGATTTCATTTCCTGATTTGAGACCATGCTTATTTTCCCAAGAAGTTTGCATGGTTTAGGCTCCCTGTTTGGCTGAACCATGCAAAATGACAATGTTACGACAAACAATACTAAACCTTCAATTACGAGGGTTATGGTGGAATTAAACATCTTAAACAATACCCTAATAGTGTATGGTTTGGTCTGAAGAAATTTTGGTATGTCCAGAAAGTGTTTATGGATGGTTTCTTTTCTTTTTGTGAGCATTGTAAGACCCTTGGCCATAATAAGAATGAATGCATTCTGCTATGCCCCCATTTTAGAAAATAGCAAAGTGTCAAACTTAGAAGTTTTGCCCTACAATCGAAATATATGGGAGAGAGTTATGGAGCATATGTTACGACATGATACTAATGTTTCTCAAAATCAATTTTGAATCATGCCGGGTAGGTCTACTATTGAAGCCATACATTTATTGAGAGGTTTGATGGAGAAGTATAGAGAGAATAAGGAGGATCTTCATATGATATTTATTTATTTAGAGAAAGCATATGCTAAAGTTTCAAGAGAAGTGCTATGGAGAGTTCTACATAAGTAAGGGGTAAATAATGCTTATATTCAAGTCATCAAGGATATATATATGCATGAGCTGTTACTTATGTTCAAACACAAGGTGATTTGACCAAGTATTTTTCTATTTCAGTTGGTTTACATCAAGGATCAGCCTTAAGCCCATATCTTTATGCTTAGTCATGGATGTTCTTACTAGAGATTTGTAAGAGGATGTTCCCTAGTCTATGTTTTTTGCTGACGATATTCTTCTTGTTAATAAGGCTAAAGAGGGAGTTGAAGGTAAACTTGAATAATGGAGGTCAACCTTATAGTCTAAAGGTATTCGTTTGAGTAGATCTAAAATCGAATATATGGAGTGTAATTTTAACAGTAATAGATCTAGTGGGGAGTTTGTGACTTTGAGCAATAAAGTCATTAATAAAAGTATACATTTTAGATATCTTGGGGTTAATGTTCAGATTGATTATGAAATAGATGGGGATATTATTAATAGAATTCAAGTTGGTTGGTTGAAGTGGAGGAATGCATCGAGCTTGTTGTGTGATAGAAAGTACCACTCCAACTTAAGAAAAAATTCTATAAGATGGTGGTTAGACATGCAATTAGGGGTGTCAATATTTGACACGACCCGAAAACCCGACTCGAGCCCGACCCGAAAATTTCGGGTTCGGGTCAACACGAACCCGAAACGGGTTGGGTTCGGGTTCAACATTTCGACCCGTTTCAAAAATCGGGTCGGGTTCGGGTTAACCCTTTGACCCGAAATTGACCCGAAAACCCGATTTTGACCCGAAAACCCGATTCTTAATTACTCTAAGGAGTTCATCATTTCTTTAATTCTTATTTTGATTAATAAAACTTATCTTCTGCCTATAAAGAATCAATTGAGCAAAGGTTTATAGAAGAGAAGAATAATGTGGGGTAGGGGTGCTCCAATAAGGAGGTTTATAGAAGAGTAGAATAAGGGGTAGGGTGCTCCAATGGCTAGCATTATTGATAGCCTCTTGTTAATGTGATTGATTGGGTTGCAAATGAACTAAGCTGAGCCGAGCTTCTGCGTGTTCTAGCTCAAGCTTATTTCTCAGGTTCTTGTTCAAGCTCGGCTCGATGAGAGATGAGCTTTTCTAGTTTCTGTTTGTGGTCGAGTTCATTTTGTTTTATGTGTTCAAGCTCGTTTATTTAGGCTTATTGAGTCGCTCCTCACGTGTCCGCCATTTTCACAGAGCCATGCTCGAGCTCATTCGCGTGTCCTCTTGTGCCTCCGTTTGAACAAAATACTTTTATTAAAATCCCGAACAACAGGTGAATTCAATCCCAGCTCCATCTCCCCGCTTCCGTTTGACATTTGGTCCATTTTTTTCGTTTTATGTAGCAAAACAAATCAGTTTTTTCATAGTTGAGGATTAATGCAAGCATGGGAGCCGTGAGAGCTGGATTTTTGAAAAGGATAAAAATTAAAAAATAAATTATTAAATTAGTCAAAGTAAATTATTAAATCAGTAAAAATAAATTATTAAATTAGTAAATTTAATCAAACTCTAATTGAGTATCTTAGTCAAGCTCTAGTCGAGCTTCTTAACGAGCTTATTCACAAGCCTGAAATGATACTGTTTGTGAACATAAACGAACCAAACGCCAATTTTTGTTCAAGCTCATTTATTTAGCTATCAAATATTTATAAAAAAATGTTCAAGCTCATTCGTTTATCTTATCAAACGAAGATGAACGAACTCTTATAAAGTCGAGTCACGCACAACTCATCGAACGCTCGATGTTTGCAACCTAGTGATCGATAACGAGTCAAAAAAAATCCTGTCGCCACCATGGTGCAATCGCAACATGTCCAAATCCATTTACCATCATGCGTTAATTTATTGTCACCAAAAGAAACTAATGAATATATTTATGAACAATAATAATTTCATTTACACAAAGAAATATTATTGTTTATTGAGTAATATGAGATTTAAGTTTTTTTCCCAAAATCTATGAGATTATATACATTGGCTGATTCTTAGAAGGAAGCTTTTCAGAGAAGGAAAGTCCCAGGTTGGAATGGTGCTTCAATAGGAATGTTCTTAGTTAGATAAAATGAGTGCGCATTGGTTTTCTATGCAAATTTATTTCTTTTCCATCTTTGTTTTATCAAAGCCAACTTTATTTCCATTCACATCAATGAATGTGATTTTCAAGAAACCTATAATCCTATTAATGGATATATAAACATATGAGAAAAAAAAAAAATTAAGACTTTCATTGATCTCTTCCTAAACCACAATGAAAAAATGGACCAAAACATTGTTCAACGCATCAGACACCAAGGATAAGCAGCCCGATTCAGACTGTCGTTCAGAGCCTCTTCCAGTTCCAGAAGAGACTTCAGATTCTCAGTTTCCTGGAACACAACCATATGTAACGAGCAGTAATATAGAAGCATTGCGTATCAGGAAATGCAAAAATACGTTTTTCATCTCTGAAACTCGCTTCGCATCTGATGGTGCCCCGCATAGTGTTATGATAAGCTTCGAAAATGGAGGAACAAAGATGCATGTAAAAATAGATGGTAGAAAAATTTACATAGTAGATATTACAAAAAAAGTTCAAGGAAATGAAGAGCTCATCATTGATGGGATGGTGGTTGACTTTGTATGGTATCTTAATCGGATTCCATTGAGGTTTTTATTCTATACAAGAGAGTCTTCCTCCCATGCAGAGGATCTCGGCTGCAGTAGCCACAGTGGTGGGACAGATAATTATGCTAAAGATTGGAATGACCATAAGCATATTTATTTGGTGCACATCTTGGGGGACTAAGAGTACAATTTTATTTTAGAAGTTTATTTCGTAATGAATTATAAGATTTTAGTAAAGCACAAAAGTTTTGTTTTGATCGCCTATCTTAAAGGCAAAAATAAGGTTAGAAATGTAATTTCATGAATTTCATTATAAAATTGTGCTAAATTTTCAATTTCTTTGACTTTATTTTAAACAACTTTATTTTTATAATAATTATGCACATAGAAATTTCCTTAATGTAGTCTTCAATATTTTGAAATTATATTGGAAAAATCATTAGAAGGTGGTCGTTTTGTTAATAATAAAATAATATATATATATATATATATATATATATTTAAATGTGTAATACTAGTATCTATTGAAATCCTTTACAAAATTTTGATGGTTTATTGAACTTGTATGAGATTTTTTTTTCTTGGAAATAGCAAAAATTTTGGTTAAATTTTAGGACTTCAGAAAAATTGTTTAACGAGAAATTTAAACTTCCTTTTAGGATTTCAGTTTTAGATTTAGCCACTAAAATAATAATTTCTCATGTTGACCAAAATCTCTTTCCATCATTCCGTCCACAATGGAAAGGCATTCCTCCCTCTCTTTCTATGTTTTACCCTATTAGTTTTTCTCTCTACAACTGAAGCATTTTTATTGCTCTCTGGACGATGACCAGACTCCGCACAGAATAATTTGTCCTCCGCCCATGGCCACGCCACCCTGTACACAGTGAACGGGTGATGTGTCGCATTCTGATTTGCCTCTGAATGACGTCCACATCCGCCCATAATAATTTCACCAAAAAAAGGTTGCACAAACTTGGAATGTGCCTGAATGCTCTCTTAGCTAACCTGTGGCTCAACTGCTGAGGCTCAAGAGACTCGCATCTTTGCTCATGGAGAGATCTCGATCCCATTACAACTTAATGACGATTCAAATCTATCAAAATTGCTGGAAATTAATAGTAGAGGCTCTGCTACAATTTTAAATTATATATATTAAGTTTAGAAAGTCTAATATTGAACTTCGAGATTGAAAATGTCTACATATGCTAAAAGTAGCCACAAAACAATGTTTTTATATATATTTTTGAAGAAACGATATCGCATACATTTCTCAGACAAGATCAAGAAGAGATTTGAAGCAGGGAAAATAGAAAGTAGAAAATGTAAAACTTGTATTCATGAAGAGAGATTACAGGTATATATATAAGTAGAGTAAAGAACTAGCAACCAATGAGCTAAAGCCACCTCATCTATTTACAATACATAATACAAATAATTGTTTATTTATTTGGCTGTATATACTTTGACATTTCCCCGCAAGCTAAAGGGTCTTTGGAGACTGTTAGCTTGTTCCGTAGAGTGACGAATCTTGGTGTTGATAAGGCTTTAGTGAAGATATCCGCTGTTTGGTCAATAGTACTGATTGGGAGAAGACGAATATTTTGTTGTTGAAGATGCTCCCGAATGTATTTCTGATCAATTTCTATATGTTTTGTCCTGGCATGGAAAACGGGATTGTTTGCCAAAGCAATTGCAGAGGTATTGTCACAAAAAATTTATGTAGGCTCAGATTGATCAATCCCAAACTCCAATAGAAGTCGCCTAAGCCAAATAATGTCGGTTGTAAGAGCCGCAAGTGCACGGTACTCCGATTCCGTGGAAGAACGAGCAACTGTGTGTTGCTTCTTTACGGTCCATGAGATAAGTGTGTCCCCGAGATAGGAACAATATCCCGATGTTGATCTTCTTGAATCCGGATCACCCGCCCAATCAGCATCTGAAAAAGATTGGAGATGAAGGTTAGATTTTGTAATAGGAATTCCAAAATCGATCGTACCTTTGATATAACGAAGTAGGCGTTTGAGCATGAAAAAGTGTTGTGGTTGAGGATCATGCATATGTTGAGACAATTGATTTACGCTATACGCAATATCAGGTCGAGTTAGCGTTAAGTATTGCAAAGCTCCTGTGGACCTTCGGTATAGATGTGGATCTAGTTCAGAGTCTACGGGATACGTTTGCGGAAATTTTGTGCACGTCGGGTTGGCTAACGGCTTGCAGTCGGTGAGGTTCATCTGCTGAAGAATTGAAGAAGCATAGTGCCGCTGAGAGAGGAAAAACATGTTTGTGGATTTGGTAATCTGGATTCCAAGAAAATTATGCACCAGACCAAGATGCTTCATAGAGAACCTTGCGCCAAGCTGGCTGATAACCGAAGAGATGGCATTTGTGTTGTTCCCTGTAATTAAGATGTCATCAACATAAACCAATAGAAAAATAGTAGTTTGTGAGTTACGAAGAGTGAGAAGGGAGGGATCCGATTTACTGTGAGAGAAGCCTAGGGATAGCAAGAATGAAGTAAACGTGTTATACCATAGGCGAGGCGCTTGTTTGAGGCCATAGATGGCCTTATGAAGTTTGCAAACATGATTAGGAAACCTGGAATCTTCAAATCCACGTGGTTGCCGCATAAAAACTGCTTCAGTTAAATTTCCGTGGAGAAAGGCATTTGCAACATCAAGTTGTTCAACCTGCCAATTATTGTGAAGTGCAACAGCTAGAAGAATGCGTATGGTTGGTAATTTGGCAACCGGGCTGAATGTCTCGTTGTAATCCAGACCAAACTCTTGATGATTACCAAGCGCGACCAACCTTGCTTTGTATTTTTCGATAGATCCATCAGTATGTAGTTTAGTCCTGTACGTCCATTTGCAGCCGACAATGGAGTATTCAGGTTTTGGTTCAACAAGGCTCCATGTACCCTGTCGCTATAAAGCAAGAAACTCTTGGGCCATTGCATCTCTCCAAGCAGGGGATTTAATAGCTTGAGCGTATGTTGTAGGCGTGTCCAATGCAGGATCAGAGGCTATGGAATGAATCAAATTCAAACGATCTGGAGGTTTCAGATGTCCTGTTTGCTTTCTGGTAATCATGTGATGAGTAGAGTATTTTGCATTTTCAGGAACTGTCGGTTGAGGTGGTGACATTGCCCTTGGGGAAGAAATTTCAGATCTTACTTGATTGTTAACATTGCCCGTAGAGCATATGTCACTGCTGGGATGGTTCTGAGGAGCCGAGATAACATTTTTAGTTAAATGATTTTGGTGAGAAACCTGTGAAACGGACAGCGGAAGCAGCAGATTTGGATGGACACTGGAACTAAATGATCCTTGTTCATTAGTAATAACCTGAGGCTTATGAAATGGAAACAGTTTTTCATCAAAAGAGATATGCCTAGAAAATATAATTTTATCAGTCGAGATGTTCAAACATTTATATCCCTTATACACGTCAGAATAACCAAGGAGAACACATAGCGGTGCCTTTGGTTGAAGTTTATGACGACTATGTTTAGGAGATAGGGGAAAACAAGCAGAACCAAAAACTCGTAAGTGATTGTAAGTAGGTTTATGATTAAAAAACAATTCGAAAGGAGTTAAGTTAGAAGTAGTGAACGAAGGTAACCGGTTTATTAAATAAGATGCTGTGAGAACAGCATCTGGCCAATATTTATATGGTACCGAGGCAGTGTGCAGCAGGGTTCTTGTCGTTTCGATCAAATGTCTGTGCTTACGTTCTGCTACCCCATTTTGTTCTGGGGTGTAAGGACAAGAGAGTTGATGGACGATGCCATGTTGGAGTAAAAAGTGAGTAAACCTGTTGTTGACGAACTCAGTCCCACCATCAGACCTGAAAGTTTTAATAATATGCGAAGTATTCTTTTCAATTTTAGTTTTAAAATGAACAAAAATATCAAAAACTTCAGATTTTTCTTTCATAGGAAAAATCCAAGAGAAACGGGAAAAATCATCCACGAAAAGTACATAGTAACGGTAGCCTTGATTAGAGACAACCGGTGCCGGACCCCAGACATCCGAGTGAACGAGAGATAGCGGAGCATTGCTACGAGTATTAGAATTTTCAAACATGATTTTATGACATTTGGATTGTTTACAAGGCAAGCAAACAGCGTAATCAGTGTTTATTTGCAAAGAAGGATTACACTGAGATATATTTTTCATCACCCTCTCGTGAGGATGGTCTAATCTATGATGCCAAGTAATAGAATTCGCAGTTACAGCAGCAAGACCGACTCCTGTTGTAGACGGAGGCAGATTCCTAATTGGATACAACCCATTTTCACATGGGCCTTGAAGAAGGACCTGTTGGGTCTTCATATCCTTAATCAAGAAACCAGTAGGATTAAAAACAATTTCAATGTTATTGTCTTGAGTAAGCTTAGAAATTGAAAGCAAATTGAAATGTAAAAACGGGGCGTGAAAAATTTGAGATAAGAGTAACTTACGATTGGGAGTCGGTAGCAAACCATTGCCGGTGTTAGCAATGTTCACCGATCTCCCATCACCTACAGTTACCGTTTCGGAGCCTTGATATGGTGTTGCGATAGACATGTTATCCAGCGAGTTAGTGAGATGATTGGTAGCTCCTGAGTCAAGAAACCATTCTGAATGTGAGGCTTCGGAGCTTGCCGCAAGAGCCCGGGGTTGCGACTGCTGTTGCCGAGGAACATAATTGAGATTAGCTCGATGCCAGCAGCTGGATGCAAGATGTCCTCTTTTGTCACATATTTGACATATCACTGGAGCGGAGGAGGAGGAGCGGGATGTGTTCGTTTGATTTGTCGTCGTAATCGGTGGTGCCCTGCCGCGAAAGCGTCTGCCTCTGCCACGAGTAGTGAACAATGCCGTGTGAGGATCCGGCAAGGAGGCAGCACGAGCGTTATCAGATGCGATGTTTACTTCTTCACTGAGTAGTAGAGGATACAGCTGCTCAAGAGAAATTGGCGTTAACATCGTTCGGATCGACGTCTTAAAAGATTTGTACGCCGGTGGTAAACCATTGAGAATGTACCAAATTACGTCTTCGTGATCCACTGTTGCGCCAGAAGCTGTGATTTGATCTACAATTTTCTTGATCTCAAATAGGTATTCGCTAATAGATTGATTCTTGAGAGCAATGTTATGAAGAGAGTTCTTGAGCTGTATGACTTTTGACCTATTCGTTGATTGAAATCTTGATTCGAGCATAGACCAAATTGCTGCAGTAGAATCAAGATGAACAACGTAGGGTAGGATAGGCGAGGAGATCGTAGAGCAAAGAGCGGCGGCAAGATTTTGATCCGTTAGAAGCCACTGAGTGCGCTGTCGATTTTGCGTTGAAGTGCCGTCGGATTGAGAAGTGTCCGCGGCCGGGAGGGAGAAAGAAGGGTCAAGAAACCGATCAAACCCGTTTGCACGAAAAATTTTTGCGATTTGTGCTTTCCATACGGGATAGTTGTCGGCATCTAGCTTAATGGAGACGATCGTCTTCAAATTTGATACGACGAACTTTAGCGCTGATGGAATCGTCGATTCTTCTACTTCATCCATTTCCGATTTCTCTCCTGTGTCGGAAGTGGCAGAACTCATTTCGATGCAATCTCTTCTTGCCTAGCTCTAGATACCATGAAGAAACGATATCGCATACATTTCTCAGACAAGATCAAGAAGATATTTGAAGCAGGGAAAATAGAAAGTAGAAAATGTAAAACTTGTATTCATGAAGAGAGATTACAGGTATATATATAAGTAGAGTAAAGAACTAGCAACCAATGAGCTAAAGCCACCTCATCTATTTACAATACATAATACAAATAATTGTTTATTTATTTGGCTGTATATACTTTGACAATTTTACGTCTTAATTAGAACATGGGGAGCTCAATCATTTAGCTGATAAGGATGTTTTGATACAATATATTCTCTTTAGTGCTTCTCCATCAGCTTGTATTTTATGACATCTTTATATGGACTTAGATCATTTACCTTTTCAAATCTAAGCATTGAAAGTGTATCATAGACAGTTTAGGCCCGTCTACTAAGGTTTTTGCCCAAGCCGCCCTCCATGGTGTTGGTCTATCCATGGCCCTCAATACTTGCTTCGCTTTCAGGAAAGTTGTTTATCTCCTCCTCGGCTCATCTTCTACAGCTTTCTCTTATGTTCTTGCTTTTGTTCTTCTAATTTTTTTCACCTTTGACCATTTTTACGGCTTGAATGGCGGTCAATTGATTAAACAATCTTGATTTTTAAATGGCTAAAAGACCTCTCGCCCCTTTTTAGATGTCATGTCAGGGGCTTCCCCTTCGATGTCTTTTCCTGACCATAGAACCACTACCCATAGTGGTTTATTGTTATTGTAGATTTCAAAAGATGAGATACTTGCTCTTGTAGCTCTTTTCAAATTTACATTGATTAATAATTTCCCCAGTCGTAGACCTGTTCTTGACTCGATTCACAAATTTTTTTTAATATCACACTAATCTGTGATTTTTTGGTTACTCTCTTATACCCAAGACATGTGTTGATTAAACTGTTAGATGACATGAATTACAGTAGAGTTTTAACAAATTCTTTATGACATTGTTTTGGAATCCCCTATCATCCTTACTTGTGTTTCGTTTCCCAACCTTCAACCTCAGATATTTTCTCTATGTATCCTTCACGACTCGGGATCATTATTTGGTTACTCGTTAAAAATTGATAACTCTACTTTAATTGGATTATGACACTCTATTTCTTGTATTATGGTTGAATTAGATTCACTAAACGTTATCCCAATAGTGTGTGACTTAGCCCTAAAATTTTTGGATATATACAACATGTCGAGATGGAGGAGTTCCCTCCCTTTTGATATCATTATAAATCCCTGAGGAATTCTAAAATTGATATATGTATCCTTCACCCTCATTAAGAAAAGGTTCCTATGAACATTCCTAAGCCTGTGATTATTGTTGATAAGTAAACCAATAATTTAGCTCCTTATGATAATTTTGATGTTGTTGTCAAGGAAACTATGGAAAATCTTAATATTATGACTATTAATCCTATTTTAACTCCTATTGCTGGTACTTCTGATAATCTTTGAGTTGACGATATAATGTTAAATGTGGCTTTTAGTGTCATTGTTGATCTACCTGAACAAGAGCCTCTAGGTTCTTCTGTTTCTATGGTGGTGTCTGAAAGTTTAGATGTATATGATAAAGTGCCTATAATTAATATACCTCTTTTCCCTATTTATGATGATGCACTGCTTTGGGTTTGGGGAATCAACATTTAGTTTTGTATTATAATGAGAATCTTGTTGATTATTTTGACTGGTTAACTTCCTATGATCATTGGCTAACTGGGGTTTTGAGGAGGGTAATGATGGTCCTAGCAATGGTTCTCAAGAGGTTTATGATTTAAATATTGTACAAGGCAACAACAAGGGTTTTTCCGATATTATTGGCAAAAAAGTAATTAAAAAAAACTTGGTATAGCCTTTAAAGTACTCTGAGGGTCAACATACTAGATCTAATGTTTCTAGTGTTTAGTTCTGTGATGTTGAGTTCTCCTAGAGTAGCGTTTTTTAGTTTGGTGATGCATGGTTTGGTGGTGGAGTTGGTTAGGTTCTGGTTGCCTAGGCTCTTTCTTTTGAGTGCCATGTCTTGGTCCTTCAGGGTTGGTTAGTTGGGTGTCTGCTTCTGGTTCATGGTTCTATTTTGTGGCTATTGTGGTGTTTAGCTGCTTTTGAAGCTTAATTTTATGGTGTGGGTTTTATGGTTTGATGTTGCTTTTGTCTTGATTTGCTTATTCAGTTTCTTTTGAGTCTTTTCCTTTAGGTTTGGATCCTAGAACTTGCTTTGGGTGCTAGTTGACTTGGTTTTTTTTTGGCTGAAGGTTGAACCGTGTTGGCTCCATGGGGTATCCTTTGGTTCCTTTCAGGTTTATGTGTGTCGTTATGTGAAACCCCTTAGGTAAACAAAGCTAAATTTTAAACATCGAGATACCTTTTAGTGTAATGGTTATAATTTCATTTAAGAAACATCACAGTTAAGTGTGCTCATCTTAAAAAAATCCTGGGATTGGTGATCTCCTGAGAAGTTACACCAACATGAAAAAATCATGAGGCCCTTAGACGAAGGAGTCAATATCTTGATTGTTAAGAGTTTGGACTGTTATAATGGTATCAGAACAATACACCAGCCGAAAGGTGAGAACTAAATGTCATACAAGAAAAAGGGCTACGCTATGGGAGACACCTTTTGAACCTTGTACTTTTCAAAGTATTATGTTGAGGGAGTCACCACTTGAACTTGTAGGGGACACCTCTAGAATCTTATTTTCTTGGTGCATGATTCTAGGATGAAGATATAGACGAGGATGTTTATTACTTAACTGAGGGAGATTATGAAATCTTTTAAGTAAAAGAAGCTAAACTCTTAAATATCAAGATGCATTTAGGTATAATGGTTAGAATTTCATTAAAGAAACTTCACAGTTTTGAATGCTCATCACAGAGAAATCTTGGAATGAATGAACTTCTGGGAAGTTACACCAACATGAAAAAACTGTGAGGCCCTTAGCTAAAGCGGACAATATATCGATAGTTAAGAGTTTGAATTGTTACACATTATATTAGTGTTTTTTAGTTTTGTTTCTTTTTATTTTGGAGCTTCTTTGCTTGTATTGAGCTTTTTTGAAAATTTTACTTGGACTTTTTTTGAGGGTTGGCTTGTTACCTCTATGTTCTTTTTCTCTTTGCTTATTGTTATTAGAAGGATCACTGACTCATTAGGTTTATTTTTTTGAATCTGGATGTACTTTTTTTACTGCAGCGAGCATTTGATCATTTAAGGACTTATAATCAATTTTCTTAATCAACGCATAGGCCCCTCTATAGATAAAAAAAAAAAAAAGATAGTTTGCATTTTGATGTTTATGCCCACTAAATTTTTTGGAAATAAATATTTTCATAAGCTTACTTCTTTTAAGTGAAGAAATTATTTGTTTAAATAAATAATGTTTATCTAGTTTCTTGAGATTATGTATTTTTTCTCAAATGCAAATTGATCATTAAGCATAAGCTCTATATTTTTTACTTAAAATCATATGATTTAATTTCCATAAGATTAAGAGAAATTGATTATTAGTAGTAATGATTGTGAAAGTTTCTTTTGATAAAATATTAAAGAAAATATTAATTAAATTGTGGATCTGATTGTTACATGCATTACAAAATTTTTGTTGTATTCTTAATTATGTGGACAATACATTGCTATGATTTAACATTTTTTTCTAATTGCACTAATTTGTTCAAAAGTTGATCCTACGCAATAAAACTAAAATATTTCATAAAAATAGACTTTTAAAGTGCATATCTTTTAAAAGCATATATATTTTTTAAAATGTCCCTTTAACTAAAATTTCATTTTGTTTGACTTCTCCCTTAAAAAAAAACTCTATATATTAATTTTAACAATAGAAATTTTATAAACTTTGTCTTCATATTTTTATAATAATCAAATTTTATAATCACATAAAATAATGCAAGTATAGGCAAATAAATTAAGAGATTTTTATTTTAAAATATTTTCTTATAAATAAATAATTGTACATTATTTTACTCATAGTCTTCAAAGTATATTAGCATTTTGAGTTGGCATAAATAGATTGACTGTAATATAGACATGATGTTAATTATTTTTTTAATAATAGAATAACAATATAAAATATAAGAGAATTTTATTTGAAAATATTATTTTAGAATTTTTTTAATTCAAAACCCTAAAAAACTATTAATATGTTAATACATTGATATGTTGTACTTTATACTTTTATCATAATTGTCAAAATTATTGATGTATTATGGTCTCTTGAGATAGAATATATTATGGAAACATCAAAATTGGCTTTTAGCACACAATATTAAAAAAAAAATTGAATGGTTTGGAGTACGTGTAAACGAGTCGAGCCGAGCTCAAGACACACTTGTTTGGACTAGAGCTTGATTAATTAATAATCAAATTTGAGCCTAGCTTGAGCTTAATCTTACAAATTTGAGCCGGCTCGTTTATAATGAAAGAGAGAAAAAAATGTAAATTCAAACTATCATACTAATAAAATTATAAAAAGAATAAAAAAATTAGAAAAAAATAATAAGAAATCACATAATATTAAAAAGTAATATATGATTTTTAAATATTGTTATTAAAATTATACTTAAACTTTGAATCCTAATAAATTGTAAATATATTTTATATCAATGATTTTTAAATAAGATGACTTTGAATCCTCATAGAGGAATCGAGTTGAGGCTAGCTCGAGCCTGACTTATCAGCTCCTCGAGCTCGAGCTCGTAAGCCATTTGTCATACCAACTTGCGAGTTGGCTCGACTCGCTTACACAATTTGAGAGTTTTATCATCTCCAAATTGTTAACTTACAGTAATATTTTTAACATTTACATTCTTGAGCAATTCATTTAAAAGAAATTAAAAAATAAATATTTCATAAAAATGATACAAATTGCTCCAAGACCATGTCATTCTACAAACCATTCATATCAAATCTCGTGCAGGACCTACCGCTATGATGGAAACACGTGGACAATATTATCCAATCATTATTCTATAACGAACCTGGACGGATTTATCAACAAAAGAAACATATCAATATATTTATTATTAATAAATATTAGTAATTTTTTACTTATATGAGATTATGTTTTTCTTTCTAAAATTTATTGAGAATATAGAGTAATTATTTTCTTTGGCTCAAGGTTTCTCAAAGAAGGAAAGTCATAGGCTGGAAATGGGTCTTTAATATGAATGTTTTTGACGAGATTAATTGGCTATATGGGTTGAATTTTTATCTTATAGTTTTCTATAGAAATATTTCATGTTCATCTTTGTGATGTTTCCATTCATAGCTTCTTACCGCAACAATATAAATTGATATCTAAGCTCCTCTCTTATATCATGCACGAGAAGAAATAATCATAATTAAGGATTTAATTTTCTTTTTTGAGCCACGATGGATAAAATATCAAAAATTTGTTGTGGTAGATCCGATATAGATGCAGTGGAACCGAGTCAGCGTTTGAGTCAGGTTGTGCCAGAACGTACTTTAGGTCAAATTTGCCAGCATATGAGGCTTTATTGGTTGAGGGGCAAGAAGCACGGAAATGGCTACCTCTTTTCGGAAGCCCACTTCTTACCTAATTGTAACTTACATGATATTGTGATAAGCTTTGATGGAGAGGAAAGAACAAAGATGATGGTGGCAATAGATAATAAAATTATCTCTGTATTGGATATTAAGGATAAACTTGAAGGGAATACTGAGCTATACTTGAATAATGCTCAATACTTGAGTGATAGGTTGGTGGTAAACTTTAAGTGGGATCTCTCTAGCGAAACAAAGTTCTTTAGATTCTATACAAAGCCTTTAGCACATAAAAAAGCAGAAGCTACTGGCAGTATTAGTTATAATAATGTTGACAATGACGAGCTTGGTTTTATTGGAGAGGAATTTGAGGGAGAGCGGTATGTCTGTCGGCTAAATGCTTATATAGTCGAATAGCCCTTTATTTTATAAATTAATTTTGTAATAAATATGAATTATATGATAAGAACCTATGAAATTTTACGATTGAATAGTAAGAAAAATGATTATAATTGAAGGATCCTTGATCATGGTCGTACTATTTATCATAAACAAAAGATAAGCTTTAATGTGTACTATTTATCAAATATCATTCCATTTTAATCATTCATTTTACATTTTCACATAAATATATCATTTTCAGTTAGATAAAGTGAGAACTTGTTGTGTTTTAGTTACGTGAGTTCTTGCTTAAGTGCTTTTTTAGTTGCAATGATTGTAATAGTTTCTTATGATAAGATACAAAAAAATGTTAATTAATTTGTGTATATGATGATATATTGGCTTTAAATTAGAGGGTGTTAATATTTGACATGATCTAAAAATTTGACCCGAATTTGACTAAAAATTTTTGGGTCTGGGTCAACCCGTATGGAAAACGGGTTGGATTTAGTACGTCAACCCGATCGCCCGCTCCGTCGCGCTTGCTGCTTGCACACTCTCGCTCTTGGGCATTTGCAATTGCTCAAGTTCGCGCTTGCCAATCGCTCAAGTTCGCGCTTGCCAATCGCTCAAGTTCGCGCTTGCACCATCGCATAGTTGCACATGCTTGCCTTACGCTTGCGCAAGCAACCTGCCTCGTGTCTTGCTTACCTCGCCCAATCGATCTAGTGTGTTGGGTCAAGTTGACCCTGATTAGGGCTGGTGGGGTCCATGTTTTGATTTTTGACCCATTTGTGTAATTGAGTCAGATAAATTAAGGGTGGGCAAGTTTCAGGCTGGACCCTAACTCAACGCAAAAACTCATTTCACCCCTATTTTAATTGATCTTTGATGTATTTTTTTGTATGAGCACAATATGTTATTAATATTAATATTTTCTTAATTATACTAATTTATTAGAAAGTTATTCTGATGCAATTTTAAGTTATTATCTTTTTGATTGGATAATTTTCTCATTTTTTTTTCAGACAACAACTACAATTTCGTTTGGCTATTATTTTTCTCGATTTCTTATTAATTCTTAAATATTTTTATTATAGAAAGCTATTTTTTTCAATCAGAATAGTTAAGTTACCTTCTCCAGAACAACTTCACAAATAACTTTATAAGAAATTACAGATGTTCCAAAATTCAAATACACACTAAGGATTTGTTTAGGGCGGCTTTCTTACTTCTTTGTAAAGCTTCTTTTTAATACAAAAATCTTTTAAAATAGAAAAAAAAAAGTTATCTAATGCTATCCCAAACTAAGCCTAAGTCCTAAAAAGTTGATTTTAAAGAGCATTTGATATTTAAAAAAGTTTAATTAGAAACATTATGTTAGTCAAGCACATTTTTTTTTACAATGAATATAATATTTATTTAAGGCCACTAAAAAATTATTCTAATTTAGCTACAATTGCTTAGCTATACCACTTTCTTCACCGGGCTACTTTCATTTAATTGTTTTTTTTAAGGAGCAAGTGGTATTCCAAAATTAGTAATAGGAGTAGGATTACAATTTAACTTAAGAAGGAGCAAACTCGCCAATTAGTTTGGCACAATGTAGAATGCGTCAAATCAATTGTCGTATGGAATGCGTCAAATGAATTAATGCATTCTATATTGCGCAAAACCAATTGGCACGTTCCCCCTCCTGCCGGCCGTTAGCTCAGTGAATGCACGAACTTTTTTTTTGCGGATTTGTATGTGATGTGAATTGCTATTTAAGAAATAATTTGGATTTTAAGAAATGAAAGATTGATTATATTTCATTTTTGATTTTGAAGAATTAGTATATATTATATATGTAATGAAAATAAAATTTTGTCAATTTTTGGAGGCCAAGACGAATTTCTGGTATTTCCGATCAGAGGGCGAAGAGTTGGGTCGGGGCATTTTTGCAAATGGAGATGGGGGAGTGTTCATGCGAATCGGAGGGAGAGGAGCGGATATTTTGCGATGTTTGAAGTGTTGCGAGCATATGAAAAGCTTATACAACAATGAAAGCGGCATTTCATGTAGGGATGCTTTGATATGAATGAAGAGCTCAGGGATGCGAAGAGAAATTAGGAGGGATGCGTTGAAAGAAGAATAGCCGTATTTTGATTGGCAAGCAGATGAGGATAAAGCGTTAAGAAAATAAACGATGGATATAAAGATTAAAAATTTTAACGGCCGGGATGATGTATGGGAAGAATCACAAGCGGCACTTTAATAGTAGTAGTGTGTATATATATATATATTCAAATAATTAAATAAGAGATATCGCTAGGTCTCGTCAAGTGCTCTCCGAGAAAACCCTAGGGTTTTTCTTGGGTGGCGTTGAGGCGTTTCCCCGCCGTCGGCGCGGGATTTTCTGCTCTGCTTGTTCAGGATAGTTTTTCTCCTATGTTTTCTTGTTTCTCTTGGTTGTCTGTGTGGGTTTTCTTTCCTTTTCTCCTGCATTTTCGGCATGCCTTCGTTTATTTTGAGAGATCCTGGTTTTTTTGGGGGATTTCTCACTCTAAGTCTTTTCTTCAAGCTCTTGCTGGTTCTACTTCATCTTTTCCTGATCTGAAGCAGTCTACCTTTCGTGGTCTTCCTGCTTTGTGGGTTTCTGATGAAGAAATTAGGGCTTTAGCGGAACCATTTAGGTTTTCTTTAGTTGGTTTCTTCCCGGCCAAACGTCCTCCTCTTGATGCGATACATAAATTTTTTTTAACCTATAGTTGAATGGCGAGGTTTCAGTTACTGTTCTGGATTCTACCCATATTTTGATAAAATTGGAGAATGTTTTAGATTACTGTAGGATTTTTTGTCATCGTTCTTATTTGGTTTTCAATTGTTATATGAAACTTACGAAATGGTTGCCGACTTTGGATATCGGTGTCGAGTCGCCAATCATCCCGATATGGATCTCTTTTCCTCACCTCCGTCCGCATTTCTTTGCTCCGAGGATCCTTTTTAGGCTGGGTGAGTTATTTGGCAAACCTCTGAAAATCGACGAAGCTACGTCGGTTGGCTCTCGTCCTTCGAATGCCCGTGTTTTAGTTGAAATCGATATTACTAAAAATTATCCTAAGCAAGTTTGGTTAGGATTTGATTCGTTAGGGTATGCTCAAGAGGTGGTCTTCGACGATTTTCCTCATTTTTGTGGTGTTTGTAAAAAATTAGGGCATATTTCTGGTAAGTGTATTTCGGGTCCTGTTCCTGTTCTTCCTTCTGTTGCGGATGTTCCTGTGGAAATTGTTGCTCCTTTAGGTGGTGTGAATGGCATTAAGGGTGTAAATGAAGTTGTGGTAAATGTTCCTGAAGTGAATTATGTGGGGATGAATTTGCCATTTGTTGAACCCGTGGGTTGTGCTAACGATGTTGGCTTGTCGCAGGAGAATTTGGTTGTTTCGTTGGATGTGAATAACTGTAACGGTGTGCCTCTGGTTGCAGATAAATCCTTATTATCTCCTAATGCTATACCTTTCGTTCCCGTGTTGCTGGATGGGGGCGTTAGGCAGGGTGTGATTTTGGAGTCTTCGGCAATTGCTTTGGTGCCGGAAGTTAATTATGTTAATGTGAATGTTGAGACTTCTGATAGTTTACCTATTCATGATATGAATACTATTGGGGATGATAAGGTGATAGAGAATGCGGAAGGTGGTGCTGGGGATGACATGCTTGCTAGTGTGGATCCGAGTGGGATTGAGGCTGTGTGCCCGTCGCTGAGTGTAGAGGAAGGGATTAAGATTGTTAACAGTGTAGTTGAGATTCCTGTAAAAGAGGTTGATACACTTCTGATGGCTGATTGGGTGGGGAAGTCTTCGGGTAAAGAAATTAGGAATCAAAACAGCTGGTTGATTGATTTGTCGGAGGAGGAGGTTTATTCTGAATTTTCTGAGTCGGATAATGATTTTTGACTTGTTCGTTCTTCCAATGCCACTCGGGGGAACTTTTGGAGGCGTGGTCGTCGTAAAAGATGATTTGGAGTGCTTTTTTATTGTTCGTATTGCTGATTATCTTTTGGAAGGCTTGGCTTTAATGTTCGATTTGGTGCTACGCGTGGCTGAGGGCGTTGATGTGGTCGGGGCTCACGTCCCGGTCGTTAAGCTGGTGGCAACCGTTTATTTCTGGATGGTCCGTGCGGGACGGCTTGGACGTTAGAAGCTTGGACTGTTTACTGAGCCCACTTTTAGCTTGTAGTACTCCTTGTTGTTTGGTCGCTTTTATTTTGCTAGGTGTGTTTTGTATTCTGTAATTTCTATTTGGTTTATTAATGAATTTTATTTAATATATATATATATATATTCAAATAACTATAATTTTGTTGCTTTTTAGTTACTTTTAAAATATTTTTTTTGATAGAAAGCTATTTTTAACAATCAAAGTAGTTAAGTTACCTTTTCTAGAATAACTTCACAAATAACTTTATAAGAAACTGATGTCTCAAATATACACTAAGGCTTTGTTTAGGGCGGTTTTCTTACTGCTTTGCAAATTTTCTTTTTAGTACGAAAATCTTAAAAAAAAAAAGTTGTCTAAAACTATTCCAAACTAAGCCTAAATCCTAAAAGTTGATTTTAAAGAGCATTTGCTATTTAAAAAAGTTAATTAGAAACATTATGTTAGTCAAGCACATTTGTTTTTACAATGAACATAATTTTTTTTTTCTGAGGCTCCTAAAAAATTATTCTAATTTAGCTACAATTGCTTAGCTATGCCAGTTCCTTCACCCGGCCACTATCATTTTAGTGGATTTTCTTTTTTTTTTTTGGTTTTTTGTTTTTTAAGGAGAAGGTGGTATTCGGAAATTTGCAATTGGAGCAAAATTACAATTTAACTTGTGAAGGAGTAAACTCGTCAATTTGTTCGGCATAGTGCAGAATGCGCCAAATGAATTGGTGCATTTTGGAATGCGTCAAATGAATTGACACATTTTGTAATGCGCCAACCAATCAGCGCGTTCCCCCCACTCACTGGCTGCCAACTCAGTGAATGCCCGAACTCTTATGTGCGTGGATTTGTATCTGATGTTAATTGCTATTTAAGAAATAATTTGGATTTTGAAGAATATATACATGTAATGAAATTAAAAATTTGGCTATTTTTGGAGGTCATTTTATTCTCCCAAATTTTTTGGCTATTTTCGTTTCATATATATAATTTTGTTCAAATACATTAAATTAAGTTTAATTTTAAATTTTGTGAACATTTATTAAATTAAACTAAAACCTTAAATAGAAGAACATTGTACCTCTATAAATAACCAAGTAATTAATTCATTTTGATTTACGGTATATTTTTAAATGTTAATGGTGAAATGTATTGTGATTTATTGAAAATATGTTAAATTGGAATAATTTTAATTAAGAAAAATTGAAGTTTTTATAAATTTAACTATGTTCAAAATAACTAAGTAAATATTTAGTATTATTAGCCAAATCCTTAAAGATTTAAGATGTTGATTAGCTGGTGTTGAGCTGGAGTTATACTTGTCAAGTTAATAATTGAGTAATATATTTTTAAAAAATAAATTGATAATGTAAGTAGAACAGAAGAAATTTTGTATGATCCAAATTATTAAAACTTTTAATTTAGTAAAATATGGAGTTAATAATGGGGATTGTAAATTGAGTGATAATATTTGAAAAATGATGGACGTAATAATGGATAATTTAAACTGAGCTAGTAACATTTTTATAATGTAGAAGTCTTCTGTATTATGAATAGAAAATCTTAGTATTTATTTAACTATTTTAATTGTAACATTTAAAAATTATGTAAGTGTATTCATGATATGCTAGTTCAGTATCAACATTTACTGAATAGTTATCATTGGTGAGCACTTGGGATTCCTTTGTGAAAATTCATTCAGAGCATATGATTCTTTTCGTTTTATCTCATTCTTCATTAATATGATGATGTAGTTTGCAGCAATCTATCATATTAGATTATCCGTGAAGACGTAATGTTTGATAAAGTAAAATTGTAATTTCAAGATACATGTGAATGTGGGATATCTTTAACCTCTGCTACTTAAAGGGTGTATATACATATAAAGTTGATCTGTGAATGTTTTAGTTGTTGCCTTCAAAATGATTTGGTCATGTATGAAGCACATTTGATGCATACTCAACAAAAAAATGTTTGATGGTACTAAGTAGAAGAATGAATGCTTGCATGACATGGGTCGTTAATAGTCCGTTCGAGCGAAAGGCGAATGCAAATGAGATTTTTAGATGTTGTATCCATGAATGGTTAGAAGATGAAGACTGTGTATTTTTGGCATATACATACTGAAGTATTGAAGATAATAATCCACAACACAGTAGATTTTCTATATGTCACCGGTTGGAAATATCTATAAATGGGATTCCCGGAATATGATCATCATCAAGTTAGTTCTAAATTTTACAAATGTGATATCATGAGATATAACATGAGATAGAAGCTGACCATTCGGGTGATGTTACTTTCAGTTTTAGCAATCTAGACCTTGATCATGTGATTTTATATTCTCCTTAGTATTCTGGAATGAATGATTTCATTTTGGATTTATATAAGAATCGTATGAAGAAATTATTACTTGAAGGCAAGTCAAGGAAGCTTTTCAATGGCGAGAACTAACAACACCTTCAAAATGAGTTTGAGTTTACTTCAAGTGATGCCCTACTCAAACACAACTTCAAGCACGCCTGCGTATGCTGCTTAGGAAATATTAATGCTACGTATTAGTGTCTATGCTTGATTATGTTGTGTTTTCTTCCCCTTGCTTATAAAGTTATTTATATAAAATGTGTTTATGCAGTTTATTATGATATGTAATGGTGTCTTACTGTCTTGTGAGAAGTTATAAATTATATTTTATCTTGGATAAATTATGTAATTGTTATGTCACTTTAACTTCCAACATTATATTAAATGTCTACGAAAAAAGTAAGCCTATAAAGATGAAATAAACTGAAATACTCCCATAATATATTATTACCTATAAATTGACGAAATAAATAACAAAGCTACTTCCTTCTATTACGCGGGGTAAATCTAGTTGGAGCTTGTCGTAGTCGCCTTTGCGGCGGTGCTTGAATATCTTTTATTTATTTATTTATTTTTTTAATAAAAAATAACATTATATTGAAACAAAAGAGATTACACAAGATAAAGAGCAAAAGCCAAAAAACCAAAAACAATAGAAAATACAAAGTGAGATCGAAGTGAGGGCTCAGTAATCGGCCGAGGCTCCCAGCTTCCCCGAAGACATGCACGGACCATCCAATCTGGCGAAGAAAGAGCTCCAATCGATCCATCCAAGTATGAAAACATCACCAAAGGTTGCCACCAGCTATGACGATGAGGAAACGAGCCCCAGCCCCATCATAGCCCAAAAATCCTACACCCACAGAAACGACCAAAAGTTCAGAAAACCAGCTAGAAACTGCCATAGGGAACAATCACAGAAATAAAGGGACTATCTACCTCTCCTGCCCCTCCCACGGAACCTCCCGCGAGAGGCGATAGAGAGAACAAGTCTATCACGAACTAGTTTAAAATCATGACTAGGATCAGAACCTCCACAATAATCCGAAGAGGAATCAGAATCGGATTCAAATTCAGATGTACAATGCAACCAATTAAGATGAGTCCTAACATCCATCAATGAATTATCACCCACATGATACACCAACGCTTGGGTGTCGACAAGCACATCAACAAAATCCTCCTGTGATTCTGCTGGAGTTATTTTTAAGTTTTCTCTTCAAATTGACTAAATTCTCTTTGAAATATTCTATTACTAACTATTGTGTTCTTATTTATTGTTTTGTAAGGTAAATTTTGATTAATTACTAACCAATGCATTATAATCTAATATAAAAAAAATTACATAAGACCACAAATATAACGGATTGGTTTAGAAAAGATATATTTTATTAAAAATATTCATCCAAATTCTTAATTCATTTTAAAGTAATATTATAAAAAAATATCCTAATTAATTCTTAATTACAATTTAAAATTACTTTCTTCATTGCTTAATAAGATTATAAGAGAGAATAAAAATTAATAACATAGACTTCTAGTTTGTTTAAAAAAAAAAAATACACAATTCCTCATATAAAATTTAATTATTTTCTCAATGTTTTTTTAATAATAAGTAAACAAATTTTAATTAACATAATTGAAATGAAATATATAAATTCAAATAACATTATTCTTACCATTTACCCCCTCCGACATATTTCATCAACCATTTTAAAACATTCCAATGATTTTTATTGGGATTTGACACGAATCTACTCATAAGACTTACAACATATGCTAAGTCGGGTCAAGTCGCCACCATGCCATACATCAAACACCCTACATCATTTGCATATGGTATCTGCTTCATATAATGAATTTCTTCTTCTGATGTTGAAATTTCTGAACTTGAGAGTTTAAAATGAACTGTAATGGGAGTGCTAACATGCTTTGCATCTTGCATACCAAACTTCTTCAGGATTTTGTTTAAATACTCAAATTGAGATAAAAATAGATTTCTACATGTCCTGTTTCTTGATATGTTGATGCCTAGAATGGTCTTTGCCTTTCCCAAATCCTTCATCTCAAATTCCTTGGACAACCGGAATTTTATATCATCAACATCTATTCTTCTATTACAAGCTATCAACATGTCATCTACATATAGTAACAGGTAAGCAGCAATGCTTTGATTTTCAGCCTTCTTCACATATATACAATTGCCAAGTATGCATCTTTGAAAGCCAATGCTTTGAATGAACTCATTGAATCTTTTATACCATTGTCTAGACGATTGTTTCAACCTGTATATGGGTTTATTTAGTCTGCATACATTATAAAAGAAATAGAATATAAAAGATTCCATTATTTTTTCATGTAAAAAAAAAAAAAAAACTTCATAAAGATTGAAATAACTTAAGAAATTAAAACTAAATTTTTTGTTAAAAAATTAAAAAATAAAAACCTTCTAAAATTATGCTTAAAAACATTATTTTTTTCAAAAAATACTAATGAATCAAAAATAAATGTTAAATATAATTAAAAAATTATATTTAAAAATTTATTGAAAAAGCCTTACTTTTCATTTGCTTATTTCCTCACACGAGGGACGGAGCTAGAGATTGTTTTTAAAGGGGCACAAATTAATAAATTTAAAAAAAAACTTTTATATTTGACAAGCATAGCCTCACATCCTAAACTAAGGCCACCAAGCAGACTATAAATACAAACCACCAGTGGTTGCCAACAAGTCAAGCTTTCAGGATGGAGAGCAGAAAACAACCTCATCATTACTCGGCCTATATAAACCCCCAACACCACAATCCAAACAAACAAAAATCAACAGAAACGCCAAACAACCAAAAAGGTAAACCAATACCCAACACCAACTGTGAATAGCAACACCCAACCAGAAGAAAAAATCGCAAGCATTTTTATTTGAATTTTCTTCTACGATGCCTGCCAGCACCAAGGGAGAAAGCTTTATCAATAACATGATCTACCTATAAACTATATAATTCATGAAATTCGTCAGGCGTATCATCCAAAATAACCCCCACCTTTCCCCTATTATTAGAGGAAGCAACCATCCAATCAGAATGATCAAGGAGTCTATCAACTTTCTTTATCTTTTTTCCTTTTGGGGTCTGTTTAGAGCATTGCAAGTTTTGTCTAATGTTCTTTGTTCTTTATATTCATTGTATTAAGTTAATCTTTTTGGTTGATTCTATAACTTTGTAACTATTGCAACGTAGTGAATGAATGGGCTTCAAATTAACAAAAGAGAGAAAAAAAAAAAATCAACTGAATTGTATGATGAAACTAATGAAATTAACTTTCAAACCTTATTCTTATGCCTTTTTATATAAAACTTAATTTACGAATATTTTTTTTTTATTGTCAATTATTTTGCATAAAGTATTTTATTGTGACATAAATTAAAAGAGACGTTTTTTTTTTTTTAAATTAAAGGAGCATGCGCAGCAAAGGTTTTAGCAGTAGTAGCACCGTTTAAAAGTATTTTAAGTAGAAGCTAAAGTGCCAAAATGTTGGCTCATTCAATAGAATGTGCTAGATTGTTAGGCACATTCTTAATGTGCCAAATAGTCTGGTGCATCCCATTGAGTATGTCATTTGTTTTGGCACATTTAACCCAAACAACCAGTAGTTCACCGATCAGATCTGTGAATTATGTGGTAATTTCATGCCTTTAATTTCGAGCCAGGGATGGTTGGTCATGCACGGTCATGGGAGGAAAAATTATTATGTGCGGTGTCCGGACGCATCCAGAGGCCAATTTAGACGTGCCATATCACCTAATGCTCAATGTATTGGATGATGTGACACATCTGAATTGACCTCCGAATGCATTCAAATACCGCACAGAATAATTTCTTAGTAGGTAGAGCTGATTGGGGCACTGAATGCTATAAAATGCCCCCTTGGGCATGGACGAATGCAGCAGACTAGCGAAGGAGAGAAGCCTGTGAGGTGAGTTTTTGTTGTTTTAGTTTCATTGCTGTTAATCTTTTGTAATTAATTTTGTTTAATTTTTTTTGTTAGATTTAGGATATGTGGTTAGATGAAATAGTTCATCATTTAATTGTATTTGACTATTTGTTAAAGATATTAACTGATATGTTTGTTTTGTTTAATTAATTTTGGAGCAGTTTTTTTTTTTTCTGAAATATGTGTAATTTATTAGTGATGATTATTGTTTTTAGTATTTTTTAAATTTGACTGTAATTTTTATAGGGTTTTTTATGAATAAATAAAAAGACAAATTGGTGTAGTTAAAAATATTCGACAACTATAATATAAAGGGATGAAGATAAAGGGTTACCTTGCCTGACCCATATGCTAAATTTGAAAAAAAATAATGAGATTTATCATTCATGAAGATAGTGTTGAATCTAAGCATTCGAACACCAAATGTATCGGAAGATAGGGAGAAGACGATGAACAGTAGTCGCATTGTATTGTGTTCTAATGTAAAGCATATTACATGTGTTTTTATAATAGAAATGACTAAGTTAATTACAGAATTGCCCTGAGTAATTATAAAAGAAGTCGGCTGGCAGGGAGAAGTGGAGACAACTTGGCAGAGTATCAGGTAATGCTGTTGGTAGCCGTTGAGCTCTGCTCCACTCCAAGTGATGATTTCAGTTCGTTATTGAGCACAACATTCGTATCACCGTCCCTCAAGCTGATGGTCGGAAGGACCATAAGCTTGTCCCGCAGTGTGCAGAGGCGAGAAGATGAGAGGGATTTGGTGAAGATATCCGCAGGTTGATCAAGTGTAGAGATGTGTCGAACGACAATATGCTGAAGTTGAATGCAATCACGGATGAATTGGTGATCAACCTCAATATGTTTGGTACGGGCGTGGAAGATTGGATTGCAGGCAATTGACATTGTAGATATATTATCGCAGAAAAGCTCAGTTGGGGGAAGTTGTATGAGAAAATCTTCGCAAAGACGCCTTGTCCAGATAATGTCGGCGGCGGCAGCAGCCATAGACCAGTATTCAGCTTCCGTAGATGATCGTGCTACTGTGGACTGTTTTTTAACGGACCAGAAGAGCAGAGCGGCGCCGAGAAACAGACAGTAGCCAGTTGTTGATTTGCGATCTAATTGATCACCGGTCCAGTCGGAGTCCGAGTAAGTAGAAAGTGCTAAGTCGGTCTTAGGAAGAACAAGAGCATGATCCGAAGCGCCTTGTAGATAACGCAAAATGCGTTTGAGAAGCTGAAAATGCAGTTGAAGAGGATTGTGCATATGTTGGCACAATTTGTTTACAGCAAATGCGATATCAGGGTGTGTGGAGGTGAGATACTGTAACGAGCTCGCGAGAGTCCGAAAAAGCTCGGGTTGAGCAAACGGAAGCTGAAGTTCAGGATCGGTAGGATACTTTGATGGAAGTGGCGTGAGGAGAGGTTTACAATTGGACATAGAGGCCGTGTGGAGAAGATCCTGAATATTGGAGCGTTGAGATAGACGATAGCCCATGACCGAGCGATGAAAATCAATGCAAAGGAATTTGGACAGTAGGCCGAGGTTCCTCGTTTGAAAGTTCTGTTGGAGCTTGGAGATGAGCTGGGAAATAAATATTGAATCACTACCCGTAATGAGAATGTCATCGACATAAACTAGGATATATATGTGAACAGAGTCATTGTGGTAGTAGAAGAAGAAGGAGGGATCAGCCGAACTGGTAAGAAATTGTTGTTGTTTGAGGTATGCCAAGAGTGTGGAAAACCAGAGATGAGGAGCCTATTTAAGGCCGTAAATGGCCTTGTGGAGTATGCAGACATGAGTGGGGTAATTGGGATCCTCGAGGCCTTGTGGCTGAGACATATAGATAGGCTGATCTAATTTGCCGTGAAGAAAGGCATTCATCACATCAAGTTGATGAACTTCCCAGTCGTGATGCAGAGCAACAAGAAGCAAAAGGCGAACAGTCGTAAACTTCACAACTGGACTGAATGTCTCAAGATAGTCTATACCATATTGTTGTTTAAAGCCCTGTGCGACGAGACGTGCCTTATGGCGAGCAATGGTGCCATCAGATAAAAATTTCATCTTGTAAATCCATTTGCAGCCGATGATCTGATGGTTAATTGGTGGAGCAACGAGGGACCAAGTACCTTGAGCCTGAAGAGCATGGAATTCATCTGACATTGCTTTGCGCCAGTTGGGATCTTTATTGGCAATGGTAAAGCAGGAAGGGACTGGAAGGATAGTACGAGCCATATCAAGAATGGTGCGGGATTTAAGAGTTCCAGTCTGAAATCGAGTTATCATAGGATGTCGGGAGGGAGGTGTTGGTGGAGTAGTAGTGGAGGAGGAAGTGGTGGTGGGAGGAGAAACTATAGTTGGGTGTGGGAGGGAGGTGTTGGTTGAAGTAGAGGTAGAAGGAGCAGCTGGCGTAGGTGGTGATTCAAATGTAGATGACATGGGATGATTTTGAGTTGGAGGAAAATATGGAAGAGTAGACGGTGTAGGTGGGATAATAGGTGGAGGAATAGAAATGGAGGGAAATGAGTTTTCATCAAAGATGACATGGCGGGAAGAGAATAATTTAAAAGTGACTGGGTCAAAACACTTGAAACCTTTTTTATTTTCAGGGTAGCCTAAGAAGATACATGGAATGGATCGGGGAGCCAATTTATGTGGAGCTAGAGGTTTCGTCCATGGATAACAACGACAGCCGAAGGGACGAAGGATAGAATAGTCTGGTGGAGTTTGATGGAGAAGATGATAGGGAGATTGGTAGAAGGTGTTAGAGGACGGTAGCCTGTTTATTAGATGTGTAGCGGTGAGAACGGCATCGGACCAGAAAAGGGATGGCAGATTGGCGTCGAGTAGGAGAGCCTGAGCTGTATCGAGAAAATGTCTATTTCTACTCTCGGAGACTCCATTTTGTTGTGGAGTATGAGGACAGGTAAATTGATGAGTTATGCCGTGAGTAGTGGTGAAATTTTGTATCAGTTTATTGTGGAATTTACCGCCACCATCACTGCGAATTGTGCGAACTGACGAGTTTAAGTTTTTTTGAATTTTAGTAATAAACTGAATAAGTGATTGGGAAACATTAGATTTTTGTTTGAGCAGAAATAACTAAGAGAATTTACTGTAATCATCAACAATTAACTGAAAATAGCAATATCCATCATAAGACAAAATAGGGGAAGGACCCCAGACATCCATATGCAGTAGTTCTAGAGGTAATCAAGATACATGGTTGGGGGGGGAGAAAGGTATCCGGTGACTCTTGGCCAGAGCACAGGATTTACAAACAGTTTTTAAAGAAGAAATAGACAGAGACGGAAATGCTTTAGAGATAGCACCATTGTTTGTCCATTCGGATGGTCGAGCCGACGATGCTAAGAAAGAGCTGATCGTGGTGAAGCAACAGTTGTGGAGGCAGCGACAATGGAAGGTCGAAAAGGGATGGTATAAAGGCCGTTATGGCAGCGTCCATGGAGTAGAGGTCTATTGGTCTTTGTATCCTTAAGACGAAAGCCAGATTTATCGAAGGTTATTGAACAATTGTTATCATGTGTAAGTTTGGAAATGGAAATTAAGCGATGTGTTAAGTTGGGAACGTGAAGCAGATGTTTGAAGTGAAGCTTACGAGTGGGCGTTGGAAGCAGGCCATTGCCAACATGATGAATTGGGAGAGAATTGCCATTGCCAACAAAAACCTGGTCACGACCGGAGTAGGGCGCTGCTTGCTGAATAGGTAGAGGATCCGATGTCAAGTGAGCTGAAGCGCCACTATCAAGGTACCAAGGAGTAGAGTCGTAGTCTGCCATTAGTGCGTCGCTTGAAGAGGAAGACGGAGGACTGTAACTGAAGTTGCCACGGTGCCAGCATGTAATATCAAAAATCTGCTCCAGGATCGTCCAGGACGATCTGGATCGTCCTGGGACGATCAGTTGAGAATTTGCTCCAGAATGTGCCCAGATTTGCTCCAGGTGATTTTCTGTACATATCGTCCAGGCCGATTGAGGACATCGTCCAGGCCGATCGGCACTGTAGAAAATATCGGCCTGAGAATAGTTCTGGGAACCGTCCAGGACGATCCAAATTGGTCTGATCGTCCTGGGACGATCTGGCGATCGGCCGGGCTGATCTGAAGTTTTTAAAGCTGATTTCAGCTCATTTGGAGGAGAGAGAAAATCAAATAAAACGAAAATATCTTTTGAGGAGAGAGAAAGTCGAGAGAAATTTGGGAAAAGTTAATTTTCGGACGACGCGGAGCCGTTTTCGTCCGAGGAGACTGTTCGAGATATTGCTGTACGCAAGGTAAGGCACATTCCGCCTTTCTCAATTTTCAGAACCGTCGTGTTTGGCGGTATTTTCTGTCCGGATTTCGTTTCCGTTAATGATTTTCGTCCGTATCTTTTGATTGGTTCAGTTTCTACTGCGTAACTTTCTGTATATTGTTGGCGTGCCGGGTGTGCACATTTTGGTTATTTTCCGAAGATTTTTGTCTGGGTATTTTTGATTCGGCGGTGTTTTTAGTCGACTGCATTTTTCTGTGAAATTGGAAATTATCTGTGCAGTAGAATAAATGTTCTGAAATGTGATTATCTACATTCTGTGCGAATTTGGTGAATTTTGATTCGCAGGAAAAATTGTGTAAATTCCGTATACTGCCATTGTGCTGCCCGATTTTTATCTGATTTCTGATTTGCCCGGATTTATTCTGAATTGAAATGTTATCTGTATAAGCTATAAAAAGGGAGTTATAAGGGGCCTGGATCCTATGAGATTCAGTAAGTGTCAGGGAAATCTGAAATGAGCTCAATCTGAAATCTGATATCTGTTCTGTTCTGGATCCGATGAAATCTTTTCTGGTGCTGTAAGCACATCTGTTCTGGTGCCGTGAGCACAAAGGGAGTTATAAGGGGCCTGAATCCAAAGAGATTCAGTCAGTGTCAGGGAATTTAGCTATTAAATATATATCTGATATCTGATATCTGATTTGATCTGATTCTGCTTTCTGTATCTGTTCTGTAAGCGATAATAATTTCCGTACGATATGATTTGATCTGATCTGTCTGATATCTGATTTGATATGATTTTGAATTCAGTATCTGTTTTGTAAACTTTCCGTATCTGTTCTGTAAGCAATTATGATTCTGATACGATATGATCTGAATTTCTGATTTCTGTACGATTCTGACTCTGTTGATTTAATCTGTTCCGATTTGTATTCCGATTTGACCTGATCTGTACGACTTTGATTCTGATTTGATATATGTCCGTATAAGTTCTGATTCTGATTCTGTTCTGATTCAAGATACGATTCTGTTCCGAATTCTGTACGGATTTCTGTATGATGAGTTTGGTTTTGGATTCTGAGAATTTTGATTGGAGGTTTGTTGCTTTGCTGAGCTGTTGAGCTCACTCTTGTTTTCTGGTGGTTTTCAGGTTCTGGAAAAGGGAAGGAAGTCCAGGAGTAGATTTCTGAGTTCTGATCAGTAGGTATTTGTTTGTACCTTTTGATTTTTGTACAGTCATGGCTTTTCTGTTCTGTCTTTCTTTCTGTTCAAAAGCCATGTACTGTATCTGTAGATGATTGTTTTGAGGAAAAAGAAATATAGATGTTTGTTCCGCTGTGTTTGGTGATTTATAGTAGCTCTGTGTTTCTGTATTTGTGTGTCTGTTGATTTAAAATAATTTGGAAGATTCAGTTCTGAAACCAATTCCAAAACTAGATCCTGGTCAGTTCGTCCGTTTCGTTTCCGTGTCGCGGCCCGGTGCGAGCGAGATCCGTCCCGGATCGGGTCGGGTCGTGACACAGCAATTGGCTGCAGAATGCCCTCTCTTCCCACAAATCTGACAGTCTCCTTCAAACCGAGGAACTCGAGGTAGATTGCGGGAAGTGTTGGAAGAAGAGAATCGACCACGTCCGCGAGTGGAAGAAAACAGTCCACGGGACCTACCTCTGTTGGAGAATAGAGCAAGTTGGTTGTCTGATGATGTAGTATTGGAAAATGAAAGCTCACGAATAGCGTCTGTAGTATGGTGAACTTCTTCACTGCGAAGAAGAGAATACAAATCGTCTAATAAAATAGGATGAAGGGAGCTCCGAATGGTGGTCTTGAACGACTGATAAGAGGGTGGGAGTCCGTTTAAGATGTAATGAAGAATATCTTCATTATCCACGGTACCACCGGCAGCTCAAATATTATAAACAATGCCTTTAATGGATGAGAGGTAGTTAGTTATGGTTTTGTTCTGCATTGTAAGAGATTGTAGCTCATTTTTGAGTTGAATAACTCTAGAGCGATTGGTAGAATAGAAATGATTTTCCAATGTTTTCCAAATGGAGGCAGATGTCTCTAAGTTGAGGATATAAGGGAGAATCGGAGCTGAGATAGTGGAAAACAAGGCAACGGAAAGATTTTGATCTATTAAAGACCAAGTTGAGTATTGTGGATTGAGTGTAAGTTGACTTGTAGCTGTGAGAAGATGTTTCGCCGGCGAGAGAATCGATCCATCCAGATAGCCTGAGAAATTGTTTGCTGCAAACAATTTGTAGATGGCAGAGCGCCAGGTAGGATAGTTTTCGGGAAGAAGCTAGACATTAATAACATTCTTAATGTTTGCTAGAAGAAACTTGAGGGTAGCGGGAATGGCTGTCACGCCCCAAGATCTAACTTGGAAAGAATGTCGATCAATAGCCAAACAATTTACCAGAGTTATCTAAAACCTTCAATAAGCGATCTATCAAACATCTATAACATTTAAAACATCAATATAATAGTCGATTCATATCTCAAAACGTCATGTACAATACTCAGGAACTAAACTATCAATACAAGTAGAGAAATCTATCCTGTCCTGAGTACAAAAGAATCATCAATCGATCAAAAGAACTAAAACCTGAAGATCTGGATCAACTCCTATCTCCTGCTCCCGAACCCTGACCTGAAAATATCAACCACATATAATGAGCTTTACAAAGCCCAGCAGGTCACCTAATACCTATAACTGGAATCAAAGCACGGCGATGCTATCAATATGCATGTCAATCTATCAATCTGAATCAGTCAATGGTCAATGAATCTATGCAATCCGGAAATCCATGAATCAATGATCATCAATACTATGCAGTGGAAATCCATAGTCAATAAAACCAGTCAATGCAGCGGCAGGCAATTCGATAAATCAATGCAATCAATCAATATCCGTCAATCAAATCAATACGGTCAATTCAGTACGATCTAATCAATGAAGTCAATTGAGAAAAGCGATACGAGACAAGGAATCTATAAAACAGTCAATACGGTATAGAACAATAGCAACAGCGAGTCTATAAAATCTATAGGCAGCAATACAATGAATCTATACGATGTCCATGTCCATGCTATCAATGCAGTATCTATATCTATCAATATCCATATCAATGCTCAGTAATCAATGCTCGGTAATCAATCAATGAAATCAATGAAATCGTACGATACCGTAAATCCGATCAATCAATAAGGCAGAAATCGATAAAGCAATAAATCCGTAAATCAATACAGTGAACATGCAATTCAATACTATATACTGGACAAGTAAAATCAACTGGTCATGTTGCTGTTGTAGAATCCGTTGCTGTTGTAGTCCGTACGTTGGTCTATCAATAAGAGTCGTCACTCTTTTTGCCCGTCGGCCGCCCGTCGGCATATAAAACTCCTTATAACTCCCAATCGTTATATCAATGATCAATGGTTTAAAGGAAAGCCCGTCGGCCCACCATCCTGTACAGGTCAATATCAATCTTCACCAACGTTCAACCAGGTTCCACTTGGGTTCCAGTATCAATAGTCAATTCAATCAATAAGCAATTCAATAGTCACTATTAAAGCAATCATATCAATAATCATATTCATATCAATTCAATCTATCAATCTCAGACAATTCGGAAATCATACGAAAATCGGGCAGCGTAACGGCAGTCGGTCAAATTACACAAAAATCCTGCAAAAAGACACGATTTCCAAATTCTACCAAATTACAATAGAATATCTATAACATCAATGCAAGACTTTTATTCTATAGAAACCAAGTCAGAAAACATCCTGATAATTTTCTATTCAATTAAAAGCGCGTAGAACCAATTCCGACCGGAAGAAAATTCGTAGAATACAGTCAAATCGTGTAGAATAATCATATCTATAACACTCTAAAAGTTGTGCGGTGAAAGTCGTGTCAAATCAAAATCACGTCAAAAGTTCGACTACGAAAACACAAAACAGATCTCAACTCGGTCAAAACACAACATCTTTGAAAACAGAAATAGGATTCGGAGTCCTTACCACGAGATCTCCACTTTTCCCAACAGCAGCGTCGGACGAAAAGCGCTCCGCGGTCTCCGAAAACCAGCTTTTCTTTTTTTCCTTTTCTCTTTCTCTCTCCTCAGATATTTTCGTTTTTTATAAAATGATTTTCTCTCTCCTCAAAACGAGCTGATTTTCTTATATCTGTGAACTGATCGGCCAGGCCGATATTCACATCGTCCCGGGACGATCAGACCAAATCCTGATCGTCCTGGACCTCACCCAGGGCTATTGTCTGGCCGATAATTTCTACAGTACCTATCGTCCTGGACGATCTCACGATCGGCCCGGACGATCCTGTCCAGAAATCATCCAGAAAACACTCCAGAAATCAGCTGTTTTCCATGCACTGATCGGCCTGGACGATCTCAACTTCGTCCTGGCCGATTCTGGGAGGGAAATCCAATTCAGAGAGGAACAGTAAGGGAACGAGATATTACAATGGCGACCTCTGTGGGGGTAGCCGAAGTATCAGAGGTGAGAACGAGAGCTTGCGGAGTGCCGGGAGCTTGCGGAGCTGAAGCAGAGGAGTCTCCCATGACGAAGTTGAGCCGTTAGGCGCAATGCTCTGATACCATGTTGAATCCAAGCATTCAAACACCAAATGTATCGGAAGACAGGGTGAAGACGATGAACAGTAGTCCCATTGTATTGTGTTCTAATGTAAAGCATATTACATGTGTTTTTATAATAGAAATGACTAAGTAAGTCAATTACAGAATTGCCCTAAGTAATTATAAAAGCAGTCGGTTGGCAGGGAGAAGTGGAGGCTTGGCAGAGTATCAGGTAATGCTGTTGGTAGCCGTTGAGCTCTGCTCCACTCCTAAGTAATGATTTCAGTTCGTTATTGAGCACAACATTCGTATCAGATAGATAACCAAATATTCTTGATAGCATTTTTATGATGGTCAAGCTAGTCATCAACATCAAAATTATACAGATGCAAAACATCATACATAAATGACCAACTAATATTATCACAAGCTTTGGATATATCAAGTTTAACAATTAGATTATGACGAGACACTTATTTGTTAATACCATGACTAAGCTCATAGGCTAGCAAAATATTGTCACATATATCTCCACCTTTAACAAAACCAATTTGATTCATACAAATAATTATAAGGGAAATGACAGACATATGGTAGCCAAATCTTTTATTGTATTTCATCATAATTGCCAAAATTGTTGATATATTATGGCCTCTTGGGATTGAATGTATCATGACAACATCAAAATTGTCTTTTAATACTCAATAATAAAAAAATAAAAAAATAAAAATTAAATGGTTTTGAGTAGAGGTATAAACGAGTCGAGCCGAGCTCAAGACACACTAGCTTGGGCTTGAGCTTGATTAATTAATCGAATTTGAGCCCAAACTTGAGCTCAATACCGTGAGTTCGAGTTGACTCATTTATAGTGACAAAATGAAAATGATTGACAATTCTTATAATAAAATAAAAAAAGAAAAATTAGATAAAAATAATTAAAAATCAGTTTATATAAGAAAGTAAATATAATTTTTAAACATTTTTAATAAATTTATACTTAAACTCTAAATTTTAAAATATTTATTAGTGATTATCAACAAAAGAAACTTATCAATATATTTATTATTAATAAATATTAGTGATTATTTACTTATATGAGATTATGTTTTTCTTTCTATATATAATTTAATGAGATATAGCGGCAGGTTCTTTGTCTCAAGGTAATTTCTCATAGAAGGGAAATATTTACTTATATGAGTGTTTTTGGTGAGATAAATTGGCTGTGTGGGCTGAATTTTTATCATATAATTTTATATAGAAATATTTCTTTTTCATATTTGTACTGTTTCCATTCATAGCTTCTTACCTCTTAAATATCATTTGGTTTAGTCAATTTCCTCTTAAGGTGAGGCAATGCATTTTCCTCTGATCAAATTTTGCATGTAACCATATTAAGAAACCAAACATTGTATAACTCTATAAATTGATATCTAATAGGCTGTCTTATATCATACTAGAAAAAATAAACTTAAGAATTTATTTATCTCTTTGAACCACGATGAATAAAATCTCAAAAATTTGTTGTGGCAGATCAGACACAGATGCGCTGGAACCGAGTCGCACGGTGAGGCGTCCAAGCCAATTGGTACCAGAACGTACTTTCGGTCAAGATTTGCAGCATTCGAGATTTTATGCAATGAGGGCGGAGAAGCATGGAAATGGCTACCTCATTTCGGAAGCCCACTTCTTACCAAATGGTAAATTATATGATATTTTCATATCCTTTGATGGAGAGGAAAGAAGGAAGATGATGGTGACAATAGATAATAAAATGGTCTCCGAGCTGGATATTAAGGATAAACTTGAAGGGTCTATTGAGCTATACTTTAATGATGGTCAATACTTGAAAGATAGGTTGGTGATAGTCTTTAAATGGGATCTCTCTCGTACAAGCAAACAGTTCCAATTTTTTACAAAGCTTAAATCACATAAAACAACTACCGACAGTAGTAGTTACAATAATGGTGACAATGACCATTCTGATTTTGATGAAGAGGGATATGATTGCAAGTGCTATGCCTGTCGGCTTTACGCTTATACAACCGAGTAGCCTTTTATTTTATAAGTTTTTTTTTGTAATAACTATGAATTATATGATAAGAATCTATGGGATTGTATGATTGAATTGAAAGATAAAAGCTTATAATTGAATGATCCTTGATCATAGGCATACACCAATCTAATTTTATCATAAAACAAAAAATAAGTTTTAATGTGTAGTATTTATAAAATATATTTTTATTTTAATCATTTATGTTACATTTTCACCTAAAATTATATCATTTTCAGTTAGATTAAGTGAGAAATTGTGGTTTTCGGGTTACACAAGTTTCTAGTTTTAAGTGCTTCTTTATTTGCAATGATTGTAATAGTTTCTTATGATAATATATAAATAAATGACCCATTGAGGCTCAGGGTGGTTGGTGGGCGGCGAGCATGGTTAGGAATCCCCCATCCAGGGTTCAAATCCCCTCTACTATGGTCTCGCTTCTTTAGTGGGGCAAAGCAAGTGTGGGCCTGATGCCGGTTGGTGGTCTCGCTAGGTTCCGCTGAGGGATTAGTTACGCCGCCAAGCGCTCTGTTTGGAGTGGCAGCGAATAGATTCCACCATTCTCAAAAAATTTGGACTATATATTATTAAGACTAGTTTTTTTCTTAATTGTACTAATTTATTAGAAGGTTATTCCAATGCAATTTAAAGTTATTAAGTGTTTGTTTGAGATAGTTTTCTCACTTTTTTTTCAGACAAAAATAACACTTTCGTTTGATTACGATTTTTTATTGCTTTCTAATTACTTTTTAAAAATTTTATGATGAAAAGCTACTCTTTACAGTGAGAGAAATTAAAAAGTTACCTTCTTCATAATAACTTCACAAATAATACAGATATCTCAAATACACACTAAATCTTAATAGTTGATTCTAAAGAACATTTGTTATGTAAAAAAGTTTAATAAAAACATAATGTTAGTCAAGTACATTTGTTTTTCCAATGAAAATAATTTTTTTATGGCTCCTAAAAAAATTATTCTAATTTAGCTACAATTGCTTAGCTATGCCACTTTCTTCACCCACTTTCATTTAAGTGGAGAGAATATTTTTATGCAATATATTTGAAGAAAAAAGTAGTATTAGAAAGTTAATTTTAATATAAAAATGACATAACAATAAGGTTAGAACTGAGAAAGTCAATATTATTATTATTATTAATATTATTATTTCTTAAAATTTACAGAAGAACTTACACGTTAAATTATAAAAAAAAAAAAAAACAGAAATCTTAATGGGACCTTAGGTGGCAAACCTCAAGCTATATATCCTAGGGGTGTCAATATTTGACACGACACGAAAACCCGACCCGGACCCGATCCGGAAAATCCGGGTTGAACCCGACCCGATTTCAAAATGGGTCGGGTTCGGGTTCCAGAAATTGACCCGTTTGAAAAACGGGCCGGGTTTGGGTTGACCCGACGGGTTGCCGGGTCAACTCGCGAACTCGTTTAATTCAAAAAATTTTGAATCCCGCCGCTGCCCGCTTGCGCAGCCCGCGCCCGCTGCCTGCCCACGCCCGCTGCCTGCCCACGCCCGCTGCCTGCCCACGCCCGCTGCTCGCCTGCGCTGCCCGCGCCAGTGCCCGCTGCCAGCGCGCCCGCACCCGCTGCCCAGGCCCCAGCGCGCCCTAGCCCGCCCTAGCCCGCTGCTGCGCTGCCCAGCTCGCTTCCCGCACCCGCCCGCGCTGCTGCCCCGCTCGCGTCTGCCCCCGCCGTCCGCCCGCCGCCGTTCCGGCGCCGGCAAAACCCAAAACCGGGTCGGGTCGGGTCAACCCGGCAACCCGCCGGGTCGGGTCCAGGTTCGAATTTCCAACCCGTTTGTCTACCCGGGTCAGTTCCGGGTTCTACCCGAACCCGACCCGTGACCCGAAATTGACACCTTAAATTATATCCAGTAAGCACCATCAACCCGACCAGCCAGGGAAGCTTGAGCTAGTTGGTATTTAAAATGAAAGAATTGAGTACCAATGTTTGCACCAGGGCTAACCCCTTCCACACAGCCACACTACATCATGAATAGAACCATTTTCACACTTTAATAAACAAATTAATAAGCCATTTTAAACCCAAATTAATTACAGAATAAAGAATATTAATCACGATATCATTAAACTAAAAAATAATATAGAAAACTAGATGACGAGCTAGTTGTTGAAGTTCAATATCCTCTTTGAAAGATAGGAGAAATTATTCCGCACGGTCAGGTAAATCTGAATTAATGTGCCACGTCACCCGGTACATAGCCGTACACAATATGGTACATAATAAAAAGTGACGTGACACGTTCTGATTCGCCTCTAAACGGTGTCCAATAACCACACAGAATAATATCTTTTCTGAAAGTGCCATTCCAAGTCTATGCAAAGGAAACAAGAACCCAAGCTTACTCGGCCATTGACATTGCTTATTCAAAGCAGTTTTGACATTTGGGAATCTGTTATAAAGATGAAACAAAAGAATTTTCAGTCACAATTGAAAACTGTTTGTTTATACTATCAGCATATTTTATCAATTTTGGTGTTAAGTGTGGCAATAAACTTGTGCCATAGGCCCATAACTCAACCCTTCGTTCTCAAGTAGGTATGGGCAAATGCCCCTTTCATTTTGGCATTGTAATGAATAAATTAATTACACTGAAACCAAGTAATGTGTGGTCATAAATATCAAGATACCTAACACGTCAGCTGCTTTTAGGTTTTTTATGTAATTTAGTCTACTAAATCTCTATATATATCTATTGTATCTGTACCAGTTATTAATTTCAATAATACAAAGCTTTTCTCTACTCTCTAGCTGTTCTCTCGTTTCTCCTTCTCAACCTTCGATTCTTACATGGTATCAGAATAGGCTCTTCTTTATGGTTGATCAAGAATCTATGGTCTCTCAGCCTCCCTCCTCCCCTACAGTCTCCAGCAATCTCTCTGATTTCACCGTTCCAACACCACTCAAGTTTCTAATCTAAAATCTCAAGAATCTTGTTCTCAATCCCCTCTCTTTGGACAACTATAAAATATGGAGGATTCAAATCTTGCAACACTTTACAGCAAATGGATTTGCCGGCTTCCTCTCCAGCGCTTGCAGCCCTGCGCCCACTGCCCGCGCCGACTGCCCTGCGCGCCCGCTGCCCCGCGCCTGCTGCCCGCGCCCCGCGCCTGCTGCCCGCGCCCCGCGCCTGCTGCCCGCGCCCCGCGCCTGCTGCCCGCGCCCCGCGCCTGCTGCCCGCGCCCCGCGCCTGCTGCTCGCGCCCCGCACTGCTGCCCCGTGCCCGCGCCCACTGCCCCGCGCTCTACCCCCGACCGAGCCCGCTGCCCCGCGCTGCTGCCCCCGCCCTCGCGTGTCGCGTCCGCCCCCTCGCCCGCCGTCCGCCCGCCACCGTTCCGACGTTCCGGCGCCGGTAGAACCCAAAACCTGGTCGGGTCGGGTCAACCCGGCAACCCGCCAGGTCGGGTCCAGGTTCGGATTTCTGACCCGTTTGTCTACCCGGGTCGGGTTAGGGTCGACCCGTTTGAACCCGGGTCAGTTCCGGGTTCGACCCGAACCTGACCCGTGAAATTGACACCCCTAGTAATAGCTGAAAGTATAGGCAAGCCTTTTTTAGTCTTATAAGCTGATTATTTTGTTGGTAAATGAATAAAAATAAAATAAAATAAGTTATTTTTATTTTAAAATATTTATTTATAAATAAACAATTCTACATTATTTTTCTTATAGTCTTCAAAGTATATAAGAAAATTTTATTTGAAAATTTTAATTTTAAAAAAGAATAATATCATATTATCATATTCAAAACTCTAAAAAACTATTAGTATGTTTAAATGTTGTGTTTCATCATTTTATTTCTTTTTTATTAATAGCGGGAATTTTATATCATAATTCAAAATGATACAAAGTCCTTAAGGAAAACCACAAACCACTAATGCTCAGTGGGCTACTATAAAAGAAATTAAAAACACTTATAGGGCACATGGTTCCCATCTAAGATACATATTCAAAAAAAAAAAAAAAAAGGCAAGGTTGACAAGAAACCATACCCAAAGAATAAGCCAAAGCTTTGATAAACTTGAAGATCCACCATGAACCAGAAAAGGAAATAGCAAGAAATAGTCGATTGTTATGTTGAATAGCTAGCGGCAACAAGAAAATAAAAAAACAAAGAAGAATAACGGGGAAACAATAACAGAGAGTTCTGAGTTGTAATGGACTATCAGGTTTTCATTCAATTGCTTGTGTACAGTAACTCTTAATATATAACAAATACAATCATATTCTTTTTACATAGTTAGTTAGAGATTAAAGATCAAGATTAAGAGCACATGCATCCAACAGTTGCAATGAAAATCAGTTGTTGTAGTACAACAGTAATGGAGCATATCACATGGATATGTGGGTGACTGCTCTATAGGTAAAATCACTTATCATTTGTTCTTATAAAATTTTATATATTTTTATAGTAATATAAATATATAACTATCCTAATTTTTTTGTTCGGTTCCTTGGTCGATCTGCTTCGTTTCCCTCTTTACTACTCTCTCGCGACTTACGACTCACGACTTTGAGAGCACGACTTTCGTTTTCCCTTTTGCTCTTCTCTCGCCCCCAAATGGAGACCGTCCGTAACAGATATTTATGTCTTCTAAGCTCTAAGGGGCATGTTATTTGCATTCTTAATTTTGATCTTATAGCTTCTCTTGGCTCCGGTAATGAGACAACAAATGAAACTATTTAAATGTATACTAAGATTCTAGATAATCAGATGGCAAACAAAACAATTTTACCCCCCCCCCCCCCCCCCCCCCCCCCTAAAAAAAAAAAGAGACAACTCACCGGGAGAGATCAGCAAGGAAGCATCCAAAGAGCAACCACCCAATAATCCAAACACAATACATGAAGTGGATTAAACACTATGATGAAAGGCCAAGGCAAATGATGCCTAAATATCAAAGCATAGCGACCAGGTGAAGCATAAAAAACCCACAACCAGCTCAAAGGGAGTTGTTAGATATGAACTTCCACCACAGCTCGTAAGAAAAATCTTGTACCATATGAAAAATGGATTTGCACCCCATACCACCTTCCCGATACGGAAAAGTATAAGACATCCATTTAGACCATTGAGTTTTTCTTGAAATACTAGTCATACCCCAAAAAAATTTATTGATAAGATTTTCTAATCTTGAGAAAACTTTCAATGCAGGCTTGAATATTTGAGAGAAAACTTCCAATGTAGGCTTGACAATTTGTAACAAATAAATAAGCATGGAGCATAACACATTTTTGATCCAAATTAATCTAGCACCAATGGACAAAAAGTTTTATTCCCATGAGAATAATTTTGAAAAGATTTTATAGGTTTTATTCCCATGAGAATAGTTTTGAAAAGATTTTATAAAGATTTTGTAAAAAATAAAAGCTTTTTTATGACTCTTGTGAGGAGGGGTAACCAAATAGTAAAGAGATAATGATTGCTTCTTGAAGCCAATTATAGAACATATGCAATTGATTCATCAGAGATGAGCGTATGTTGAATGCGCTTTATAGAAACTAATTATACCATTCCTCAGCTCCTCCGCTAGGATTTTTTCCTCGCGACGGCGGCGTGCCGCTCGCCGCTCGGTGCCGTGGCGTTCGCTTCCAGGGAAGTTTTCCATTTTTCTTCCTCTGGTATTGTTTTGTTTCTGAGGTTTTGTTGGTGGTTTGCTTTCCGGCATGCGCCGGATGGCTCTGAATCTTGTTGATCATGGATTTTTAGGGGTTTCATCTTCCTCTCGGTCTTTTCTTCAAGCTTTATGGGGATCTTCCTCTAGTAATGAATTTCCTAAACTTAAGGTATCGTCTTTTGGTGCTTTTAATTGGAGACTTTAACTGCTAGTGAGAGACTTTAACTGCTGTAAGTCTCCCACTGATAAGGTTGGAGGTACGCCTTTACATTGGAGCAAACTGGGTGAGTTAAACAACTTTGTGTTTAATTCTGCTGTTACTGATCTTGCGGCTGTTGGTCATTTTTACACTTGGTTTAATCAGAGATTAGATGCCCCGATTCATATTAAATTGGATAGAATCTTCATTAATGACACTTGGCTGAATGCTTTTCCAAACTCTTACTACATTGTGACGGACCCTGACATCTCTGATCACTGCCCCATAATTTTACAACTGGATTCTATCTCCACCCAGAGGCACCGCTTCTTGTTTAAGAATTATTGGTGTAAAATCCCGGCCTTTTGGGATGAAGTGATGAAAGCTTTTTCCTTACCTACTTCTGGCAGCCCGATATGTGATTTCTATCATAAATTGAAGGAGCTCAAATGTGTGATCAAGCAAAGAAATTGGTGCTCTTCCAATTTCCTGAAAGATGAGCTTGAGAAGCTAGCTCATTCCCAATCTCACATCCTCTCTTGCCTCCAGTCTGACCCTCTTAATAATTCCCTCAACTCGTCTCTCAAGTCTATTAATGAGAATCTCACTGTTGGCAAAGCAAAGTATGTTGACTGGATCACTCAAAGAAGCAAAGCTCACTGGCTTAAGACTGGAGAGGATGACCTGAAATTCCTGTACTCCAATATTCATATCCGACACAACTCCAATCTTATTAGGGGCATTGAGGTTAATGGGACCCTCCACTCTACCACCCAAGGTATCAACACAGCCTTTATTAATCATTTTAAGACACTTTTTAACAGCCCCGGTGCTCCTGCCCCGACTCATCTGCCAGTGGGAGAGACTATTCCTCCAAACCTGCTTGATAGTTTAACAGCACCTTTTTCTACTGAGGATATTAAACAGGTCATCTTCTCCTCTCCTTCTAATACTGCACCTGGCCCGGACGGGTTCTCGTTTGAGTTCTACAAAGCCTCTTGGAGTATCTTGGGCAATAAAATCTGTCATGCTGTGCAGTCTTTTTTCAACAATGCTTTTATGCCCAAACATGTTAAACACTCTGCTATTGCTCTTATACCCAAGCACAATCACCCAACTTCGGTGAATGACTATAGGCCAATTTCTTTATGCAACTCATTCTACAAGATTATTGCTAAGTTGTTGGCTACTAGAATGAAAAATGTTATGCCTTTTATTGTAAACCCGGCCCAAGCCGGGTTCATTACCAATAGAATTATCTCTGACAATGTTATTTTAGCTACGGAACTCCTTGGCACTTTTAACAGCAACACCAATGACTCGTATTTCTGTGCCAAATTCGACATACATAAGGCTTTTGATACAGTCTCAAGGGATTTTCTCATTGCCCGTATGAAAGCAAAAGGTTTTCCCTCTGTTTTCATCTCTTGGATTCATGCCTGTATTTCTGAGGTGCATTTTTCTGTAGCCATTAATGGCTCTTTGGAAGGTTACTTCAACTCTTCTTCTGGATTGAGACAAGGCTGTCCATTGTCCCCTTATCTATTCACTATTGTTATGGATGGGCTATCTGCTTGTTTTGAGGACGCACAGACCTCTCACTCTTTCAAGGGAATCTCTTTGGGTAACTCATCCATCTCCCACCTTCTTTACGCTGATGATTTACTTGTTTTCTCTAAAGCTAACCTTGATGAAGCCACCACTCTTAAATCTATTTTGGAGATTTTCCAGACCCACTCTGGTCTTAAAGTTAATCCCTCCAAAAGCTCTATTCTTTTTTCTAAGAACTGTAGGTTGGCTGATGATATTTGCAACCTGCTCAATATCCAAAGAGCTTCTTCTCCCATTAAGTATCTGGGAATCCCCATCTTTACTAAGAAGCTAACTCAGGCACAGTTTCAACCTCTTATTCTGAAAATCACTAAAGCTCTAGATGGATGCAAGGCCAAGTCTCTCTCCTTCGGGGGGAGGATTCAATTTCTGAAATACACTATATACAATATGGTTGCTTATTGGCTTAGAGGCTCTTCTCTCCCTAAGGCTTGTCTAAAGGTGATTAACAAGCTTTGCTCCAGATTTCTTTTTTCTAGAGATATTGCGGTTAAGAAGCTCCACCTTATTGCATGGAAAGATACATGCATACCCAAAATTAAGGGGGGTCTTGGGATTCCTTCTCTGGATTCCTTATCCTTTGGCATTTCCTGCACTATTATTTGGAGGTTTTTAAATGGCTCTAACCCTCTATTTCATTGGTGGAGAAACCGGTATAAATCCCTTTGGGCACCTTTACCTAACCGTAGCTCTTCTTACTGGAAAAATCTCTCTAAGGTGGCTCAAACCTCTCAAAACTGTTTTCAACTTAGGATCCATTCCAACTGTCATTTCTCTCTACTATGGGACCCTTGGTGTTTTGGTTCTGCTATCCAAAATTTTTGGAATGGCTCTATGGATCATGGCTTGCTAGATAGCTTGAACAATTTAATGGTTTCTGATATTATCTGTAATGAGAATTGGTCGATTCCTGTTAGCTGGCCTTCCTTACTGCAGAATAAAATTAACTCTGTGCCCATTTGGAATTGCAATACTGGGAGTCTATGGAATAACGCAGAGAAGGTTTCAAATAAGCTTTTTCTTAAAGAGTATTTCAAATCTTATCATTCTGTTAATTGGCACAATTTTATATGGCATAAGAGATCTGCTATTAAATTTTCGTCATACGGGTGGCTTGCTGTTAAGAACGGGCTGAAAACTGCGGACATTTTACTTAAAAGAGGGATTACGGTGAACTCTAGTTGTGTTTTATGCCAGGTTGGTCTGGAATCACATTCTCATCTTTTCTTTGAATGTGATTACTCCTTCCATATCATTTGCTCACTGATTCCTCAAACACATACTCTGTTACTAAGACCGAATTTGTTACAAGCTTTTGAATTTTTGGAAGACATTGCCGATAACAGGAGGATGAATGCCCTCTTATGCCTGATTTTGAACACTGCTGTTTATTTTATCTGGCGCGCCCGTAATGATAGGATTTTTGGCAACATCTTTGAGTGTCACACCACTGTGGCTAGGAAAATTAAGAGAGCTTGTCGGGCGAAATTGCTGAGTTGGAAAAATGCTCATGAATTACTGTACCTGCTGGATTAATTGGTTTTTCTGCTGGACTCCCCTCCACTGTCGGTTTTTGAAGACCTGCTATTGTGTTTGCTATTGCTGGTGCACCTATGTTGTTTCCTGGATATCTAATCTGCTGCTGTTCTTCTTTTTTGGCCGCCGTCTCTGGCATTGGTTGGGGCTATTTCAGATTTTTGTTCGAGTTTTTTTGCAGGACGATGATGAACGCTGCAGCCCTGCTCCTTGGAGGGCCATTTTCTGGCAACCAGGAGCTCCTTTATGATGAGAATGATCCCGGGCTACCCATTTTGGCTGTAGCAATACCTGAGTCCTTTTTTTGTTATACCACAATTTTGGTTCCTTTACTTGTAATTGGGGGTGGTATAGGTTTTTCTTTCTTGTTTCATTTTTTGGTTCCTACATGCTTTTGATATGTTAGGAACCTTTACTGTAACCTTCTTATTTTAATGAATGGGCTATGGCCCCAAAATTTCCCAAAAAAAAAAAAAAAAAAGCACCAAAATCATGTCATTCTAAAAACCACCCGCATCAAATCTTGTGCAGGTCAAACCGTTGTGATGGCAACACGTGGATGAAATTATCCAATCATTCTATAATGAAATCTGGAAGGATTTATCAACAAAGGAAACTTATCAATATATATTTATTATTAATAAATATTAGTGATTATTTATTTATATGAGATTATGTTTTTCTTTCTACAATTTATTTAGATATAGCGGCAGGTTCTTTGGCTCAAGGTAATTTCTCATGGAGGGAAAATCCTTGGCTGGAAAGGGGTCTTCAATATGAATGATTTGGTCAGATAAATTGGCTGATTTTTTCTCATATAATTTTCTATAGAAATATCTCTTTTTCATATTTGTACCGTTTCCATTCATAGCTTCTTACCTATTAAATATCATTTTGTTTAGTGAATTTCCTTATAAGGTGAGGCAATGCATTTTCCTCTGATCAAATTTTGCATGTAGCCATATTAAGAAAATCAAACATTATTTTCTAACATTGTATAACTCTATAAATTGACATCTAATCGCCTCTCTAATATCATACTCCGTAAGAAATAAACTTAATAATTTATTTATCTCTTTGAACCATGATGAACAAATTCTCAAAACTTTGTTGCGGCAGATCAGACATAGATGTGGTGGAACCACGTCGCTTGGTGCGGCGTCCAAACCAATTGGTACCAAAACGCACTCCCGGTCAAAATATGCAGCATTGGAAGTCTTATTCGTTGCTGGCAAAGAAACGTGGAAATGGCTACCTCATCTCGGAAGCCCACTTCTTACCGAGTGGTAACTTGTATGATATTTTCATATCCTTTGATGGAGAGGAAAGAAGGAAGATGATGGTGTCAATAGATAATAAAATGGTCTCCGAACTGGATATTGAGGATAGACTTAAAGGGACTACTAAGTTATACTTGAATGATGGGCAATACTTGAATGATGACCTGGTGATAATCTTTAAGTGGGATCTCTCTCATAGTACAAAGCACTTTAGATTCCTTACAAAGCCTATATCACAGAAAACAACTACCGATCGTAATATTGACAATACCGACATTAGTAGTTACAATACCGACAATAGTAGTGACAATAATGATGACAATAATGATGACAATAATGATGACAATGATGATGACAATAATGATGACAATGATGATGACAATAATGATGACAATGATGATGACAATGGGCAGTCTAATTTTGATGAAGAGGAATCTCAGGAAGAGTTGTTGTATGCCTGTCAGCTTTACGTTTATGTAACTGAGTAGCCTTTTATTTATTTTATAAGTTTATTTTGTAATAAATATGAATTATATGATAATAATCTATGAAATTTTATGATGGAATTGTAAGACAAATGATTATAATTGAAGGATCCTTGATCATAGGCATACACCAATCTAATTTTATCATACAACAAAATATATGTTTTAATTTGTACTATTTATCAAATATCCTTTCATTTTAATCATTTATCTTACATTTTCATGTAAAATTATACCATTTTTAGTTAGATTAAGTGAGAAATTGTGTTGTTTTAGTTACTTGAGTTTATAGCATTAACTGCTGCTTTATTTGCAATGATTGTAATAGTTTCTTATGATAATATATTAAAAAAAATGTTAATTAATTTGCAGATCTGATTATTTATTTGCTTTAAATGAATTTTTTATTTGCATGAGACTATATATTATTAAGATTAGTTTTTTACTTAATGGCACTAACTTATTAGAACGTTATTCCAATGCAATTTTTAAGTTATTAAGTGTTAATTTGCGATAGTTTTCTCATTATTTTTTTTTTCAAGCAACAATAACACTTTTATTTGACAATATTTTTTTTTGTTGCTTTTCAATTATGTTTTAAAAATTTTATGATTAAAAGCTACTTTTTACAGTGAGAGTAGTTATGTTAATATACATTCTATTGAACAGCTTCATAAATAACTTTATAAGAAAATGCAGATTTCTTAAAGAGACACTAAATCCTAAAATTTGATTTTAAAGAACTTTTGTTATGTAAAAAAGTTTAATAAAAACATAATGTTAGTCAAGAACATTTATTTTTACAATGAAAATAATATTTTTTATGAAGGCATATATAAATTATTCTAATTTATATAGCTACAATTGCTTAACTATGCCACTTTCTCCATCCACTTTCATTTAAGCGGATTTTTTTTTAATATTTTGAATGTCAAAGGAAAATATTTTAATGCAATATATTTGAATAAAAAATCAGTATTAGAAAGTTAATTTTTATATAAAAAAAGACTTTCATTTGTTTTTTTTTTTGTTAAAATTCACAAAGAAGCCTATGCATTAAATAAAAAAAATACAAAATTACAAAATAAAACATAAAGAAAAATGTTACAAGGCAGCATTGAGCTACCACCTAAAAAGGAGCCAGAGCCTAAGGCTTCGTTTGGGACGGCTTTTTTATTGCTTTTTAAAACGGAGTTTTAGTAAAACATTTTTTAATTTTGTTCTAAAACTCCGTTTTAAAAAGCAAGAAAAAAACCGTTTCAAACGAAGCCTAAAACATCTAAAAAGCACAACAACAATAACAGAAACGGATCACTAGAACCAGCTTAGTCGACCAAAATCCAAGTGCCCAAATCACGATTGAGACTTGTAAGGAAAAATAAACCTCCAAACAAAAGCATGCAGATAAGTACATCACCAATAATAATAACAAAAAAAACACTATCAAAGCAGTAACAAATCAGCTTAGCAGCAGAAAGTATAGGCAAGCCTTTTTTAATAATAAATTTACAAAGCGAAAGTCAAATAAGCTGATTATTTTGTTGATAAAAGAATAAAAAAATAAATTAAGAGATTTTTATTCTAAAATATTTCCTTATAAATAAATAATTGTACATTATTTCACTCATATCCTTCAAAGTATATATTAGCATTTTGTGTTGACATAAATAGATTGAATGTAATGTACACATGAGGTTAAACATATAAGTTGATTTTTTTATTAATTATAATAGAATAAAAATATAAATAATATAAGAGAATTTTATTTGAAATATTATTTAAAAAAATAAATTAAGATTATCATATTCAAAAACATAAAAAATTTAGTTGATATTTAAACAAAGATTATAGTGATAGAGAGAAAATGATTAATTCAAATAATTTTTATAATAAAAAATAAAAAGAATGAGAATTTAGAAAAAAAATAATAAAAAACTTAGTCGATATATGAGTGAGTAAATATAATTTTTAAATATTTTAATAAATTTATACATGTTTTTTGAATTCAAATATATTTTAAATATATTTTATATCAATATTTTTTAAATAAATTGTCTCATAAACTAATGAGTCGAGTTGAGGCTAGTGCAAGCTTTACTCATGGTTAACTCATCGAGCTCTCGCTCTCAAGCCATTTATTATGCCAATTCATGAGTTGGTTTGACTCACTTTACACCATTTGAGAGTTTTATCATCTCAAAATTGATAACTTACACTAATATTTTTAACAGTAACATTCGAAAGCTCCAAGACCATCTCATTCTACAAACAATCCATATTAAATCTTGTGCAGGAGATGTGCGGGGCAACTCCGTGGTTGAGCACAGTTGTTGCCTCCCCTCCGGTTCTGTTCGATTCCACAAACTGCCCCACCCCCCCCCCCTCAAAAAAAAAAAAAAAAAAATCTTGTGGAGGACCTATCGATGTGATGGCAACACGTGGACCTATCTTGTGGACGAAATATATATTAGTGCTTAATAAGTTATATGAGATTATGTTTTTCTTTCTAAAAATTATTTAGAATATAGTGGCAGATTCTTTGGCTTAAGGTTTCTTGGAGAAGGGAAGTCATAGCTAGGATGGAAAGGTGCATTCAATATGAATTTTTTTGGCGATATTAATTGGCTGTGCCGCTGTGGGTTGATTTTTTATCATATATCTTTGTAATGTTTTCATTCACAGCTTTATACCACTTAAATATCATTTTGTTTAGTCAATTTCCTCTTAAATTGAATCAATGCATTTTCCTCTCATCAAATTTTGCATATACCGGTATCAAGAAAAGCAAACACTACTTTCAAGTATGCTGCAACTCTATAAATTGCTATCTAATCACATCTCTTATATCATAAAGGAGAAGTCATAAGCATAAGAATTTAGTTCTGTCTTTAAATCATGATGAACAAAATCTTAAAAATTTGTTGCGGAAGATCTGACATAGATGTAGCGGAACCAAGTCGTTTGGCACAACATCCAAACCAGCTGGTACCTGTACATACATTAGGTCAAGATATACTACATTTGAGGACATATGCGATGAGGGGCAAGAAGCACATAAATGGTTACCTTATATCGGAAGCCCACTTCTTACCTAATGGTAACTTACATGACATTGTGATATGCTTTGATGGAGAGGAAAGAACAAAAATGATGGTGGCAATAGATAATAAAATTGTCAGCGAGTTAAGTATTAAGGATAAACTTGAAGGGACTACTGAGCTATACTTGAATGGTGGGCAATACTTGAATGATGGGCTTGCGATAGTCTTTATTTGAGATCTCTCTCTTAGAACAAAGCGCTTTAAATTCCTTACAAAGCCTTTATCACTTAAAACGGCTACGAACAGTAGTAGTCATAATAATTGTGGCAATAGCATGCCCGGTTTTAATGAAGTGAAATTTCAAGGCAAGGGGTATATTTGTTGGCTTAACGTTTATGCAACTGAGTAGAATTTTATTTTATAAGTTTATTTTGCAAGAAATATCAATTATTTGATAAAGACCTATGGAATTTTACGATTGAATTGTAAGATAAATGATTATAATTGAAGGATCCTTGATCATAATCATACACCAATGTAATTTTATCATAAAACAAAAAATATGCTCTAATGTGTACTATTTAGGGTTTAGGGATACTTAATGCAATTTTTAGGTTGATTAAGGCTTTGTTTGAGACAACTTTTTTAATTTTTTCTAAAACAGCTTTTTAGTACAAAAATTTCTTGAATTAGAAATTTTTGTACTAAAAACTTGTTTTAGAAAGCAATGAGTAAGTTGTCCCAAACAAAGCCTAAGTGAGAACTTGTGGTGGTCTAGTTACTTGAGTTTCTAGTATTAAGTGTTTCTTTAGTTGCAATGAGTGTAATAGTTTCTTATGATAATATATAAAAAAATGTTAATTAATTTGTGAATTTGATGATTTATTGGCTTTAAATATCTATGATGTCTTTTTTTTTTGTATGAGGACTATATATTGTTAATATTAATATTTCATGAATTCTAATAGGCTAAATTTTCGAAAGGAGCACTTTTTAAACAACATTTTGTAAAAGGAGCAGGATTAACAAAAAATTTAAAAAGGAACAAATTTAGAAAATGCGCCAAATATTTAAACGTTTTCTAAATACGCCAACCTATTTGGCGTAATAGCCTTGAGAGAGAAAAAGAGGAGTGGAGATGACGGGGAGAGAGAAAGAGAGAGAGTGGGTAGGAAGAGAGAGAAAAAGCTGACCGGTGAGAGAGAGACAGTAGAGTAGAGAGGGAGAGCGCGCATGTGGGTGCATAAAAATAGTAAATATTTAGAGAGTTAAACTAATAGGAGAGAGAGAGTTAAATATTAATTAAAATAACATTTAAATTAATATTTAACCAATATTAATTAAAAATAAAATATTTATAATACTAATAAATATTTAATTATTATTTAAGTAATATTTATAATACTAATTAATATTTAAATATTAGCATATATATTTAAATATTAATTACTTAAGTAATATTTATAATACATTATAAGCTTTAAATATTTAATTGTCTTGAATTTGATTAAAAATATTTAAAATAATAGCAAATATTTAAGAATAAAGAAATTATTTTAAATTTAAAATTTGTATAAATTTGATAATATAAAGAACGCAATAGTAAAACAAAATTATTATCAATAAAACTAAAATATCTCTCTCATTTTTTTTTTATTTAAGCAGTCCATTTTCTATCAAATTTGAGTGAGTTTGTATTAAAACAAAAGTATATCTCTTGGTTGCTATTTGAAAAATGTTAAAAAATATGTCTAGTATAAATAATCAAAATAGGAAATTACAAAAATAAAATTAATATATCTTTAAATAAAAATAGTTAATATCATTTTATCATTAAAATAATTATTTAAATATTAAATATAAATCAGTTAACTATTATTTAAATTATTTAAAATATTTAAATATTAGTTTAATTACTTTAAAACATATATATAATATATAAGTTAATTGCACTTATTATTTAAAATATTTAAGTATTTATTTAATGTTATTTTAATTAATATACTCTATCTCTCTACCGTGAGCTTTTAAGTGTCTCTCTCGTCAATTTTTTTCTCTCAAGATAGCCTTATCTCTCTTCCTGCCACTCTTTCTCTTTTCTCTCTCCCTATCCTCTCCCCTCACTTTCTCTTTTCTCTCTCTTACAAATACGCCAATCCTTTTTGCGCATTTAGAATGCGTCCAAATATTTGGCGCATTCTAAATGCGCCAAACTTTTTCGCGAATCTGCTCCTTTTTAAAATTTTTACTCCTTATGCTCCTTTTACATGATACTGTTTTAAACCTGCTGCTTTTTAAAATTAGGCCATTCTAATAAGTTATTAGAAAGTCATTTCAATGCAATTTTAGCTTATTAAGTGTTTTTTTGGGATAGTTTCTCATTGCTTTGTTTTTTTAGACAACAAACACAATTCCATTTGACTAATACTTTATTAATTACTTTTTAATTATTTTTTTAAAAATTTATAATAAAAAGCTACTTTTTACAATCAGAATAATTAAGTTATCTTTTAGAGACAAATAAATTTATACGAAGTTGCAGAAGTCTCAAATACACACTAAGTCAATGTCAATGGAAAATATATTTTTTAACTCTTAATAGAACATAATGGAGAAAAAGAATTCACCCCCTTCTCATTTAGACCTCCCACACGCTAGAGCTCTCGGATGTGAGTTATTCTCAGTGAAAATCGTTCATCTGCTCCAGGAAGTGTTTCTAAACCTCTTTTTGGTTTTTCTTTCCCTTATTCAGGTACCAATAGGCTAGGGCATCACACTTTTTGGCTTTTATGTAGTTTTCTTTGCTTGTTTTCCATGGTTTGTCATATTTCTTCCGATAGATTAGCTTCTTTAATTTTTTTGGTGGTATGGGGCCGATTTTAGCCCCTGTTTCTTTTGCTTGTGCTCCTTCTGATTAGATGGTGGTGGTTCCAACTTCTAATACCTGGGGTTCTAGCAATCCGTCGATTGTTGTTAAAAATCATCAATTTTTTTGGCTCGAATGGTAATGGTAATGCTCAGATCTCTTGTTAATTTAAGGATGTGGTAATTGGTAATACTTTGCCATCTGTTCCTAAAATCTATGTTATTCATACTTCTTTTAAGGGTGTTCCGGCTGTGTTGCTTTCGAATGAAGATGTTCTTAAACTTGCTTCCCCTTTTGAATTTATCTTGGTGGGGAAATTTTCTCTTCGAAGACTTAATCTTGATTTGATTCGACCTTTTTTTCATTATCCTTAAATTGCCTAATTATTTTTCTATTGGTTTACTGGATGCTCGTCATGTTGCCTTCCATTTATCGAATGATTTGGATTATAGTATGGTATTTGCCAGATGATACTATTACATTAATAACTATCAGATGTGTTTATTGAAATGGACTCCATTCTTTGATATAAAAGAAGAATACCCAATTGTCCATGTATGGATTTTATATCCTAATCTTTATTTGCACTTGGTCAATCCTTGTGTTTTGCACGCTCTGGGATCCATTTTCTTGACTAAATTGTAAAAGGACTTATCCAGAAGCCGCATTTTTTTAAATATGAAAATAGATGGAAAAGAAGTATTAGTGTTGTTAATACTAGTTAGGAGAGGGCAATGATCAGAGGGAGTTCTACCAAGATGCTCGATATGAGTATGAGGATATTTAGAAATCTAATAATTGTTGAAAAGCACTTGTTCCAGTCTTTACCACATGGTAGCTCGATTCCAAGTAAATTTTCAGCCAGAGAAACCAATTAATATCTTGTAAATTATATTCTAAAATCATATTACTAAAATCTAACATAGAATGAGAGTTAGGGGAGTTGCCCCCAAGTCTTTCATCAGAGGAAGATATAGTATTGAGTCACCACTCACAAATCAAGGGCCATTAGAGATGGAAGAGAAGTCCTTAAGCTGCAATGAAGTGTCTTCATATCCTCTAGAGTAGGAAACAATGAAGCAAAAATAAATGAGCCACAACATTGAAGTTGATATAATTCAATATGAGTATATAGAAGTTTACACTATTTTATTTTATTTTTTATTTTTAGGGGAAACCCACCGAGGGGTATACGCGTTAATATAAATTAAAAATTACATAGTTTTTAAGGGGACATTCAGCTCACTAATGCTCAAAGAGCTACAACAAAATTTAAAGAAAGAAAACCTAAGAGCCGACTGTCACATACTAAACCAAAATACAAAATTTCCTAGATACAATCTAAGGCGGCACGAAGACAGCGCAAAAAAAAAAAAAAAAGATCCAAATATAATCAATCAGCACCATCTTCCTGACACTTCGCCTCCTTTAACGATGATTGCATTCCTGTCACATTGCTACCTTTGACGATGTTCCTTCTTGTCGCATTTGAAGTCACACATCCTCTCGTTGTTCTTCTCTCACATCCGAAGTCACACATCCTTCGTGACGGGAGCTTGGTCATTGTGAAAATATCCATATTTCTTCCCTTTGCACGCTTCTTCATCTAAATAAATAAATCCGTTGAATCCATTCCTGCCACCGAGTAACATTAGTGAAGGAATACTTTTTGTTGATGATATTCTCTTGTTTATAAGCGTAGAAGGTAAACTTGAATTATAGAGGTCAACCTTAGGGTCTAATTGGAGAGATTGTGACTTTGGGTGATCAAGTCAACAATAAGAGTACATGTTTTAGACATCTTGGGTCTATTGTTCATATTGATAGTGAAATAAATGGAAATATTATTAGGTTTTTGATGGTTGGATGGTTAAAGTAGAGAAATGCAGCGGGTTTGTTGTATGATAGAAAAGTCCCCCTCAAACTTAAGAAAAAAATGTATAAAATGTGGTGAGACTTGCAATGCTTTATAGTGCAGAATGCTGACCATTAAAAGAGAAGCATAATATTAAGTTTAAGTGTTGCAGAGACAAGGATGCTCAGGTGGATGAGTGGCTTACTCTTAGAAACATGATACAAAATGAGCATATATGTGAAAAGGTCGGAGTAGCTCCAGTGGAAGATAATATTAGAGAGAGCACCTTAGATAATTTGGTCACATATCATTATGATAAAGTTGAAGTGGTGGAATGCATTAAGCTTGTTGTGTGATAGAAAAGTCCCTTTCAAACGTAAGGGAAAATTCTATAAGATGATGGTGAGATCTGCAATGCTTTATAGTGCAGAATGTTAGCCATTATATTAAGTTTAGTGTTGTAGAGATGAGGATATTATTGCATGTGAAGTCTAATACTAATATTTTGGTGGAGGACTAGCAATGGGTAGAGTGCATCGGGTATGTTGTGTGATAGACAAGTCCCCCTCAAATTTAAGGTCAAATTGCGGTGACATTTGTCGCAAATCCATCATAATTTGCGTAGAATTAATGGCGGGTGGCTAGAATGAAATCGATGTTTTCTCGACTTTAGTTCCATCTTAAATTCACCATAAATTCGTTGCAAAATATTTGTGATGAATTCTACTTTTACTATTGTAAAATATTTCGTCATAAATCCGCTATAAAGCTAAACTTATGACAGACTTGGCATGTTTTACAACAGATTTGTTTGTCGAAAATAGCAGACTTTTCTATAGAGTCTAATCTTCTAGAACTGTTGTCTATGGCTTTGGGTCCAGCTGATGCCTATCACGAGGATCTTGATTATGGATCTATTGTTGGAGTTTTTTCTTTAATTTTCTTTTAGTGATTAGTTCTGCTCCTTTTTCTTTGTGCTTCCACGTTTTTTCAAGTATTGTTGATGGTACCTGATTGGGCTTCAAAGTTGATTTTTTTTCCTTTCATTTTATAATTAGTAGATATCATTGACTCTTTAGGTATATTTTTGTTTTGATTATATCTCTTTGAGCAATAGAGAGTATTTGATACTTTTTGAACTCGTAATCTTTTTTTGATGAATTAACACGCATGACCATAATTGGATTTTAACAAAAAAAAAAAAAAAAAAACGGCCCAAAACTTTGCGTAGGACCTCCTGTTGTGATGACATCATGTGGACGAAATTATCAAATCATTCTATTATGAATCAGAACATATTATAAAAAAGAAGCTTATCAATGCATTTATCATTAATAAATATTAGTTCTTATTTAGTTATAATAGATTATGTTTCTCTTTAAAAAATTTATTGAGAATATTAGTGGCAGGTTCTTTGGATCAAGGCTTCTTAGAGAAGGGAAGTCATAGGCTGGAAAGGTGTATTCAATGTGAATTTTTATGGCGATATTAATTGGCTGTATGGGTTAAATTTTTATCATATAGTTTTCTATAGAAATATTTCATTTTTCATCTTTGTAATGTTTCCATTCATAGCTTCTTACCACTTAAATACCATTTTGTTTAGTCAATTTCCTCTTAAGTTGAAGCAATGCATTTTCCTCGATTCAAATTTTACATAAACCCTATCAAGAAAAGCAAGCTATTCTCAAGCATGATGTAACTCTATAAATTGATATCCAAGCACCTCTCTTATATCATACGTGAGAAGAAATAATAATAAGAATTTAGTTTTCTCTTTGAACCACTATGAGCAGAATCTCAAAATTTTTTTGCTGCGTACCTGACATAGATGCAGAGGAATCGAGTCACCGTCGAAATGAACTAGTACCAGAAAACACTTCAGGTCAATTATTCCAACCGTTAAGTTATTATGCATTAAGGGCCGTCAAGTATGGAAATGGTTATCTCATCTCAGAAGCCCACTTCTTACCTAATGGTAAATTACATGACATTGTAATAAGCTTTGATAGCGAGGAAAGAACAAAGATGATGGTGGCAATAGATAATAAAATTGTCTCAGAGTTGGATATTAAAGATGAACTTGAAGGGACTGCTGAGTTATACTTGAATGATCCTCAATACTTGAGAAATGGGATAGTGGTAGACTTTAAGTGGAAACTCTCTCCTGAACCAAAAAGCTTTGGATTCTATACAAAGGCTTCATCACGTAAAATGGCTACAAGCAGTAGTAGTAACAATAATGATGACAATGTCGAACCTGAACAGGAAAACGAGGTCGAGTCGTATGTTTGTGGGCTTCACGTTTATCCAATCGAGTAGCTTTTTATTTTATAAGTTTGCTTTGTAATGAATATGAATTATATGATTGAATAATAAGATGAATGGTTATAATTGAAGGATCCTTGATAATAGGCACACACTAATCAAATTTTATCATAAAACAAAAAATAAGCTTTAATGTGTCCTATTTATCAAATATCCTTCTATTTTAGTCATTTATCTTACATTTTCACAGTAAAGTTAAATAATTTTCTGTTAGGTTAAGTAAGAATTTGTGGTGTTTTAGTTATGTGAGTTTCGAGTATTAAGTACTTCATTAGTTGTACTAATTGTTATAGTTTCTTATGATAATATATAAAAAATGTTAATTAACTTATGGATCTGGTGATTTATAGGCTTTAAATGATTTTTGATGTATTTTTTTTTTGTATGGGAACTATATATTATTAATATTAATATTTTCTTAATTATAATAATTTATTAGAAAGTTATTCCAATGTAATTTTAACTTATTAAGGGTTTATTTAGGATATTTTTCTATTTCTTTGTTTTTCACTCAATCGCCACAATTCCATTTGGATTGGTTATTATTTTTTGTAGCTTTCTTATTACTTTTCACATATGTTGTGATGGATAGTTTCTTTTTAAAATCAGAGTAGTTAAGTTACGTTCTCGATCGATGATAACATCACAAATAACTTTATAAAAAACTGTAGCTGTCTCAAATAGACACTAAATCCCAAAAGTTGATTTTAAAGAGAATTTGCTATGTAAAAAATTTTCATAAGAAACATAATTTTAGTCATGCATATTTGTTCTTACGATGAATATAACATTTTTTTTAATGGCTACTAAAACATTAATCTAATTTGGATAAAATTGCTTGGCTATGCCACTTTCATCACCCACTTTCATTAAGTGGATTTTTTTCTATATATAAAAGGAAAATATTTTTATTCAAAACATTTGAGAATAAAAAAATTAATTTTTATATAAAAATGACATAACCATAAAGATAGAAATTAAATTTTATATGTTTCATCATACAATTCGGCTTATTTATTTATTTATTATTCTATATATATATTTTTACAAGGCGGGTGTAATAGGCTGTTTTTAGATAAAGATGAATAATATTTTTTAAGAGTCATTATAAGTCTAAATAAAAATAGTCTTCATCATAAGACAAATTTTATTGTATTTTAGGTATATAATGTTTTCGACATTTTTGAGGACGTGGAAATCCTTAAAAGTTGATATTTATCGATACAAATGACAATTTTAGAATTATTAGGTGTCATTTTACAAATCGATTTTACCAAAATTTTTTAAATAAAATGTGTTTTTTATGAATATTTTTCTATAAATTTTGAAGCCTAAAAACTATTTATATTAAATTTATACTGAAATGTTCATTAAATTATATTATTATATTAATATTACATATTTATTTTATTAAAGTATCTTAAAGCATTACATAAGCTTACCTTTCCCAATTTCGCATAACAAAGAAATTTAAAATAAAACTAGAGAGAAATAATAAAAATTTGAGGAGAGAGAAAAATAAAAACTTGATTGGAAGGCCGTAGAGTGATTTTCGTCAGTCGGTCTCGGTGTAAGGAATCATTATCATATTTTTTTATTTCAATAATTTTATATTTTTGATATTTATCTGATCAAATTTATCTTTCGTTACTGAAAAATGATGATAATTTTGTATTGATAAAATTTTCACCGCATAACTTTTTAATGTTATCGAGAATTTTATTATAGACGCTTAGGCGATTTATTTGTGATTTTTTGCTATGTAATTTTGAAAAAAAGAATTATTTTTATCTCTTTAGAAATTTATTTTGACATCTAAAAATAATGATTTAGTTCAATTAAATCTTTAGAATGATGTTTTACACAATATCTGATAATTTGATTAATTTTCAAAAATATGAATTTTTTGCTTAGTGGGATTTTTTTCCTACGTTAAGACATTTTGATATTTTCTGAATTAAGCTCAATTATGTCTTATTTATTGCAATGCATTGGCAATGAATGAGAATATATTGCTATTATTGTTATAGTACTTTAATAATAATAATGTGTGTGTGAGTGTGTGTGTCGATACCAAATAAAAAACTTGCCCATTGATTAGAGATTGATTAATCTATACAGGATGGTGGTCGACCGACGGACTTTTCTTTAAATATTATGATTTGGTCTTAAGTTTTACTGATCACGTCATACTAATTGAGAGTTATAATGTGTTATTGCAAGAAAGATAGGTGCGTTGACGAATAGTAACAAATCCACTGGAGAGCGGCGGCTAGGGTTTTCTTTCCCTCTTCCTTGCTGCTTCTGGTGTTTTCTTCGCCCTTTTCTTCCTCCGGCGCTGCCGGAGGGATCTTTTTTCCTCCTCCTCATGGACGCTGCTTTATTGTCATCTGATTTTCCACCTCTTGGTATGTCTTCGGGGGTTCAGGTATGTCAGACTACCAAGAGTTGGAACAAAGTTTTTGAGTCGGACAACTCTTCTCAAAAATCTCTAAAGTTCTCCCACTTCCCTTCGGAACCGGACATCATTCCCTTTTCTGGGGAGAAACTTTCAAACGGAGGCGAAGATTGGAAGCTTTGTCTTGTTGGTTATTCTATAGGAAGACGTCCCTATTACGAGGCTTTACTGGGCGCTATCAAAAAAACGTGGAGCCTAAAAGGATCTGTGCAGCTCCTCTCCCTTAACGATGGATTTTTTCTCCTTCGTTTCTCTTGCATGGAGGACTTCGACATGGTCTGGTCGCGAGGTGTGTGGTTCCTTTTGGGAAAACCTTTTGCTCTTCAAAAATGGCACCCAAAGTTTGTTCCTAAGAGGGAGGATTTTGCTACGGTCCCTATTTGGGTGAAGATTCATGACCTACCCCTCGCCTGCTGGAACTCTGAGGGGATTTCCCGGATAGCTAGCAAAATCGGAATCCCGGTTGCGGCAGACAACCTGACCGAGATGAAGATGAGACTTACTTATGCTCGGGTTTGTGTGCTTGTAGACTGCAAAGCTTTATACCCTGAGGAGATCAAAGTGTCGCTGGATGGAGACGTTGTCACGCTGAAAGTTCAATACGAATGGAGACCTTTTCCTTGCGAACACTGTAAGTCGTTAATGCATTTATCTTCTGCTTGTCCGTCTAAACCAGACTTGGATTCTAATCCTCAAAATAAGGAGTTGCCTCATAATCGGGGTAGAAGTCATAGCAGAAAGCCACGAGTCAGGCCTCAATCTAGGCCTCAGAACACTTCTAAAGCCCCAGCTACTAATGATGTTCCCCCAAATCCTACTTCTAACAATATTGTCCCAGCCGCGAAATACATGCAGGATATTCCTACTGCCTCTGGACCTCTCTATCAGCCGCATTCTCCATCACCTCATAAATCGCGGGTTAATATTGAGAATACCATTCAGGATGTGCCTCCTATGTTAGGAGATGCCATTACCTCAGGAATCCCAGAAATTCCGAATCTCAATTCCCCTAATGAAGTTGCCTCTTCTTCATCAAACATTATAACCTCTCACTCTCCGACTTTAGGGAAGACTTTCATCTCTCCCAATAAGTTTGAAGTGCTTATTTCCGAAGGTTCTGCTAGTGAACCCAATGATGTGTTTGATGACTCTACAGCTGTCTCTTTGGCGTCTTTAGGTGCTGTCGGGAAGGAGAAGATATCAAAATTGCCTGAAAAGAATCAGGTGTCGAACTCTTTGTCCAAAAAACCTGCAAGAGGGAAGCAGGCCAAAAAATCCCAATAAATCTGATTTCCCAATGTTTTTTCCCCCCATGGCGGCTTGGAACATTCGGGGTTTTAATCGTCCTGACAAAGTCTTATGCTGTAAGCGTCTCATACAGTCTTTTAATCTTGATTTAATATGTGTTTTGGAGAACAGGATCCATGTTCAATCGTTTCTTGATCCTTTTTTTGAATCTTCACACTCTCTCTTCGTGAATGAGGCTAGCTGTCACAATTTTAACCTCTCCAACTCGGGGAGGATCTGGGTGAAGTGGAATGCTTCTAAGATTAACTTCAATCCCACTCTTATCACTACTCAGGTGATTTCTGGTATGATTTCGGTGGGCAATCAAACTATTTTTCAACTTTCAATTGTCTATGCTTCCAATTGTAGCTCTGAACGTAAGGATCTGTGGAAATCTATTGAGCAAGTGGCTCCTGTGGGTAATTTGCCTTGGGCTGTTTTCGGGGATTTCAATTGTTGTAGGTTCGCCTCTGAAAAGCTGGGAGGTTCTCCAATTTCTCAATATGCTCTCAAGGATTTTAACGATTTTATTTTTCATAATAGTCTTATGGACTTGCATTCTGTTGGGTGCAAATTTACATGGTTCAACCAACGCTTGGATTCCCCCATTCATATTAAACTAGATAGAGCACTTGTGAATGGGAGTTGGTTGAGTAACTTCCCGGATTCTTTTTGCTCCTTTCAAAGTCCTTCATGTTCAGATCATAGTCCTATTATTCTTCATCCCGGGATTTCTTTTCAAGCTCACCATAGATTCCTATTTAAAAATTTTTGGACTAAATTTGACAGATACTGGTCCCTGTTTCTAGAGGTCTTCTCAAAGCCTTGCCTTGGGAATCCTTTCTCTCACTTATGTAATTCTCTGAGGTTTTTCAAAAAGGAAATCAAAAAAGAATCTTGGTCTTCTTCTAATTGCATTGCTAGGCACTTAGATTCACTTCATAGAAAGCAAAGTGCTTTGCTGGAGCTATTGCAAGCTGACCCTACCAATTCTGATCTTAATCAATCTTACAGGATTTGCAATGCAGAATTGGCAAACTTTACTTCTATTCATGCCTCTTGGATTATTCAAAGAGCCAAGGTTAATTGGCTCAAATTTGGGGAGGATGACCTCAAATTTCTCTATGCAAAAATTAATTGTAGGAGGGGAAGTAATAAATCGGTGGGAAATTTGCTGTCCTGCAACTCCTCCTCTTCCCGTGCAGATGTATCCTCTGCCATTTTAAAATATTTTCATGAACTTTATAACCCTCCTCCTCCCCCCAATTTTGATGTGGAGAATTTTCCTATTGGGAATGTTGTTCCTGATTCTTATGTCATTTCTATAGCAACTTCTGTGCTGGATGAGGAAATCAAATTGGCGGTTTTTAAAGGGTCATCTACTTCGGCTCCAGGGCCTGACGGATTTAATTTTCATTTTTACAAAACTGGTTGGCATATCCTCGGGCCGATTGTTTGCAGAGCTATTAAATCTTTTTTTGTTAAAGGGTATTTGCCGATTGGTGTTAAAGCAACGGCTCTTGCTCTAATCCCAAAACATAAAAATGCTGAAAGTATATCGGATTACAGACCTATAGCTCTTTGCAATGTTTTGTATAAAATTGTTGCTAATATCATTGCTGCTAGATTAAAACCAGTCATGGGCTTTATTGTTAAGGACAATCAGGCTGGTTTTGTTAAATCTAGAGTCTCTACTGATAATATTTTGCTTGCAAGTGATATTCTTTCTAGTGCGGCCAAAAAAGGGGGGGCAAACATCTTTTGTGCCAAATTAGACATCAGAAAGGCTTTCGATTCTGTTTCACGAGAATTTTTGCTTGCTAGGCTTTTTCAGAAAGGTTTTCCTAGAACTTTTATTGCATGGATCAAAGCTTGCATTTTGGATGTCAATTTTTCTATTGTTCTTAATGGTTCGCTGGAAGGTTATTTTCCTTCTACCGCCGGGCTTAGGCAGGGTTGCCCATTAAGCCCTTACCTTTTTTGTCTGGTTATGGATGCATTTTCTAATTTACTTGAGGAAAAAGGTTTCAAAGGTATCTCCTATAAAAATTTTTCCCTTACTCATTTATTATACGCTGATGATGTGCTCATATTTGGGGAGGCTACTGTTGATAATTGCAACAAGTTGGTGTCCATTTTGGGGGAATTTGCCAATGCATCGGGCCTTCATGTTAATTATGATAAAAGTGCTATTATGTTCCCCAGACATCTTAGCAATCAGCTCGAGATATGTCAAGCACTTTCTATCTATAATATTGCAAGCAAAATCACATATTTGGGTATCCCCCTTTCTTTCTACAAGCTCAAATTAGAAGACTATTTGCCTCTCTTGGATAGCCTAAATAGGAAGTTTAATGGATGGAAAGCCAACTTGTTGTCTTTTGCAGGGAGGTTACAATACTTGAAATTTACTATCCAAAACACCATTGCATACTGGATTAGGGGTGCCATTTTGCCGAAATCAGTGCAGAAATTTTTTAAAAAAACCAGTTCTAGGTTTTTATTTTTTGGGGACATTTCGGCTAACAAGAAAATGCATATGATTGCTTGGGATAAAGTTTGCTTGCCAACTGCTAAAGGCGGTTTGGGCATTCCTTCTTTATCTGCTATGCAATTTGCTTTCAATTGCTCTGTTATTACTCGGATTTACAATTTCTCATCCCCATTAGCTATTTGGCTGTTTAGCAAATACTCTTCTCCCTGGAAGCCCCCTCACGTCTCTGCCTCTAAAATCTGGAAGTCTATTTGTAATACTGCTTTGCAGGCTAAATCTTGTTTTAATTTTAAAATTGTGCCTAATGCCCCTATATCACTTCGATGGGATCACTGGTTTAACAAACGCACTCTACTTGACCACTTTGGAGATGTGGACCTTGCCTCTCTTTCGGATATGACTATTAAAGATATCATGTTGAATAATTCCTGGGTGCTTTCTGACAACTTCTCCTCACAGCTTTGCGCTGTGTTTGCTGGCATTAGAGAAATTGGGTGTGATGGCCCCTGTCTTCTCTGGAAAGACCGAACCAGTTTTTGTTTTAAAAACTTTATTGAGGAATTTTACTCAGATTATCTGACCTGTTACTGGTATTCTATGGTTTGGCACAAAAGGCATGTTATTAAACACTCGGTTTATGTATGGCTTACCTTGAAGGGAGCTCTCAAAACTGCAGATGCACTATCCATTAGGAACATTCATATTCCAGCTATTTGCAGCTTATGCAATCAACATGACGAAACTATATCCCATTTGTTTTTTGAATGTTCTTACTCATTCTCCATTCTAAAGGCTTTGCTCCCGGGCATGAACTCTTTTCTTTTAAAGCCTAATATTCTGCAGTTATTTATTGGTTAAATGGAAATTTCAATAGTAACAAAGAGCTCAAATGCTTCTATTTGCTGAATATTAGCACTGTGATTTATTACTTGTGGAAAGAGAGGAATAGTAGGAGGTATGGGAACAATTCGCAATGCTACACCTCTCTGCTGTTTGGCATTAAAAGAGTTCTTTTTGAGAAGATTTTGAAATGGAAAAATTCGCTGAAATTATTGGAAATGCTATAAGGATTTTTCGGTCATCTTTGATATGCCCCTGTGCCACTTGGTCCCTCGGGTATTTGCTGTATGGCCATGCCTGGACGATGATGAAGCTCCCCTTGTTCATCCCTAGGATGGTCTACGGGCAACCAGGGATAAGCCTCTCGATTCTTTGTTATTTTCTGAGTCCAGGCAACTGGGCTCGGGAGCTGGTTCCACTTCTTTATGCTGCAGATTTTCTCCCCCGCTGGAGCTGGAGCTGGAGCTGTAATATGTTCGAGAAACTGGGGATTTTCTTTTGGCTGGTGATCCTGATGTCACGGGCCGTGGACTGCTCATTTTAGTGCTACTGCAGATGCTTTAACTATTGTTCTCTTCTTTTTATTATTTTGCTTACTGCCAAGTTTTGGTGCTTATGTTGATATTTTGATTGTATTTGGGTAGTATTGTTGGGGTTTCTTTTCTTTTTTCCCAACATAAGATTTTGTTACCTGCTTATGTTGGGAAGTTTAAATTTTTTTACATGTATCCTTTAATTCCCTGTATTGTTTCTTCTTTATTGAAATAAAAGGGCTTTTGCCCCAATTTTCCCCAAAAAAAAAAATAATGTGTTATTGCCATGTTAATGAGCAAAGAGTTACATCTCTATTTACTGATATTGATACGATACTAAAAAATTTCATCGAAAACAAATCCGTCAGAATTCTGCAGGAAAATATTCCTAAAAACTAGTCGAAAATATTTCATCATAATTCGTCAGAAATCTGCAAGAAAGTTGACAAAAATTTCGCTGGTATTGGGCAATTTTCCTATAGTGTTCTTACTTAGTGTAAATACTAAAATGAATATTATTAAGGAATTATTCATATTACTATACAGATTTATTATTACTGTATTATTTTACTACTCTTGCTGTTGACCTCATTTTTTGTATGAGGTCACTAGGACCAATCCCGGCTCTAAGATCTATCCAGATCCTAGATCAATCCAGACCTTAATTCACTTCAAGCTTCAATCAATCCTGACCCTAAGATCAGTTCAGATCCTCGGTCAATTCTGATTCAAATCAATTCAAGCTTCAAACCCATCTCAAAACTTGAGTCAAATTCATTCAAACCTATCTAAAATCAAATCACCCTTAGTTAACTTGGTCTACCTACCATGTTTGGTCAATACTTCGATGTTTTGGGCTTACCATCACATACACCCTATCAAGCCAATCTCAAGCCTTTAACCTAATCCCATATCCCATATCATGGCTTAAGTACATCTAAGATCAATATGAGCTAAGTCATGGTTAGTTGGCCTAAGTCAACTTACATTGACTTGGTCAAACCTCTCTTCATGCATGTGTATGCATTTAAACCATAAACCTTAAACATTCAACCTTCTTCAAATCATCTCCATCAATTCAAACACCCTCCCATGCCATATAATATTATACGCAAATATATAAATTAATGTAGTTAATTTATATAATGTTATATATAATAAAGTTATACAGTACGTTAACATTTATTATAACGTTATAGTAAGCGGATATAATTAAGTTAGGAGATATAATTAGTAAAGGTAATTTATATAATTTTATTATAATAACGTTATAAGTTAACTCATATAATTAATATAGTTAACTTATGCAACGTTATAATAACATTTATAAAATTATAAAGTCACTTTATATAAATGTTATATAACTTAAAATTAATGGCAGAATTTATAACTATTGTATAAATTAAAATTAGTGGCTCTTCATCTCTCCCTCACAGCACTATAAATACCCCCTTGAGGGTATGAAAATTTGCATCTCCCCCTCTCTTCTCTTCTTTCTCAAGCTGAGGCCTTCCCCAAGCTCTGTTCAGACGGGTATCCCCTGTTCAGCCCTAGGGCCCCTCACTGAGTAAAAGGAAGGTGTAAGGTTGGAGGTCAGGCAGAAGACCGTTATCACTTGAAAGCCGAGCAGAAGGCCGACGTCTCTTGGATGTCGAGCGGAAAACTGATGTCACCTATAAGTTAAGCGGAATACCGGTGTCACTTGGAGGCCAGGAAGAAGGTCGACGTCACTAGGAGGTCGGGCAGAAGACCGACGTCACTTCGAGATCGAGTAGAAGGCCGACATCATTTGGAGGTCGGGCAGAAGACCGACGTCACTTTGAGGCCGGATAGAAGGCCGACGTCACTACGAAGTTAGGTGCAAGACCGGCGTCACACAGAGGTCGGGCAGAAGGTCGACGTCACTTGGAGGTCGGGCAGAAGACTGGCGTCAGTTGGAGGTCGGGCAGAAGATCGACGTTACTTGGAGGCCGGGTAGAAGACCGAAGTCAAGTGCAAGACCGGCGTCACACAGAGGTTGGGCAGAAGGTCGACGTCACTTGGAGGTCGGGCAGAAGACTGGCGTCAATTGGAGGCCGGGTAGAAGGCCTACATCACTTGGATGTCGGGTAGAAGACCGGCACTACTTAGAGGCCAGGTAGGAGGTCGTCGTCACTCTGAAGTTAGGTGCTAGATCGACGTCACACGGAGGCCGGGCAGAAGGCCGACATCACTTGGAGGCCTGGTAAAAGACCGGCGTCACTTGGAGTCCGGGTAGAAGGTCGACATCACTTGGAGGTCAGACAGAAAACCGGTGACACTTGGAGGCCAGGTAGAAGGCCAACGATACTTGAAAGTCGGGTGCAAGACCGTCATCACATGGAGGCCACATGGAGGCCGGGCTGAAGGCCGGCGTCACTTGGAGGTCAGACAGAAGACCGGTAACACTTGAAGGCCAGGTAGAAAGCCAACGTCACTCTGAAGTTAGGTGCAAGACTATCGTCACATGGAGGCCGGGCAAAAGGTCGTCATCACTCCGAAGACGGGTGCAATACCGACATCACATTGAGGCCGGGTAGAAGGCCGGCGTCACTTGGAGGCCGGGTAGAAGGACGATGAAAAATTCAGCAACGGGCAGTAGAGCGTAGATTTCTTGAAAGATATATAACCCATCTGAGGTTGTATGTCATAGCATTTGCTTAATGACGTTAACCTATGTGGAAGAGGTTGAGAAAATCCATCAAGGATGTTCGACCTATCCGAGGTTGTGTGTCAGAGCGTTGTTCGCTGACGTTAACCTATGTGAAAGATGTCGAGAGAATCCATCAAGGATGTACGACCTATCCGAGGTTGTGTGTCCGAGCGTTGTTCGCTAACGTTAACCTATGTGAAAGAGGTCGAGAGAATCCATCAAGGATGTACGACCTATCCGAGGTTGTGTGTCAGAGCGTTGTTCGTTGACGTTAACCTATGTGAAAGAGGTCGAGAGAATCCACCAAGGATGTATGACCTATCCGAGGTTGTATGTCAGTGCGTTGCTCGATGACGTTAACCTATGTGGAAGAGGTCAGATCGAATCCCCCTGGGATTGATCATATAGTAATTGAGATAGCAATAAAGATTGCATATTTCTCAAATTATTGCTAAAGAGATTAGATTCATTTTTAATTTTCATTGTCATTTTAATCTTTTTTAAAGAAGGAGACAATATCAAAATGAAGCAAATAACACATTACTGTACCATGTAAGACAATATCACAGCTCCGTAATATGACTTAGGGATAAAAAGTTACACCACATATATACAGAACGACATAATGTTTAATCTGGAAGAAAAATACTAGAGATATTAGAGTGACACTTTATTTAATATAAAAGAGCTGCATGATGACACAAAAGCTCCAACTATGCGATCAGTTAATCTCGCCAACCATTTGAATATTATTCAATGGTTTTCCTTGTTGTTATTGATTTTGCCCCCCAGTGGGACAAGCCTCATCTCGAGCAGGAGAATTTTGAATGAACTGTCCAAGGTAGCCTTGTCGAATAAGTCTTTCAATTTCATTCTTTAGCGGTCTACATGCTTCAGTTTTGTGTCCACGGCTACGGTGGAAGTGACAGTATTGCTTCTGATTTCCTGAGTTTGGCTTTAAGGGATTTGGCCACTTAACTTTCTCTTCAGCTCGGATGGCCATTAAGACATTTGATTGAGATGTGTTAAGGGGCGTATACTCCTTTTTTGATTGAGGCTCCCGCCGAGATTGTGAAGGTCGAGGGGGCAAGTTATTACTTCCATATTTCTTCCATTGTGATGATGAATCATCCATCCCCAGTACATTTTTACGCTTCCTAGTTGTTTGCTCAAATTGCTTCTTATGAGCATTAATAGCTTCATCTGCTGAGATTTGGGCCTCCACACGATGAATTAGGTCAGCATATGAATGTATCGTATCTCGCATGAGTGCTGAATAAAAAGGACCAGGACGAAGCCCCCCAAGAAAAACTCCTCTTAGCAACTCAGGATCCACCCCTGCAATTTGTCGAGCTTCGACAGAGAACCTTTGGAAGTATTCTTTGAGTGATTCTCCTTCATTTTGGCGGATTCCAGAGAGATGGGAAGAGTCCTTAATAATTCTTCGATTAGCAACAAATTGTTCGACAAACAATTTGGCTAACTTGACAAACGAAGGAATAGTTCTAGCTGGGAGTGAGTAGAACCACGTACGAGCTTGCCCTTTGAGGGTGGCAGGAAATACTTGACAGAGGAGCGCATCCGAGGCTCTCTGAATATGCATAATAGTTCTGTAGTGATCGATGTGCTCATAGGGGTCAGACGTCCCGTCATAAGAATCAATGCTCGGTAGTTTGAACCCTGCAGGAATGGGATGTTTAAGGATGTCTTCTATTAGTGGTGAGGTCTCCTGGAAGTCCCACTGATGGAGAGATTGTCTTCCACCCCTGCCGGGGAACTCTTCTTGGACCAAGCGCCTCAGTTCATGGCGTAAGACATTGCGCGGGAGGTCAGCAATATGAGGATCGACCACGTCCTCAGGAATATCCGACGGAATGCGGACTAACTGACTGGGGCAAAAAGGATGGGTAGAGCTAGCGGTGTCGGCAAGGTCAACATCTTGTTGTGTTTTAGGACGACCCCTTGATTGAGGGATAGGGATGTCTGCCTGAACACGTTCAGGTTGAACACCTCTGGCTAGTGATGGATCTTGAGGAAGGAAAATCTCCTCCTGCTCTGCTAACATTGGTCGTCGGGCTCCTCGCAGGAGTTGAAGGATCTCGTTTTGAGATTCCTCCATTTTTCGGAAGCGGTCTTCCATAGATGGTCCAGATGTTCCTTCTCCAGCCAGGTTTTTCCCACCATCGTGAAAAGAGGCAGATGCCTGACGTCCCTCATTCAGGGACTGATTCCTGGACATGTGAGAGTTGGAGCGAGAGGCACCTTGGTGGCGATTGCTACGCCTGTTGGCCATTGAAGTAAAGATTAATATAGTGGGATTGTCGTTACCACAGACGGCGCCAAACTGTTGCGGGCTAGAATATACGCGGCGATAGAGTTATAATTCTAGGTCTTAGCGTTGCACGGATATCCAGCTCACACACAAAGAACACAATATTTTTACGTGGAAAACCCGGGAAAGGGGAAAAACCACGGGGCCTAGCCTAGTTGAAAATGATTCCACTAGAATTTGAGAAAAGTACAATGGTCTGACTCGCCCTTGAAGACGACCAGATTACAAAAATCAACTAAGAGTTTTGCAAGAGTCCAACGTCACTCCAATGTCAGGTGGCGATCTAGCAGAACTCCGGTGTCAGGCGGAAGACCGGTAGTGGCACTTCAGTGTCACAGGGTACTTCAGCTTCGGATGGAACTTCGGCATCCCTTGGTGGTCTGTCGGTGGTGCGGCAAAACTAAGGCGGTGGTGCGGCAGCACTCCGACGTCCCTTGGTGGTCCGGCGGTGGTGCGATAGAATTACGGCGGTGGCACGGCAGTACTCCGGTGGTGGTGCGGCAATACTCCGGCGTCCCTTGGTGGCCCGGCGGTGGTGCGATAGAATTACGGCGGTAGCACGGTAGTAGTACTCTGGCGTTGGTGCGGCAGTACTCTGACGTCCCTTGGTGGTCCGGCGGTGGTGCGGCAGTACTACGGCGGTGGTCAAGGAGGAGCTAGGCAGCTGGAGCTTTCTTCCTTCTTCTCTCTTGGCTTCCTCCTCTCTTCCTCTCTCTCTTCCCTTTCGTCCCTTTGGTGTTGAATGAGGGCTCTATTTATAGTTTTTCTGGAGTGGCATAGCCCGTAAATAGGCGTGAGATCAGGGGCGAATTGTGAGTGTTTTGAATGGACGGCCGATATCGAATTTTTTGATCATGCACTGTTCGTTGGGCATTTGAAGGCCTTAATGATGTCGGAATTCGGCGATCTTGGGCTCGTTGGATTCGTCTCGTCGAGCCGTTCGATTCGATTATAAGCTCGTCAAAATCGAAGACCGTTTGGTAACTCAAATTACGGTTTGAAACATCCAACAGCGCTTTGGGTCCTTGATTCGGACTCATTTGGGCTCGGATTGGGTCGAATTTGGTGTCGTTGGATTCGTATTTTCGAGACGCTCAGTTTGACTATAATCTCGCTGAAATCGGAGTTCATATGCTCTCGAATTTAATTTTTGAAGTTTTCAATTTGACTTTGCCTCGAGATTCGTGCTTGATTGAGACTATTTTTGGTGACGTATCAGTATTATTTCATCATAATTGTCAAAATTATTGATATATTATGGTATCTTGGGATAGAATGTATCATCGCAACATCAAAATTGTATTTTAGCACTCAATATTAAAAATTAATTATAAAATAGTTTCAAGTAGAGGTGTAAACGAGTCGAGCCGAGCTCAAGACACACTGGCTTGGGCTTGAGTTTGACTACTTAATCGAATTCGAGCCAAAGCTTGAGCTCAATTAGGTGAGTTCGAGCTGACTCAATTTTAGTGACAAAGAGAAAATGATTAATCCAGACAATTTTTATAAGAAAATTATAAAAAAAATGAAAATTTAGATAAAAATAATAAAAAAACTAGTTTATCTAAGAAAGTAAATATAACTTTTAAACATTTTTAATAAATTTATACTTGAACTATAAATTTTAAAATACTTGACAAAAAATTTATATTAATATTTATTAAATAAGTCGGCTCGTAAATTAACAAGTCGAGTTGAGGCTAGCTTAAATTTGACTAGTCAGTTCATCGAGCTCGAGCTCACAAGCCAATTATAATGGCAACTCACAAGTTGGCTTGACTCAAGTACACTATTTGAGAGTTTTTATCACTCCAAATTAATAACTTACACTAATATTTTTAACATTTACTTGGTTGATCAAATCATTTAAAACAAATTAATAAAGAAAATTTATGACGTAAAAATGATACAAATTAAAAGCTCCAAAGCCATGTCATTCCACAAGCCATCCGCATCAAATCCTGTGCAGATTTTACCGCTGTGATGGCAACACGTGGATGAAATTATTTAATTATTCTATAATGAAACCTGGTCGGATTTATCAACAAAAGAAACTTATCAATATGTATTTATTATTAATAAATATTAGTGATTATTTACTTATATGAGATTATGTTTTTCTTTCTATAATTTATTGAGATATAGCGGCAGGTTCTTTGGCTCAAGGTAATTTCTCATAGAGGGGAAATATTTACTTATATGAATGTTTTTTGGTGAGATAAATTGGCTGTGGGGGCTGAATTTTTATCATATAATTTTCTATAGAAATATTTCTTTTTCAAATTTGTACTGTTTCCATTCATAGCTTTATACCACTTAAATATCATTTTGTTTAGTCAATTTCCTCTTAAGGTGAGGCAATGCATTTTGCTCTCATCAAATTTTGCATGTACCCATATTAAGAAAACCAAACATTGTATAACTCTATAAATTGATATATAATCGCCTCTCTTATATCATAATCCAGAAAAGAATAAACTTAAGAATTTATTTATCTCTTTGAACCACGATGAACAAAATCTCAAAAATTTGTTGTGGTAGATCGAATACAGATGCGCTGGAACCGAGTCGCTTGGTGAGGCGTCCAAACCAATTGGTTCGAGAACGTACTTTCGGTCAACATTTGCAGCATTCTAGATTTTATGTGATGAGGGCGAAAAAGCATGGAAATGGCTACCTTATCTCGGAAGCCCACTTCTTACCGAATGGTAAATTATATGATATTTTCATATCCTTTGATGGAGAGGAAAGAAGGAAGATGAAGGTGGCAATAGATAATAAAATTGTCTTCGAGCTGGATGTTAAGGATAAACTTGAAGGGTCTACTGAGCTATACTTGAATGATGGGCAATACTTAAAAGATAGGTTGGTGATAGTCTTTAAGTGGGATCTCTCTCGTTTAAGGAAGCGCTTTAAATTCTTTACAAAGCCTATATCACATAAAATGACTACCACTGATAGTAGTTGCAATAATGGAGACAATGTCCAATCTGATTTTGAAGAAGAGGGTTTTGATGGCGAGCGCTATGCCTGTCGGCTTTACGCTTATGCAGCCGAATAGCTTTTTATTTTATAAGTCTATCTTTTAATAAATATGAATTATATGATAAGAATCTATGAGATTGTATGATTGTATTGTAAGATAAATGCTTATAATTGAATGATCCTTGGTCGTAGGCGTACACCAATCTACTTTTATCATAAAACAAAAAATAAGTTTTAATGTGTACTATTTAAAAAATATCTTTTTATTTTAATCATTTATCTTATATTTTCACCTAAAATTATATCATTTTCAGTTAGATTAAGTGAGAAATTGTGGTGTTCTAGTTACTTGAGTTTCTAGTATTAAGTGCTTCTTTATTTGCAATGATTGTAAAAGTTTCTTGTGATAAAAGTTTCTTATGATGATATATAAATAAATGAAGCACCGAGGCTCAGCGTGGTTACTGGGCGAGCACGGTTGGACCCCCCCACCCCAATCCCAGGTTCGAATCCCCTCTACCATAGTCTCGCCTCTTTAGTAGGGCAAAACATGTGTGAGCACGATGCCAGTGGATGGCCTTGCTAGTTTCCACCAAGGGATTAGTTACGCCGCTAAGCGCTCCCTTTGAGTGGCAGTGGATAGTTTGACTATGATTTTTTTGTTGCTTTCTACTTTTTAAAAATTTATGATGAAAAGAGATTTTTTACAGCGAGAGTAGTTAAGTTCCCGTCTTTAAAACAACTTCATAAATAGCTTTATATGAAAATGATGATGTCTTAAATAGACACTAAATCCTAAAAGTTGATTTTAAAGAGCTTTTGTTATGTAAAAAAGTTTAATAAAAACATAATGTTAGTCAAGTACATTTGTTTACCAAAAAATGTGATCTTTCGCAGCACTTGTTATGGGCGGTTTGAAAATCGCTGGCAAAATCGGGTATTAGCAGCGGTTTTAATCGATGCAAAAAACTGCAGTTTTAACTTCTTAATCTAGTTGGGCATTTGATCCGGCTTTTCATTTTTTCCTTTCGATCCCGCCCCCTTCTCCTCCATGCCTCCGTGCCTCCACCCCTTTCTCCGATTTCATTTTGATCGGTCATCGCTGTCAAAGGTAGAAGTCCGGCCGTCCGTTCGTCAGCATCAAAGACCAAAGTTTGGTCGTCCGTTCATGTCCAACTCCTCCGGATCTCCCTGCTCGCGATCGGTTTGTCCCCTCACCTAGGGTTTTTAATTTTTTTTGAATGCTTGTACATTAGGTTGAAGAAATATCATTTGCTTTCATTGTGATGTTTAAAGAAATGATTTCAAGTGGGAAACAACTATGATAGCAATGTGTAGGTCTTACAAAGTGTAATGCGTTTTGCATTCATGCATAGCCCAAGAAAGCATGCACGAGCAATCAGGACTGGAAAGAGATGTCAGGATATATTTCATCGGATCCTAATTTCCATCTTTGTAATAAATATGTGGGGTTCCAACAATATTAATACAAAAATATTTTTCCAAGGCATTCACTCAATTGCAATAAGTTATTAACAAATTAAATCGGAAAAATGTAGTTCTTCATTTTTTTTACTAAAAACGTTCACAACATTTGGCAAGAAAATAACATATAAATTAATTAAATATACGTTGATATACCTGCAGCCTGATTTAAGGCACGGAATGCTTGGTGGCAATTCCACTCACTTCCACTTATGAGATAGGAACTTTTATTTGGTCCGGTGAATGTACGTAGAGCTACGTTCTGCCGGCACTAAGATCGCAGACACAAAATGAGAAATACCGAGCAAAACCAACAATAACAAAAAATACTATTATGTGAAGATAAAATACTGAGTAATACCGAGCAATACCGATTAATCCCAAAAAATACCGATTAATCCCAAAAAACAATTGTGTATAAAATATGAGGGCTTCAAGATGACAAGGATAGATAACTAAATTTAATTGTCTCGTAGACACCTAAATATAGTCTGAATGTGCGTGCATGTGCATGAATCTTCAATATTATGAGAAGGATACAACTACTCTTGCATTGTCATCTGAGAAGTCAATTCCTTCTGATACCTTCAAAGGATACATAGGGGATTAGGCTTATTAGCATTATTAATACAGAAAGAAGTAAATATAAAGATATTCCTTTGTAGCCAAATAAAACATGATAAGTCAGAGTTCCCATATTATTTTCTGTTTTCTCAAAGGAAGGTGTTGAGGGCGCGCATGTACAATTATTCAAAGAATAAACTAGGTATCATGACGATATACATGACTTGAGAAAATAAACTTTTTGAATGTCTCTGCAAAGTTTTGAGAAATTTAAAATTTCATCTAGTACATTTATTGATTCTTTTGGTCTATTTTTTACAAGTTTTTTTTTTGTTTGAAGAACAAAATTTTATATATTAAAAGACAACCAAAAGGAAACAAAAGCAAAAAGAAAAATAAAACAGACAAAAGACAACAATAAGGAAAAAATAAGCTAAAGCGAGCTCAGACTTTGGTCAAGGCTCCCAATGTCCCAGTCATCCCGCACGGACCCTCCAGTAAAGTGTAAGCAAAGAACCATCGAACCATCCCGAACCGCACACCAACGGTTGCCACGAGCAAAAACGCCGGAACGTGAGCCCCAACCCCATCATTGCTCATAGCCACACACATCATCAGAACGATCAATAAAGCCACAAAAACCCCATAGCATCAACAAGCAGAAACAAAACCAACTCAAAAATCACCTTCTGCGTCTACCTCTCCCCCAAAACTTTCCGCGAGTGGCAATATTAGACGAACGCACAAGCGCAGAATCAAGATCGGATTCTAACTGTTCGAAATCCGAATCATCCTCAGACGAGTCAACCAACCAATCACTTTGTTTCCTAATCTCCAATCCAGAAGAATTACCCACAAGGTTAGCCAGCACTTGTGAATCAATCTCACTAACAGGCACCTCTACTAATTTGTTTGAGATAGAAATAACTTCATTTGTACCAAGAGAGTGAGATTTCGCTTCAGTACCAGCCGGAACCACATCTACACCATCAGCAACCTTTAAAACTTGTTCAACTTCATTTGAGTTCACAACACCCATGACAGGTGATCCAACGGCATTCAAAATATTCATCACACCAGAAGACACCTCCGACACCAAATTCTCCGATGCAACCAAAATACCATTTTCACGAGCACAAACACCCACCACAGCCGATGGAACAAAAGGAATGGCATTAGGAGATAATGCAAAAGAATCATCCGAACGATTATCCTCCTCACCCATCACAACCATGCAGTTACTCACATCCACAGCGGAAAAATTCTTATCCAGAACTAATTGATCTACACTGACATTTTCAATTTCCACAACACAAGTATTCACTAACGGGCTACTACCAATATTATCAGGAAGCGGGAGAACAGAATCATTGACCTCAGAGGCATTAAAATTCAACTCACCCTCATCAACATTCCCCCCCGTGCCCAAAACAGAATTCGGCTCGGACACAGGCAAAACATTCGAAATGGGCTCAGAAACAACATTAACCACCCCATTCGACGGGCTAACCTCCGGAATACAACCACCCAAAGGACAAGGCACAGACACAAGGTTAGGATTCAAAATTTTACAACCATTCTTCGCATGGCCTAAGGCAGAGCAATGCATACAGTACTCAGGGAAGCCTTCAAACACCACTTTTTGTACATAACCAAGGCAATCTGATCCAATCCAAATCTTTTCCGGGTAGCTTTTGGACACATCCAATTCAACCAAAAGACGCGCAACAGAAGGCCTTGATCCAACGGAAGTCGCGTTATCAGTTTTTAAAGGTTTGCCAAAAACGGAACCTAATCCATGTAAGATACGAGAGGAAAACAAATGAGGTCGGAGGTTTGGAAAAGAAATCCAAATGGGAATGACCGGAGACTCAATATCAATATCCAGAGAGGGGGACCATTTAATCAGTTTCATGAAGCAATTACTCACAAAATACGACCTATGAGCAAATATCCTACAGTAATCCAGGTCATTGAAAAGCTTAATCAAAACATTCAGTTGGTTTAAAACCGTGACAGAAACCTCACCAATTAGTTTGAGTTTAAAGAAAAAACTCCTAATGGCTTCAATGGACGGTCTACGGCTAGGAAATTTCCCAACAAGGGCAAATTCGAAAGGAGCAGCCAAAGCTTGGATTTCCGCCTCCGAAATCCACAACGCAGGCAGTCCATGATGAGAAGAAATCTTCAAGTCGGGAAAAACAGACGGAGAAGAAGAAGAGCCCGCAAGGGCCTCCTTAAAAGACAGCGAAGAAGACCGACCCAAGAATCCAGGGTCCCTAAGAGGCGCCATACAGCAAGAAAGAAAAAACACACAACAAAAGCAGAGAAAAACTTTCCTGAAACGACATGCAGCAAGACGGAGAAGACGAAGCGGCTAGGGCAAAAGCCCTAGCCATCCCCCGGGAGCGCAAGCGTGACAGAGAAAAGGCATTGATGTATGTCTTTTTTTTTACAAGTTAACTTTCTTAAATCTATGAAAATGAAATAGGAGTTAATAATTCCTTTCAAAAAGATAATAAGCATCGTTGACCAATTCGGAAGAGACTAAGAATGTCTTCCATGATAATGAGATCCATATGGTTAAAAAGATTTTTTTTTTTTTGCTCCGAGGCAAACGGAACTGCAATATTTATTTGTCTAAATAATATGTGCAATCTCTAGTTATATTATATTATATATATATGTGGGTCACATGTCTTGTTCACATGTCTTGTTCGTGATTATTTTTCTTCTAAGTAGTATGAGAACTTTGGTCTAGAAAGGTTTCAGATTTAGCATGGATTCAATAGCTCGAAATTTTATAATTCTTTTTTTAGTATATTAAGTACAGATTACAATTATGAAAAATCAATAGATGCACAAAGATGGGACATGGTCATTTGAGGACGCTATGCAGCGATGGGTACATATATATAGTTATTACAATTTTTTTTTTATAAATCGTTCTTCAATATATTTAACTGTATGTATTTGTACTGTAGACGCAGGCATGCAATCTTCTGGCCGAAGAAGAGCTTACACCTGAAGAAGGAAACATTGAAGCTAATGAGAGAGTTTTTGCTATAGTTATGGGACCAGAATATTCAGGTCGAGTTCGTACCCAGGGATTTGATGCACGCCGACTAGATACTTTCCTCAAAGCAGAAATGAAGAAGGTAGTGGTAGCGGCAGCAGTTTTGGACAGATAGCTAGTCTTAGAGAGGAGTTCAGATCATTTCGTGATAATCAGCGAGAGAATTTGGCTCATTTCGTGATGAGATTAGACAGTTTGTGCAAGAAATTCAAATGAATCATCTAACCCATGGAGGATTAGAAATGGTATGAAAAAAATGATTTAAGTTAAATGTAAATTGTTTGATTATTATTATCTCATTCTCTTTATACTATTTTCAGAGTGGAAATGACAATTCATCTGATGCCTGACAGTCTGCTGATGAGCTCTAGTATTAGATGTGATGCTTCTGGTTATATGGATATCTTATGTAATTTTGAACTTATGTTGTTGGTTGTATGTATATCTTATGTAATTTTGAACTTATGTTGTTTTAATTTTGAATTCTATTGATTGTTATTTTGTGCTCATTTCCTTTCTTGTTATATATGAGGAATAGTATTTCCTAGTAATTTTTCTTGAGTTTGACTTGGCATTTAGTGATTTCTTATTGCTGAAATGTTCATCATACTTGAAGACATCGAGAAGTGCAAACCACTAAATATTGTCATCTCAATACTTAGCGATCTCAGTTTAAGTGGTAATTCAGCTCAATACTAAGCATTATGGAAAATGATGAGCTGGTTTCATTTCCAAATAAGGAAGTGACTCAAATATATTGTTCTAGTCATGTGACTCAAATATATTTTTCAATATCTCTTGTTGTTGTGAATATCTAAGATTTAACTTGTGTTTTTTTTAGCTACAACTCCTGTTTATATGGGTTTTATATTTCAGTTTAGTGAATGTCTTTGATTTGTTATATTTCTGTGGCATAGCTGGTTAACCAACTTATCTAGCTCTAGAGTGAATGGCCAGGTTTCACAATTTTTTTAAAAAAATCTGGACTTTAGTGGCTATTATAACCGCCACTAGAGCCCAGAAAACCACCGCAAAGCTGGACATCGATCTATTTCGCTCATATTTGTTGCGGTTATAACTGACACAATTTTGTACATTTGTCCATTCACTCAGTAAAAACCTACCCTGCTAGTTTTCGAACCGCTGCGGAATGCCGTTGCCGTTGCAGTGCATTGCAAACACAGCGGGTATGTAGTGGTTCTAGAACCGTTGCAAAGAAAATAGTGGTGGGTATAACCGCCGGGATAGATAAAAAATTGTGCTGCGAAAACCTAAGTTTTTGATAGTATATGGCTCCTAAAAAATTATTCTAATTTAGCTACAGTTGCTTAGCTATGCCACTTTCTCCACCCACTTTCATTTAAGTGGATTTTTTTAATGTTTTTTATATATAATAATTTTTGATTATTTAATTTTTTTTAATGTTGTGTATGTCAAAGGAAAATATTTTTATGCAATATATTTGAACCAAAAAGTAATATTAGAAAGTTAATTTTTATATTAAAAAGACATGGCCATATCGTTAGAGAAAGTTAATTTCATTAATTTTTTTTGTGTGTTAAAATCGATAGAGAGGCCTACATTAAATTAAAAAAAAAATATATAAGACCTCAAGGAGACAAAGAGCCCCTAATGCTCAAAGAGCTACATCCAAAGTAAAAATAAACCTAAAAGCTCAAGTTCCTCATTAAATTACAAAATAAAACCAAAAGAAAAATTCTAAGGGGCAGCATAGCATTGAGCCACCACCCAAAAAGAAGTCAAAGCCTATAAAATCCAAAAAGCACAACAACTATAGGCTGCCCGCACCTGCCCCGGCTACCCGCATAGCTGCCCGCTTTGCCCCCGACTGCACGCGCCCTGCCCGAGGTTGCCCGTGCAGATGCTGCCGCTCGTGAGTCGCGCCCGCGGATGCCCGCGCTGCATGCTCGCACCCACGCTGCTCACCCGTGTCCGCGCGCATGCATTCGCACGCCCGCTTGCCACCTGCTTGCCCGCATCGATCAGCGCGCCCGCGTTTGCGCGCTTGCATTCTGCCCGCCTGCGTTCCCTTGTCGAGTCGAGTCAACCCGGCAAACCGACGGGTCAGGTTTGAGTCCGAGTTTTCGACCCGTTTACCAACCCTAGTCAGGTTAGGGTCGACCCGATTGAACCTGGGTCAATTCTGGGTTCGACCCGAACCCGACCCTTGACCCGAAATTGACACTCCTACATAAAAGGGCAACACACCCAAAAGATAAAAAGGCTAAACCACAAATAGCCAGCCCAAAAGACCTCATCCATCAACAATAGGAGCCACATAACACAAGATCCAAAATGGAAGGTCAACAGTAGTAGAAAGTATAAGCAAGCCTTCTTTTAATAATAAATTTAAAAGGTGAAAAATCCAATAATCTGATTATTTTGTTGATAAAAGAATAAAAAATAAATTAAGAGATTTTTATTCTAAAATATTTCCTTATAAATAAATAATTGTACATTATTTTACTCATAGCTAGCCTTCAAAGTATATTAGTATTTTGAGTTGACATAAATAGATTGAATGTAATATACGCATTAGGTTAAACATATAAGTAGATTATTTTATTAATTATGATAGAATAAAAATATAAAATATATAAGAAAATTTTATATAAAAAAAGAATAAATTAAGATTATCATATTCAAAAACCTAAAAAACTTAGTTGATATTCTAACAGATATTATAGTGATAGAGAGAAAATGATTCATTCAAATAATTCTTATAATAAAATTATAAAAAGAATGATAATTTAGAAGAAAATAATAAAAACTTAGTTGATATAACAGAGTAAATATAATTTTTAAATATTTTTAATAAATTTATACATGATTTTTGAATTCTAGTATTAAATCTTCTGCAGGATCTATCGATGTGATGGCAACACGTGGACTAAATATCTAATCATTCATAACGAGCCAATACGGATTATCAGAAAAAGGAACTTATCAATATATTTATTATTAATAAATTTTAGTGCTTAATTAGTTATATGAGATTATATTTTTCTTTCTAAAATTTATTGAGAATACAGTGGCAGATTCTTTGGCTCAAGGTTTCTCAGAGAAGGGAAGTCATGGGCAGGAAAGGGGTATTCAATATGAATTTTTTTGGCGATATTAATTGTCTTTGGGTTAGATTGAATTTTTCTCATATAATTTTCTATAGAAATATTTCTTTTCATCTTTGTAATGTTGTCATTCATAGCTTCTTACCAATTAAAAATCATTTTGTTTAGGCAATTTCCTCTTAAGGTGAAGCAATGCATTTTCCTATATTCAAATTTTACATTTACCCATATCAAAAATAGCAAACAATATTTTCAAGCATGCTGCAACTCTATAAATTGCAATCTAATCACCTCGCTTATATTATTAAGGAGAAGAAATAAGCATAATAATTTAATGCTCTCTTTGAATCATGATGAACAAAATCTCAAAAATTTGTTGCGGAAGTTCGGACATAGATGCCGAGGAACCAAGTCGTTTCGCGCAGCATCCAAACCAGCTGGTACCAATACGTACATTAGGTCAAGATATGCTGCATTTGAGGACTTATGCTATGAGGGGCAAGAAGCACGGAAATGGCTTCCTCATCTCGGAAGCCCATTTCATACCTAATGGTAACTTACATGACATTGTGATAAGCTTTGATGGAGAGGAAAGAACAAAGATGATGGTGGCAATAGATAATAAAATGGTGTCCGAGTTGGATATTAAGGATAAACTTGAAGGGACTACTGAGCTATACTTGAATGGTGGGCAATACTTGAATGATGGGCTAGTGATAGTCTTTATTTGGGATCTCTCTCTTAGAACAAATCGCTTTAAATTCCTTACAAAGCCTTTATCACATAAAACAACTACCGACAGTAGTAGTTATAATAATGGTGACAATAGCGTGCCCGGTTTTAGTGAAGTGGAATTCGAGGGCAAGAGGTATATTTGTTGGCTTAATGTTTATGCAGGCGAGTAGAATTTTATTTTATAAGTTTATTTTGTAATAAATACCAATTATATGATAAAAACCTATGGAATTTTATGATTGAATTGTAAGATAAATGATTTTAATTGAAGGATCCTTGATCATAATCATACACCAATATAATTTTTTCATAAAAACAAAATGCTCTAATGTGTACTATTTAGGGTTAAGGGATACTTAATGTAATTTTCAGGTAGATTAAGGATTTGTTTGAGACAACTTTTTTAATATTTTCTAAAACATACTTTTAGTTAAAAATATTTCTTGAATCATAAATTTTTGTACTAGAAAACTGTTTTAGAAAGCAATGAGAAAGTTGTCCCAAACGAAGCCTATGTGAAAACTTGTGGTGGTCTAGTTACTTGAGTTTCTAGTATTAAGTTCTTCTTTAGTTGCAATGAGTGAAATAGTTTCTTATGATAATATATAAAAAAAATTAATTAATTTTTGAATTTGATGATTTATTGGCTTTAAATATCTTTGATGTATTTTTTTTGTATGAGGACTATATATTATTAATATTAATATTTCCTGAATTGTACTAAGTTATTAGAAAGTTATTTCAATGCAATTTTAAGTTATTAAGTGTTTATTTGGGATAGTTTTCTCATTGCTTTATTTTTTAGACAACAACCACAATTTCATTTGGCTAATATTTTATTTTTAATTACTTTTTAAAATTTTAGGATGAAAAACTATTTTTTACAATCAAAATAGTTAAGTTATATATTTTCTTGAGGACAACTTCACAAATAAATTTATAAGAAGTTGCAAATATCTTAAGTACACACTAAGTCCTAAAAGTTGATCTTAAAGAGTATTTGCTACTAAAAAATTTAATAATGTTAGTCAAGCACATTTTTTTTACAATGAATATAATATTTTTGATGACTCCTAAAACTTAGCTATGCCACTTTCTTCACCCACTTTCATTTAAGTGAATTTTTTTTTTAAATTTTATGAATGTCAAATAAAAATATATATTTTAACTCTTAATAAGACACAATGGATAAAAAGAATTCACCCCTTCTCATTTAGACCTTCTCCCACAGGCTGGAGCTCTCGGATGTGAGTTCTTCTTAGTGAAAATCATTCAGCTACTTCTAGAATTGTTTCTAAACCTTTTTATTGGTTGTTCTTTCCCTTAGTGACCAGCAACCAACTGGCTAGGGTATAACTCTTTTTTCCTTTTTTTATATTTTTTTGTAGTTTTCTTTTCTTGTTTTTCATGGTTTGCTGTATTTCTTCCGTTAGATTGACTTCTTCTTTTGTTTGGGTGGTCTAGGGTCGATTTTAGCTCCTGTTTTTTTTTGAGCGGATGGTGATGGTTTCCAACTTCCAATACCTAGGGTTCTAGCAAACCATCGATTGTTGTTAAAAAACATCGATTTTTTTTGCTCGAGTTGTAATGGTAATGCTCATATATCTTTTTCATTTAAAGATGTGGTAAATGGTAATACTTTGCCATCTGTTCCTAAAATCTCTGCTATTCATACTTCTTTTAAGGGTATTTCGCCTGTGTTTCTTTCAAATGAAGATGTCATTAAACATGCTGCCCTTTTTGAATTTACTTTGGTGGGGAAATTTTCTCTTCGAAGTCACCTTGGGTGCATATATAACGTAGCTAGGTTTCCTTTCCTCCAGCTAGTGTTCCTCCTGCCCGCTTCGCTGGTTTTTTTCGGCTGGAGGCTCTTCGTCTTTCGGCTAGCAGTGTTGCTCGGGGTTCAGGAAAGTTTTCTTCTCTCTTTATTTTGTCGTTCCTTTATCTCTTTTCCCGCTGGTCGTCATGGCCTCATGGCTGCTCTTAGATCCCAATTTTTTGGATGGATCTAAGAAGACGCATTTGTTTTTGGATGCTTGATCTCGACATTCGTCGGATGCTAGTTTTTCGCCTTTGAAATCATGTCTTTCCGTGGATTGCCTGCTGTTTGGATTTCGGAGGAAGAAATTTCCTCTTTAGCCGCTCCTTTCCAGATTGCTTTGGTCAGATTTTTTCCTTCCCGACATCCTAGTTTATATGTTATCCGACGGTGTTTTTGTGATCTTAAGCTTTCGGCAGAGGTTTCGGTAACTTTACTTGATTCGACTGATGTCCTGATTAAACTTGCGAATGATATGAATTACAGTAGGGTTTTTTGCCACCGCTCGTACCTAGTTTACAATTGCTATATGAAAATTACTAAGTGGTTGTCTGGCCTTGACATTGGAGTGGAATCTCCAATTATCCCAATCTGGATTTCTTTCCCGTCTCATCGGCCTCATGTACCTTTTCGCTCCCAAGATCCTCCATGCTTTGGGATCTTTATTTGGTCGCCCTTTGAAAATTGACTCTGCCAGCTCTCTTGGCTCACGGCCTTCTTTGGCACGTGTTTTGGTTGAATTGGATATTATGAAAAGCTATCCTCAGAAGGTTTGAGGTTTGGCTGGGTTTTGAGAATTTGGGTTATGTTCAACAGGTGCAAATAGAAGTTTTTTTCCCCATTTTGTGATCTTTGTAAATCCATTAGACATAAGCAGGGAGATTATCGTTTATCTTCCACTGCTACTAAGCTTGTTTCCTCTTTGAAACCTGATATTTCTGTGTCTCTTGTAGCTACTGGTGAGGGTATTTTGATTGAGTCTATTAATCCTATTTCGATGGGTGTAAATCCAGATGTGCATGTGTCTACCCCTGAGCTCCTCCCTGCGTTCCCTAATGTTGATTGTGATTCACCTGGTAGGCCTAACTCTAACGTTGTGCTGATGGACCCTATGATGGATGGGTCTGTTCCAGCCATCCATGGCCAGCGGTTATGTGTTTTTGATCCTAGGGTGGTAATTGCGTCGTTAACCTGCAACCTATTATGTCATGTGCTACTTTTGTGCCTGCCATGTGTGGCTTAGTTTCAGTTGAGGTTCCTTGTGTGCTTGCTAAGATCAAATTCCTCTGTTTCGCCTTCTAAGAGTAATTCGTCTATTTACCATACGGGTGAGGTCTCTGCATGTTTGGTTGCCCCTACTATCTCTTCCCTTGTGACACCTACTGTTATAGTTCATGGTCTTTTTGTTGATGTTTCAGTTAATTTAATAGCCCCTGAAGCTTTGTATTATCATGTGGGTGACAATTCGGGGGAGGATGTGAGATTGCAAAATGACTGGCTTCAATGTTAGTCAGATTCCTCTTCGGAATCTAGTGGGGAAGAAGAACCTGGGGGTGATTTTGCCTTGCAGCATAACATACCTGTTGTTTGTGTCGCGTCTCGTCGTAGGGGCAGACGTGGTAGGAAATAATTTTGGTTTGGTGGTGATGGATTTGGATCACTTGTCGGTTACCTTCCTGGTTGGCCGTGCCTGGTGGTGCTGTTTGGTTGGATTGGTTGGAAGGCTGACTTATTTTGGGATATGGCTGTGGGCTGCTTTGGTTGGTAGGCTTTTTGGTATTTTATTTTCTTTCTCTGGTTGTCATTTTGCTGGAACTTTGTGTCATATTTGAGGCCGTGATTTATGGTTTGTGGGCAATGATGTGGCTAGGGCTAACTTGTCTTAAGCCATGGCTCGTGGCACTAGTTTTGGATGGATACTCTCTTACTCCAAACTGGATGGCCTGTGCCTAGCTTTGGATTGGTTGGAAGCCTCCACCAATTACTGAGCCCATTGGGTCTTTCCCCCATCCCTTTGTATCTCTGTAGCTTTTTCATTCTACTTTTTAGCTGGTTGTAACCCCTTTTTTTAGTTGTAATAAAATTTTTGTTTAAAAAAATTCTCTTCAAAGGCCTAATCTTGATTCGGTTTGATCTTTTTTTCATTAACCTTAAACCGCCTGAATTATTTTCTATTGGTTTACTAGATGCTCTTCATGTTGCCTTCCAGTTATATAATGATTTGGATTATAGTAGGGTATTTTTTAGATGATCCTATTATATTAATAACTATCAGCATGTTAACTGGAATGGACTCCATTCTTTGATATAAAAGAAGAATCCCCAATTATCCCTGTATGGATTTTTTTTCCTAATCTTCGTTTGAACTTGGTCAATCCTCATGTTTTGCACGCTCTGGGATCCATTTTTGGTTGTCCCTTGCAATTTGATCAGGCAACTGCTTTGAGAACTAGGCCTTCTATGGCACATATTTTAATATAACTACATAATACGAAGAAATATCCCAAGGAAATTTTGTTGGGTTATGGAACTCTTGGGTGTATGTAGAGAGTTGATTTTGAATATATTTCTGACTTTTGTAATCACTATAAGATTCACGTTATTAAAGAATGTTTTATTTTACACCCCCTATTTACACCCATCTATGCACGTACAAACAACTAGAGTGGGTTGAATAGTCTGAAGGATATAGACAGATAAAGAGGAAAGCATACTTTTAATTAACAACAATCTCCCACCAAAGGATAGAAACTTAGAATCATAAGATGATAATCTATTATGTATAACAACAATTAAATCATTAAAGATGTGACATCTTTTCTTGCCTTTGAAAATGGGAGTACCTAGATACTTAATAGGAAGAGATTTGTGCACAAAACTAATAGCAATATGAATTTTATTGATTCTATTATTATAAATAGCTTTGAGATCAATAAAGCAACTTTTGTCCTTCTTAAAGAGGAGCCTACTATTCTTTTCAAAATTGTTCAAAAATTTAATAAAAATTTTTATAAGATTTAAGGATCCATTAGAAAAAATAATAAAATCATTAGCAAAGCTAAGGTGAGATATATAAAAACCACCTAAGGAATGACAATTCAACTTAGGATAAAGACTGTAAATACAATCCATATTTCTAGACAAATACTCCATAGCAATAATAAAAAGATCAGGAGATATAAGATCACCTTGCTTGAGACCATGATAAGCATTAAAGAAGTCTTGACTCCTACCATTAATGATAATAGTAAAGCCACAATGCCCAATATTGTTCTTAATTTATAATCAAAATAACTTCAGGGCTAAAACCAAAAAGAGTCATAATATGATAAAGAAAATCCAATTTAAATTAACATAAGCTTTGAAAATGTCAAGTTTGAAAATAGTATTACCACCTCTTACTTTAGAATCAATATCATGAGTGATCAGTATTTGAATAAGAAGTACATTATCAGAGATAGCTCCCCCCTTCACAAATCCAATTTGATGGAGAGAGATGGTCTTAGGAAAAATGAAAGTCCCTATTAAAATTCTTGAATTTAGCTTATTAAAAAAGAAACAAAGGCTAATAGGCCTAAATCATCCCAATTGTTAATATCGTTTTTTTTGGAATAAGAATAATAGTGTTGCAGAGGAAAAACTTAGGATAAGAGTTATCACTGAAGAATTCACTAACAGCCTCCACAAAATCACTACGGGTAATATCCCATGTTTTTTGAAAAGTTTTTATAGTGAAACCATCAGGCTCAGCCACATAATTAGAGTTCATACTATTAACAGTGTCAAAAACCTCTTTGTTAGAAGGGGGCTGAGAAACAAGGATGTTATCTCCATAAAAAAAATAAGAGACAAAATGATATGATGATATCTACCAGGAACGAAGACCAATTTTTGTTAAAATATTTCTAAAATACTCCACACCAAAAGAGGTAATAAGATTATTCTAATTAATGGAAGACCCATCAGTCAAACTAATTTTATGAATATGATCGATGGCCATATTCTTATTAACAAGGCCATGAAAAATTTAGTGTTGTTATCCCATTCTAGTAATATTTTAGACACATACTTTTATTTCCAAAAAGTTTCCTCTTACTCTTTGAGGTTACAGAGGAGGCCATTAGCATCAAGAAGATCGTGGAGTTTATTATCAGAGGGGTCATTCTGATAAATAATATCCAGGTTAATAACCTTATCCTCAGCTTCTTTAATATTAGAAAATAGGTTCTTGAACACATTCTTATTCGATCAATTCAGTTTTTGTTTAAATCTTTAAAGTGTATGTCAAAACCTTCTCATACCACTTATGTTATCATTAGGATGTAAAGGAGTATGCCAGTTTATCTCAGCCAAATTGTAAAAGGACTTATCCATTAGCCACATTTTTTGAAATATAAAAATAGATGGAAAAGAACTATTAATGTTGTTAATACTAATTAGAAGAGGAGAATGATCAGAGGGAGTTATACTAAGACGCTTGATATGAGTAAGTGGATATTTAGAAATAGAATAATTGTTGAAAAGCACATGTTCCGGTCTTTGACTCATGGTAGCTCTATTCCAAGTAAATTTGACAGAAGAAAAACTAATATATTGTAAATTACAATATAAAATCATATTTTTGAAATCTTCCATAGGATGATAGTTAGGGGAGTTTCCCCCACGTTTTTCATCAAAGGAAGATATGGTATTGAGTCAGCACCCACAAATCAAGGGCCATTAGAGATGGAAGAGAAGTCCTAAAATTGCATCCGATGTGTCTCCCTATCCACTCTAGAGTAGGAAGCAATGAAGCATAAATAAAAGAGCTACAACATTGAAGCTGGTATAATTTAATATGAGTATATAGAAGTCTACATTATTTGAATATGTTTAAGATGTATTTTAAATCTTCATGTTTGGCAAAAAAATCATGTATATTCTAGTTGTTTATAAGGATGTTATTATATAATATATGCTCTTTATGATTTCTTAATTAGCTTATACTTATGATATCTTTATATGGATAGAGATCGATCATGTACATTTTGATGCTTAAGCTCACAAAAATTTTGCATAAGGAAATAAATATTTTCTTAAGCATACTTATTTTAAGGAAATATTGATAAAATTGTCGATCTGATTGTTAATTGGCATTACAAAATTTTTGTTGTAGTCTTGATTGTGGACTATAGTTCCTATATACATTGCTATGACTTAACATTTGTTTTCTAAATGTTCTAATTTGTTCAAAAGTTGTTCCCATAAAAAAAATTAAAGTGCATATTTAAAATATATATATATATATATATATATATATATATATATATATATATATATATATATATATATAATTTTACAATGGCATAAAATGATGCAAGTACAGGAAAACTTTTTTTAATAATAAATTTCCAAAGTTAAATTCAGTTAAGGTGATTATCTTGTTGTTAAAAAATAAAACAAAATAAAAAATAAGAGATTTTAATTGTAAAATATTTATTAATAAATAAATAATTGTACACTATTTTACTCATAGTCTTCTAATTATATTAGCATATTATGTTGACATAAATAGATTGAATGTAATTTACGCACGAGGATAAACATATAAGTTGATTATTTTATTAATAATATAATAAAAAATATAAAACAATAAGAGAATTTATTTGAAAATATCATTTAAAAAAGAATAATTTAAGACTATCATATTCAAAAGCCTACAAAACTATTCATATGTTGATAAGTTGTGTTTGATCATATTTGTCAAATTTTTTTGATATATTATATATGCTCTCTTTAGATTTAATATATCATAGAAACATCAAAATTGTCATTAAGTACTCAATATTAAAAAAAAAAGTTAGAATCGTTTAGAGTAGGGGGAGTAAACAATTCAAGCCAAGCTCAACTCACACTAGCTTGAGCTTGATTAATTAATCGAATTCAAGCTTGAGCTTAAGCTTAATTATCCAAATTCAAGCCAGCTCGTTTATAATGAAAGAGGGAAAATGATTAATTCAAGAAATAATATTAATAAAATTTAAAATAGAATACAAAATTCAAATAAAATAATAAGAAACCAATTAATATAAGAAAGTAAGATATAATTTTTTTAATATTTTAAACACATTTATACATGAACTCTGAATTCTAATATATTATAAATATATTTTATATCAAAAATTTTTAAACAAGCCACCTCACAAACTAACGATTCAACTTGAGGATAGCTCAAGCTTGACTCGTCATCCCATCATGCTCAAACTCACAAGCAATCTCACAAGCCATTTATCTTGCCAAATCCTTTTCCAAGTAAAGATGCTTTTCGCTCTGCTAGGCTTAGGAGTTTGGCGGCGTTTCTCCCTTCGCTGAGAGGCTCTCCAATCGTTTCAGGGAAGATTTCTTGTTGTTGTTGTTGTTGTTTTGTGCCGTGTTTTTGTTAGTTATGGAGGGTAAAAAGCTTTTGGATCCAGATTTTTTATCTGATTCGTCTTCTTCTCGATCTTTCTGTGATGCCCTAGCGGGATCGTCTGCTTCGAAATCCTCTTTCCCTGTTCTAAAGGTTTCATCTTTTTGGGGCCTTCCTTCACTGTGGATTTCCAATGAGGAAGTGCTTGCCCTCGCCTCCTCTTTTGAATTGGCGCTGGTCGGTAAATTTCCGGCTCATCGTCTGTCTGTGGAAGCTATTCGAATTTTTTTTTTAATCTCAAGCTTAATGGTGTTTTCTCTGTCACTGTTCTTAACTCTAAGCATATTCTGATTAAGTTGAAAAACGATTTGGATTACTGTCGAGTTTTTGCCCATCGCTCTTATTTCATGAATAACTATTTTATGAAGATTTTCAAATGGTCTCCCACATTTGACATTGATGTTGAATCCCCTTCTATTCCTATCTGGGTTTCCTTTCCTAACTTACGGCCACATCTCTTTGCTCCGAGAATTCTTTTTGGTCTTGGATCCATGTTTGGTAAACCATTAAAAATTGATCAGGCTACCTCCTCTGGTCAGCGTCAGTCGATAGCTCGTGTGTTGGTGGAATTGGATGTTACTAAGGTGTATCCTAACAAAATCTGGTTGGGTTTCGAGAGCTTAGGCTATATACAATCGGTTATTATGGCTCCCTTTACTGCTTATTGTTCACATTGCAAGTCTCTGGGGAACTCAAAGCTTGAGTGCCCTTTCCTTCAGTCTCATGTGGTTGTGCCGCCTATGGGTGAGGTTACTCCTGTTTCTGTGGATTGTGACTTACCTGCTGCTGTTCCTCCTGTTGTTCCTGTGTTTTTTAGTTCGGATAGTGGCAATTTGGCTGTGAATAAGGACATTAATAGTTTAGGTGGTATTGGTTGTGCTACTCTTTCTCCTCTCTGCTCTAATCCGGTGGTGAGGCCTGTGTATGTTTGTGATTCCCCTGTTTTACGATGATGATCGTGTTGTGCTTAAGGATTTTGTGGATGTTCCAGTGACTTTTATGGATCATAATAGTCTACACTATAATGTAAAGGATAACTCGGGCGTGGACCTTAGGGTACTCCTGGACTGGCTTCATGACTATAGTTATGTATCTGAATCTGAGTCTGTTGAATCTATTGGAGATGGAGATCCTGGTAATTCTTTCAATTTGCTGCGTGATACGCCACTTGTGCCTGCTGCTTCTCGTGGCAGATCTCGTGGGAGGGGCAGACGTGGTCGTTGATTGTTTGTTGGTTGCTGCTATGTTTCTGTTTTATTTTCTACTTAGTGTGGTTTCGGTTGCTGCAATGTTTTTGCATTTGTGGTTGGTGGGTTGGTCGGTTAATTGGTTCGATTTGGACGATAAGGAAGCAGAGAAGCTGCAAGCGTTGTGGACAGCCAGGGTTGGTTGGCAACCTGGTGGGCCCTTCGATTTTGTTTTTTACCAGTGGATGGCCACGCCTTGGCAACTCGATGCTGGTCTGAGTCCGTTGGTATCAACCTTATTTCCCTTTTGCTTTTTTGGTGATAAGCCTCTGATGTGGCCCTTTCTAGGGTCTTCTTTTTGTAATCTTTCTGGTTCAATAAATTTGGTGGTTTAAAAAAAAAATAATAATCTTGCCAATTAACGAGTTGGCTTAATTCAATTACACAATTTGAGAGTTTTTATCATCTCCAAAATTGATAACTTACACCAATACTTTTAGCATTTACATTCCTGAGGACATCATTTAAAAGAAATAAAAATAATAATTACTTCATAAAAAATGATACAAATTGAAAGCTCCAAGACAATGTCATTCTACGAACCATCCGCATCAAATTTCATTAATAAGATTTACTAGGGATCTACTAAGGATAGCAATAGAATTCATTGGAGTGCTTGGAGCTCCTCTTGTGGTCCTTATCAAGGCTTTTAAAACTGGACCGGTCAATGAACCGGAAGAAGGAGGAGTTAGAGGTTTGATGGTTCGACCGGGGTCAAACAGGATGACGTAATAAATATTTATTATATTTAAATATTATAATAATGACACAATTATTTATAAATATATAACAAAAATTGAAAAAAATTATAATACTTTTACTTATATAATAGTGAAATGTTAGTCAAATAAAATTGTAAAACGAGACATTTGAGTCTGAATGTAAAACTGGTCTTATTAGTAGCTCCAGTTCTTTCTGGGAAATATTGGTTCTTTAGATTATCTTATAATCTAAAGCAAAATCCACGGTGCCTCCGGCCTCTTGGACGTTCTCCTCACGCGAACAAATAGCGTCACCAAGCCTAGTCGGGCTCTGCATTTGCCTTGCTTTCTCTGGCCAGCAGCTCCTTTGGCCAAGTCCGGCGAACCTTCGGCCAGCAGCTCTGCCGCCGATCACCTCCATTTGGTCGATTTCCTCACGCAAGCAAAACTCCGGTTTCTAGTGACGTAACATTCAAGATCTTGCTGTTACACGAGATCTTGCTTCAAGATCCGGCAAGACAGCTTTCTTCCGCCACCGGCGAGACCAACGTCGACAACGCCGATTTCTTCCAAGCCGATTCTTGCTATCAAGACCGGATTCCGTTTCTGGTTCCCTCCGCCAAATCCGGCGAAGATCCTGCACGGTCGCAGTCGATCAAGAAGCCAACCCTTCGTGAGCTCCAGATCGCAGCACCTGGCCGCTGCCTTCGACGCCTTTGGCCAAGCCCCGATCTGGCTCTGGTAGCCTCCGAACCATCTGGTTATGAGAAACCGGAGCTAGTTTTCCGGTTCAACGATTGAACCGGTGGTTCGAACGGTCCAAAACCGGTTCGACGCGAAAATGGTTCTCAGGCGAACCGTAACCGGCCGGCCGGCCGGTTCGCGATTCAACCGATTGAACCGGCCGGTGCGGTCCGATTTTAAAAGCCTTGGTCCTTACACTCAGGGTGATTTAGGTTGTAAGTCTATTTTGGACATGGTTAAAAGAATTTCTATTAAACTTTGGTGAAATTTTAGAATTAATAAATCTTTGTATAGTAATTTTATGAACATCATTGTAAAAATTCTCATGCTTCCCAATGTTTCTTTAAGCAAGGTCAATCTTCCGTTTCATATATATTATGCAAAATTAGGTGGCACGGTGAATTATCTCTCATGTGGGGTATTGACAATGGTTGATCTTCCTTCTTTTGATAGAATAATTGGATGGGTAATGATTCTATTGATTCACTTTTCAATGCTAATATTATCTCTAATTTTAAAGTTATTTCCTTTATTATGGAGGGTCACTGGTGTTGGGACAGGCTTGCTGAGCATATTCCCAATTACCTGATTAAATTAATTTGTAACATCCCTATTAATTTTCATATTTCCGATCAACCCATTTTTCGTCGTTATGCTAATGGGGATTTTATTCTTAGGGATGTATGGAACCAATTTAGGTCTAAATGGAATGTTTATGTAGTTTTTGGTAAATTTTGGAACTCTTCTATCCCTTCCATTTTAATTTGGAGGCTTCTTAAAGGTTTCATTCAAGTGTATGAGAATTTACAAGCCAAAGGCCTTTATATCACTTCTAAATGTCAATGCTGCTATTATCTGGAATCTATTAATCGCATCTTTTTGAATGGGTCTATTGCTTCCAAAGTTTGGTGTACTTTAGAAAATGATTTGAATGTTAGCATGGGAGCTAACTAAAATAATTGTTATGATATTCTTCAGGATTGGTTTTTCAAAAAACCTAAATGGCATGTTATCACTAACATTCCTATGCTAGTTTTTTGGCTCTCTTGGAAAGAAAGAAACAAGCACAAGCATAATGATATTAAAGTGAATGCTCCGAGGAATATTATTCTCCTTAAAAATAAAATCCATCTATCGTTTTGTGCTAATTTGATCTCCAAGTTATTATTAAGTTTGATCTCTTCCAATTATTGTAACAATGCCTCTTTATTTTATTTATTTCATAAAGTTATGGCTATTTTGCAATAGTTTATTTATAAATCTCTCATATTTGGAAGGACGAAATTGTGCTACTTATTGGTTTGTTAAGAAAAGTTCAACAATTTTTTATTCAATTATTTTTCATTAATGTAATAACATTCTTATTGTGAAAGGGATGTTGAGGTTTAATAGGATGTGCTTCCCCTATATTGGGAAGGTTGTCTGAATATGCTGGTCTCCTTTTGTTACCAACCTATTTGTTCTTATGATTGGGGTGTTTTTTTGGCCTTTCTGTGGATTTATTGTTAGATGGATTTGGTTTATTTTCAACATCTATTGTTGTAAGGCTCCGTATGGTGGTCTCTATTGATCCCGGGAGATTGAATTATTTTCTGATTTCAGGGTCCACTGAACTCTGGGTTCTTTGTTGCCTTCTCTGGTTGGTGATTATGAGATTCTTGGGTTTGCTTGAGGTTTGGGAGGTTTTTAATTTTTGTTGGGTGGGTTTTGGGGCTATTTGTTTTTATTGAGTTTGTTGTTTGGGTTTCTTAAGTAGCTGGGTGGTCCTATGGTTTGGGGGTTATTTGGCTTCGTTGGGTGGTGTTTGCTTTTAACTGGAGAGGGATGCCTTTAGTCATTATGCTAGGAGTGCTAGATTTTTCTTTTTAGCTATTTGTTTTATTTCTTTGTGGTTCTTGGTTAGTGTTGAGCTTAAGTCTGTAGTGTGGTTGGAGTAGGTTTCTCTTGATTAATATTAATTCTCTTTTTGTTGACCTTGTGTTTCACTATCTTCGATCTTTCTTGGGCTTGTTTTGATTGGAGGGTTGTAAAAGTGGGCTTTGTATGATGTTTTTTTGGGTGATTTGTTTTGTGGTTGGAGCTTTCCTCTCTTGTTTATTTTATTCCATTTCTTTTGGTATGATCTTTTGTTTCCTTCGACATTTTTAGTTTGGTTTTGAATGGAGAATTGATTTTGGTCTATTTTTGTGCACTATGTGCTTACTTCTATTGTTCCTAAAAAATAAACACTATAGGCACAAAGACATGTCACCCTTTTGGCTATGTGTGCTTGTATTTGGTGGGAGTTTTTGTGGCTGTATCTTGTGTTCTTTGGTTGCAATTCACTGCAGGCTTAGGTTTTGTGCTCAGATCATGTTTTAGATATCTTGGGTCTATTGTTCATATTGATGGTGAAATAAATGGGTATATTATTAGATTTTTGATGGTTAGATGGTCAAAGTATAGGAATGCAACAGGCTTGTTGTATGATAGAAAAGTCCACCTCAAACTTAAGGAGAAATTGTATAAAATGTAGTAAGACATGCAATGCTTTATGGTGCAAAATGTTGGCCATTAAAAAAGAAGCATAATATTAACTTTAAGTGTTGCAAAGATAAGGATTCTCAGGTGGATGAGTGGCTTTACTCTTAGAGACAGGATATGAAATGAGCATATATGTGTAAAGGTTGGAGTAGCGCCAGTGGAAGATAAGATTAGAGAAAGTTGCCTTAGATAATTTGGTTACATATCATTATTATATAGTTGAAGTGGAAGAATGAATTAAGCTTGTTGTGTGATAGAAAATTCCCCCTTAAACGTAAGGGAAAATTCTATAAGATGGTGGTGAGACCTGCAATGCTATATATTGCAGAATGTTGGCCATTAAAAGAGATGCATAATATTAAGTTAAATGTTGTAGAGAAAAGGATATTATGGCATGTGAAGCCTAATACTAATATGTTGGTGGTTGACTAGCAATATGGGTGGAGGAATGCATCGTGCTTGTTGTGTGATAGAAAAGTCCTCCTAAAACTTAAGGGCAAATTGCGGTGGCATTTATGCCGCAAATCCATCATAATTTGCGGTAGAATTAATGGTGGGTGGCTAGAATGAAGTCGACATTTTCTTGACTTTAATTCCATCATAAATTCAACATAGATTTGTTGCAAAATATTAGTGATGAATTCTGTCCATCACAAATACTTTTGTGATTCGACTTTTACGGTCGTAATATATTTCATCGTAAATCCACCATAAAGCTAAATTTATGACAGACTTGACATATTTTTTGATATATTTATTTGTCGAAAATAGTTGACTTTTCTATAGTGTCTAGTATTCTATGACTGATGTCTATGGCTTTGGGTCCAGCAGATGCTTATCCTAGGGATCTTGATTATGGATCTCTTGTTGGAGGTTTAGTTATTATTCTTTTAGTAATTAGTTATGCTCCTTTTTCCTTGTGGTATCTAGTTGAGCTTCAAAGTTGATTTGAGCTTGGGCTTTAATTTGGGGTGATGGCTCGTTGCTCCATTTTCTTTTTCCTTTCATCTTATAAACGGTAGATATCATTGACTTCTTCGGTATATTTTTGTTTTGATGACAACACTTTGGGCAATAGAGGGCATTTAATACTTTTTTGGACTTATAATCCTTTTTTGATGAATTAACACATAAGACCATAATTGGATTTTAACCAAAAAAAAAAATCGCACCAAACTTTGTGTAGGACCTACCGTTGTGATGACATCATTTGGACGAAATTATCAAATCATTATATAACGAACCTGAACATATTATATAAAAAAAGAAGCTTATCAATGCATTTATCATTAATAAATATTAGTTCTTATTTAGTTATATGAGCTTATGTTTCTCTTTCAAAAAATTATTGAGAATATTAGTGGCAGGTTCTTTGGCTCAAGGTTTCTCAGAGAAGGGAAGTCATAGGCTGGAAAGGTGCATTCAATATGAATTTTTATGGTGATATTAATTGTCTGTATGGGTTGAATTTTTATCATATAGTTTTCTATAGATATATTTCTTTTTCATCTCTGTAATGTTTCCATTCATAGCCTCTTACCACTTAAATACCATTTTGTTTAGTCAATTTCCACTTAAGTTGAGGCAATGCATTTTCCTCGATTCAAATTTTACATATACCCCTATCAAGAAAAGCAAACGATATTCTCAAGCATGGTGCAACTCTATAAATTGATATCCAAGTACGTCTCTTATATCATATGCGAGAAGAAATAATAATAAGAATTTGATTTTCTCTTTGAACCACGATGAATAGAATCTCAAAATTTTTTTGTTGCATACCTAACATAGATGCAGTGGAACCGAGTCACCCTCAGAATGTACTTGTACCAGAAAATACTTCAGGTCAATTATTCCAACATTTGAGTTATTATGGATTGAGGGGCGACAAGCATGGAAATGGTTATCTCATCTCAGAAGCCCACTTCTTGCCTAATGGTAAATTACATAACATTGTAATAAGCTTTGATAGCGAGGAAAGAACGAAGATGACGGTGGCAATAGATAATAAAATTGTCTCAGAGTTAGATATTAAGGATAAACTTGAAGGGAGTGCGGAGTTATACTTGAATGATGCTCAATACTTGAATGATGAGATGGTGGTAGACTTTAAGTGGAATCTCTCTCCTGGACAAAAATTCTTTGGATTCTATACACAGTCTTTATCACATAAAATGGTTTCTGGCAGTAGTAGTTACAATAATGGTGACAATGACGAGCCTGATTTTATTGAAGAGGAATTCGAGGGCAAGTTGTATGTTTGCCGGCTTCAAGTTTATCCAGTCGAGTAGCTTTTTATTTTATAAGTTTGTTTTGTAATGAATATGAATTATATGATATGAACTTCAGTACTAGTTTTATGATTGGATTATAAGATGAATGGTTATAATTGAAGGATTCTTGATCATAGGCACTCACCAATCAAATTTTATCATTAAACAAAAAATAAGCTTTAATGTGTACTATTTATCAAATATCCTTCTATTTTAATTATTTATCTTACATTTTCATAATAAGTTATATAATTTTCAGTTAGGTTAACTGAGAACTTGTGGTGTTTTAGTTTGGCGAGTTTATAGTATTAAGTGCTTCATTAGTTGCACTGATTGTGATAGTTTCTTATGAAAATATATAAAAATGTTAATTAAATGATGGATATGATGATTTAATGGCTTTAAATGAACTTTGAGATATATATATTTTTGTATGGGGACTAAAAAAGTTTCATAAGAAACATAATTTTAGTCATGCACATTTGTTCGTACAATGAATATAGTATCTTTTTAATAGCTCCTAAAAAATTAATCTAATTTAACTACAATTTCTTGGTTATGCCACTTTCATCATCCATTTTCATTTAAGTGGATTTTTTTTCTATATGTCAAAGGAAAATATTTTTATTCAAAACATTTGAGAATAAAAAAATTAATTTTTATATAAAAAAGACATATCCATAAAGATAGAAATTTAATTTCATAAGTTTCATCATACTTCAGATCAATTATTTCAACCTTTGAGTTGTTATGCATTGAGGAGTGTCCAGCATGAAAATGGTTATCTCATCTCAGAAGTCCACTTCTTACCTAATGGTAAATTACATGACATTGTAATAAGCTTTGATAGCAAGAAAAGAACGAAGATGACTGTGGCAATACATAATACAGATAAACTTCAAGGAAAGAACGAGTTCCTATCGTTAGCAAACTAAGCCTGCCAAGATGTAGATTTCACTTGAATGACATAAAAAATAAACTAAGAGCATTTTGGCATTCGATATTGTTTTAAAAACTCTTATCATTTCTTTGTCTCCATAAAAAATAAACTGTACAGTAGTTCATATTTTTATAATAATAATTCATATAGATATTTCTTTAGGTTTGCCTTTATAATTTTTGAAGTAATTAAGTTTTACATGATCATAAAATCAAATACAGTGTGAGAGTATGGCGAGGCTTTTTGAATAACTGAATTTATATAGCAAACGACATATAAGTTGTTTATTTGTTAATAAAGGAATAAAAATATAAAAATATAAGATAATTTAATAAAAGTTTAATGCTAGACCATCATATTTATAACTCTAAAAATATTTTAATATAAGAGACATTTATAAAAGATTAATGTACAATATCTTATTTATAGCTCTAAAACAAATTTAAGATGTTGCCATGCTGTGTTAATTTAGAGGAATTGAATGTAATTTACAATCGCATCATATTATTAAACTCTCTCTCTCTCTCTCTCTCTCCCTCTCCCCCCCCCATTCCCTCCATGCTTTTCTCTTGATACTACTCATATGAATATTTTTTTAAGGGAAATCTACAGAGGGGCCAACGTATTAATAAAAAAAAGGTTATAAATTAAAGTTCTTAAAGAGAACCTACAACTCAGGAAAGCTCAACAGAGCAACAAAAAATCAAACTAAATAAAACATAAGAGATGATGGCTCTCAGATAGGGGTGTCAATATTTGACACGACACGAAAACTCGACTCGAACCCGACCCGAAAAATCCGGGTTGGACCTGACCCGAATGCAAAACGGGTCGGGTTCGGGTTCCAGAAATCGACCCGTTTGAAAAACGGGTCGGGTTCGGGTTGACCCGACGGGTTGCCGGGTCAACCCGTTTGACCCGAAACGTGCAGTCCGAGCCAGCCCGTGCTGCCGGCGCTCCGCCCGCGCTGCCGCGGTCGCGCGGTCGCCCCGGCGCTCTGCCCGCGCTCGCGCAATGCTCGCGCGGTCGCCCCGCGCTGCTGCCGCTCCGCTCGCGCAATCCGTTCCGTGTCGGGTCAATCCGACAACCCGCCGGGTCAGGTTCGGGTTCGGATTTTCGACCCGTTTGCCTAACCGGGTCGGGTTAGGGTCAACCCGTTTGAACCCGGGTCAGTTCCGGGTCCGACCCGAACCCGACCCGTGACCCGAAATTGACACCCCTACTCTCAAAGCTACAAGTAATAAAAGTACCTAATAACAATCTAAGGCTTTAAGAAGATAACACCCAATAAAGAAATATAAGGGAATAAACTTTCACCACAATCTTCCTGCAAAAAAACTTCCCCATTTTACAATATTATCATCAATCCAAAGATCCTGCAAGGAAGAGGGGCTACAAAAGAGAAATAAACACAACAAATATGGAAATAACAATGAAATATAAAACTCTAAGCAACTTGAAAGCAAATATTATAATAAATGACAACCTGTAATATGTGGCACTTAGCAGACGAAATAAACAATTGATGATGGGAATACTCAATATAAATGATTAAAACCCCCGTGATCCAAAATGGCACACATAGATCCCGGTATGTGAATCCGCCATAAAAATGCCCAATCGAAGCTCAAAACAATAAAATTATAACCACAAAAAAACCCCAGATAGCCCATGAAGGTCGGACGACGCACAAAAAAGATGAAATGTTAAGAATGCCAGAATAAATAGCACTACAGCAGCTATTATCACAAACAATAGATCCCAAACAAATACAAGTTCTGATAATAAAGTTATAAAAACTCCCATGGTAAAAGTCCATAGGCCAAGAAAAATCAATGTTATCACTAGAATTCAACAACAGAGATCTAATACCTTGAAAAAAGTCAAGGATCGCATCCAGACACTCCCACCTGAAAGCTAAAAAAGAAAAAGGACAAGATGAGAAACACAAAAGGTTATGACCATAATTCAACAAATACCAGTCATAACAAAAAACTTCCCCCCAACCGATAGCAAAAAATAAACCACAAGGCACAACAATCATTAGGAAAATGAAGATCATCGATAGCTCGACCACACCCAGTCCATAAGACCCAGAGGTTAAGTTCTGGCATAAGGGAAACCAAGTTTTTCAAGTCTAATGATACCCTTAATGAAATCATGTAAGGAGTTATAAAGGATATCAGTAAGAAAATCCATATTACAACCATAGTTAGCTAACCAATCAGCACAAACATTTCCTTCTCTAAACACGTGAGTCAACTTAACATTAAATAGTCGAAGAAGTTGCTTAATTCCCTTAATAATGTAAAAAATTTCAGGGTTGCAAACCTTTTCATCCATATCGTTTAAGCAACAAAGCATATACAAAGCATCCACCTCAATCCAAATGTTAAAAATATCCAAAGAAAGACACAAATTCAAACCGTGAAGGATAACAGATAATTTCGCAAAACTAATAGATTATTTAGCTAAAGGACTAGCATAAGCCATAACAAAATTACCAAGAAAGTCTCTAATGATACCTCCACAACCCCAAGAGTTTTCTTTTACAGAACCATCAATATTAATTTTAAAAACATTCTTTGGAAGTTTAGAACAGTAAATAATTTTAGGAGTATGTATGCCCCTTTTAGTATGGAGTTCAATACCCAAAGCCTTACCAAGAAACAAATAACCCTTAAAATTCTTAGAGGTCAAAAGCTTCACATTGAATAATTTACAAACTTTATCTTTGACGTTCCTAATAATATGCTCATGGTTCATAACAATATTGTTATTGATAGAATTATTCCTAGCGAGCCAGAGATGCCACAAAATAAGGGCATAAATAAGATTAGTAATATGTCCTTTCGTGTTAGTAAAACAAAAATCTAGAATGCCCTTGACACAAATATTTACATCAAAGTAGATAATACTAAACACGTCCTCAAAATAAATCCAGATCTTAGCAGCAATGGGACCCGAAATAAAAACATGATGTATATTCTCTACATGATAACATCATTGGCATTTAAAAGTAAAGACAAATCCTCTTTTTTGTAAAACATCATCAGTAGAAACATATTTATACATAACACACCAAATAAAAGTAGAAATGGTGGAAGGAATACTTTTATGCCTGATCATCTTGAAAATTTCTCTTTCTAATAAAATTCCAAGCTTCCTTAAGTATTAATATGTCATTACTAGCCATGTTGCATAAAATGAGATCTTTAGTATTAGTGTTTAAAGGAATTTGAACACTTAATAGAAATATTTACATCAAAGTAGATAATATTAAACACATCCTCAAAATAAATCCAGATCTTAGTAGCAATGGGAGCTGAATAAAAATATGATGCATATTCTCTACATGATAACAACATTGGCATTTAAAAATTAAGACAAAGCCTCTTTTTTGTAAAATATCATCAGTAGAAACATATTTATACATAACACGCCAAATAAAAGTAGAAATGGTGGAAGGAATACTCTTATGCCAGATCATCTTGAAAATTTTGTTAACAGGATTTCTCTTTCTAATAAAATTCAAAGCTTCCTAAAGAATTATTATGCCATTACTAGCCATATTGCATAAAAGGAGATCTTCAGTATGAGTGTTTAAAGAAATTTTTAAAATCTTACTAATAATAAAATCAAGAATAATCTCCACTAATTTACTATAGATCTAACCATTGTTATCTATAAAAGAATTAACTTTGCTACCAGCAATAGAAGAAGAATCAAGTATTTGATCAATAGAAGAATTTTCCAACCAGTTATATATCTTGCTAAAAAAATAACTTTGCTTTGTCAATACCCCAACTAATCAGAGGTTCAACTTCCCATTTATTGTTACACAATCTTTTCCAAACTCTGGAATCTGACTTATAATAGGTAATGGTCAGATGCTTGCCAAAACAATACTTCACATTCATAAATTCAGCCCAATGGTTCGTATTTTTTTGAAAATTAAACAATAATTTTAAGGAAAATTCATGTGTCAACCATAATTTTACACCCAACCCACCTTTTTCTAGAACACCACAACAATTTCTCCAAGAGGTTCAGATAATTTTAAAATTGCTACTTTCACCCTTCCAAAAAAACTAATTGAAGAATTTTTCAATTCTATTGCACACAATAAGCGTAGGTTGAAGACATTGAAAAATATAAACTGGTAAAGAACAAAACACACCCTTGATTAAAACCAATCTCCCACCAAAACACAGAAAATTAAACTCCATAGAAGTGATAATCACATCAAAGAGAAAAGAGTTTTACGACCTTTATAGAGAGGAACACCCAAATACTTTAAAGGTAAACAATCATGCTTAAAACCAATGATATCTCTAATAGCAGTAATGCAATCTCTAGGAAAAGTCTAAGAAGTAATAAAATAACTTTTATTTTAATTAAGGATAAGAACACTAATCATCTCAAAATTATTCAAAAATATAATAAGAATTGTAACCATCTTCACATAATCATTATAGAAAATAATATCATCATCCGTAAAACATAAATTGGATATAGGAAAGCCACCAGTAGTTTTATACCTATGATTAGTGTGAAAAGCAAAAAAAAGATAAGAGAGACCTCTAGAAAGATACTTAGCAGCAATAATAAAAAGGGCAGGGGAAATAGGATCCCCTTGCCTAATACCATGGGAAACTTAAAAAAAATCCTTACTTTTACTGTTGACAATAATAGAGAATCTTTAATGCTGTTTTTTATTAACTTAATAAAGTCAGCATTAAAACCAAATAATTACATAATGGAATACATAAATTTCCAGTTGATGTTGTCATAAGTTTTAACAATATCTAATTTAAGAATAATGTTACCATCTCTAACTTTAATATCCAAATCATTAGTAAACTTTTGGGCTAATAAAATGTCATTAGATATAGTTTTCCCTTTCACAAATCCAGTTTGATTATGAGAAATAATTTTAGAGAGTAAGGGGGATAAACTTCCCATAAAATTTTTAGAGATGACTTTGCTAAAAAAGAACAAAGACTAATGGGATGAAAATCATCCCAATTTTTAACAACCAACTTTTTAGGAATAAAAACAATAGAAGTGCTAATGAAAAACTTTGGAATAGTGTTACCATTAAAAAGTTCAGAACCGCACCCACAAAATCATCACAAATAACATTCCAAGCTTTTTGAAATAACTTAATAGTAAACCCATCCGGACCAACCACAGAATCAACATTCATATCAAAAACAATATTCTAGATTTCCTTGTAAGACAAGAGTTTATTAAGTAAAATGTTATCCTCCTTAGTAACAATAGTAGGAATGATGTCTGAATGGTTACTAGGATTAGGCTCAAAATTTTTATTGAATAACTTGGTAAAATGATCCATAATAGACTTAGCAATTCCCTCCTCATCCTCAATAGTGGTCCCATCCTGCATACAAATTTTATGGATAAAGTTTTTAGCTCTATTTTTCTTGACTAATGCATGAAAGTACTTAGTATTGTTATCCTCCTTAATCAGATGTTTGGAAGCCGACTTTTAACTTTTATTGGTTTTACGATTCTTTTTTTATGGTTCTTCCACCTTTAAGGGATTATTCCATTCAAATGGCGATTAACCATAGTTCGTTGAGTGATCCTGCCTTTTTAGCCCATAAAAATAAATTTCACTCATTTAACGATGCTTTTTTTGTTTATTCTTCTTATGTGACTTTCCTTGAGCTCATAGCCCTAATCCATAATGGGATGAACAAATTTTGGATATCTGAGGAAGAGATTGAGGATCTTGTAGCTCCTTTTGAGTCTATTATGATTGAAAATTTACTATTCACATGCCTTACCTAAATTAGATTTTATTCAAAACTTATGTTTTAATCTCAGACTTTATCCAAAACTCATGTTTGATCAAGATCATCCGATACGATTAGTTCAAATAGCTTTAATTACATAATTATCCATTTTGGTAAATTTTTGAGTTGCTGATCGTACTGTATGATATTAATCATATATTACGATTATTTCAAAAAAATACACTCCAAATTTTCTCATTATCTCACTCGCATGATTGTGTGTGTGTGCATGGTCACTAGGCTGGCATACACCCTTACTTAACTTAACGCAAGAATTAAAAAAAAATTAAAAAAAAAAATTAAAGACTCTTTTAGCATATCCTATTCAACCCAATCATGAGCCCTAAATCTTCATTGAGTGGTGCATGATGTACCTTAAATGCTAATACACACAAAAGAAAATATGCAGCACAAATACTATGAGACACAAATATGTAATCAGTAATATTTGTTATCATAAAAAGTTATAAACTCTGGAGCCCGAGTTATAATAGAAAGGACCGTAGTCGACAGTCAACAATTGTCAGAAAAACCTTAATTTAACGATGAAGGTTGGAAGGACCGTAGTCGGTAGGCGGCTGTGGTAAGAAAGATCTTAGTCTGACAAGAGAGGTCTGGAGGATCGTAGTCGATATGAGATAGTGGTTAAAAGACCATTTCCCGGCAATGGAGGTCTCAAAAGGACTGTAGTAAGGGGGGACGGCGGATGTCGAAAAGATTGTTGCCTAGCGATGGAGGTCAGAAGGATCGTAGTCGGTAGGAAATAGTAATCAGAAAGATTGTTTTCTGGTGACGTAGGTCAGAAGGACTGTTGTTGGCAGGCGACAATGGTCATAAAGGTTATTGTCTTACAACAGAAGATAGACAGATCGTAGTTGGCATGTGACATAGGTTGGAAAGATCGTCATTTGGTGATGGAGGTTAGAAGGACTGTAGTCAGCAAACAAAAGTGGTTAGAAAGATCATTGTTTGGTGACAAAGGTCGGAAGGACCATAGTCGGTGGATGATAATGAGTAGAAAGACTTTTATCTCGCAACTGAGGTCAAAAAGACCATAGTCGAAAGGACCATAATCGGCGGGCAACGGAGGTCAAAAATATTGTAATCTAACAACCAGAGTTGAAAGGATCATAATCGGCAGGCGACAAAGGTCAGAAAGATCGTAGTCAACGAGGGATGAAGGTCATAAAAACCTTTATTTGGTGATGAGAGTCAGAAGGACCGTAGTCGACGAGCGGCTGAGATCAGAAAGATCATAACTTTGTGAGGAGGGTTGGAAGGACCACAATCGGTGGGCAACATTAGTCAACATTATCTTGCCTTGAGGGTCAGAAGGATCGTAGTTGGCGGGTGACAAAAGTTGGAAAGACCATAGTCGATAGGCGACAAATGTTAGAAAGATTGTTATCTAGTTATGGGGGTAAGTAGGACCGTAGTCAGCAGGTGACGAAGGTCAGAAAGATAGTCATATGGCAATGAGGGTCAGAAGGATCGTAGTCGGCGGGCGACGGAGTTCTACCGCCGACTACGGTTCGAAAGACTATTATCTGGCAATGTGGATTAAAAGAACCGTAGTTGATGGATGACAAATTTGGAAAGACTATTATCTAGAAAAGAAGGTCAGAAGAACTATACTTAGTGGCGACTATCTGGCTACGGGGGTCGGGAGGACCGTAGCAGGCAGGCGATGGAGGTTGAAAAGATCGTTATCTAGCTAGCGATAGGGGTCGGAATGACTATCTAAAGTTAGTGGTTGGACAGAAGTATGGCGTGGAACAATGGTCGGGAAAAGGTCTAAAGAGGGATGAGGGTTATGCATAAGTCCAGCGACAGTCCGTGGTCGCGCGATGGTCAAGGAGGAGCTTGGTGGCGATAATAGACAATTGTTAGAAAAACCATAATTTAATGACGAAGGTTGGAAGGACCGTAGTTGGTAGGTGACTATGGTTAGAAAGATCTTAGTCTGATAAGAGAGGTCTGGAGGATCGTAGTCGATAGGAGATAGTGATTAGAAAGACCATTTCCCAGCAATGGAGGTCTCAAAAGGACTGTAGTCAGGGGGGATGACGGATGTCGAAAAGATCGTTGCCTGGAGATGGAGGTCAGATGGATCGTAGTGGGCAGGAAATAGTAATCAGAAAGATTGTTTTCTGGTGACGTAGGTCAGAAGGACTGTTGTTGGAAGGTGACAATGGTCATAAAGGTTGTTGTCTTACAGCAGAAGGCAGACAGATCGTAGTTGGCGTGTGAAGTAGGTTGGGAAGATTGTCATCTGGTAATAGAGGTTGGAAGGACTGTAGTCAGCAGACAAAAGTGGTTAGAAAGATCATTGTTTGGTGACAAAGGTCAGAAGGACCATAATCGGCGGATGATAATGACTAGAAAGACTTTTATTTCGCAACTAAGGTCAAAAAGACCATAGTCGAAAGGACCATAATCAGCGGGTGACGGAGGTCAAAAATATTGTAATCTGACAACCAGGGTTGAAAGGTTCATAATCGGTAGGCGACAAATGTCAGAAAGATTGTAATCAACTAGCGACGAAGGTTAGAAAAACCTTTATTTGTTGATGAGAGTCAGAAGGACCGTAGTCGGCGAGGGGCTGAGATCAGAAAGATCATAATTTGGTGAGGAGCGTTGGAAGGACCACAGTCGGTGGGCAACATTGGTCGACATTATCTTGCCTTGAGGGTCAGAAGGATCGTAGTTGGCGGGTGACGGAAGTTGGAAAGACCATAGTCGATAGGCGACAGATGTTAGAAAGATTGTTATCTAGCGATGGGGTAAGAAGGACCGTAGTCAGCGGGTGACGAAGGTCACAAAGATAGTCATATGACAACGAGGGTCAGAAGGACCGTAGTCGCCGGGCGACGGAGGTCCGCTGCCGACTATGGTCCGAAAGACTATTATTTGGCGATGTGGATTAAAAGAACCGTAGTCGATGGATGACAAATTTGTCATTTGGAAAGACCATTATCTAGAAAAGAAGGTCATAAGAACTATACTTAGTGGCGACTATCTGGCAACGGGGGTCGGGAGGACCGTAGCAGCTGGGCGATGGAGGTTGAAAAGATCGTTATCTAGCTAGCGATAGGGGTCGGAAGGACTGTCTACAGTTAGTTGTCGCACAGAAGTATGGCGAGGAACAATGGTCGGGAAAAGGTCTAAAGAGGGACGATGGTCATGCATAAGTCCAGCGATGGTCAAGGAGGAGCTTGGTGGCAAGAGAGATCTCAGATTTGTCCTGCTCTCCCCCCTTCGTTCACACAACTGGGTTCAGATTGAGTCGAATTTAGTGTAGTTGAGTTCATCCTTTTGAGACCTTCAATTTGAATATAAGTTTGCTGAAATAAGATTTTGGATGGTCCCGGAATTAGTTTTAGAAGTTTCCAATTCAAATTTGCTTCAAAATTTCATGCTCGATCCAAATTATTTTTTGATGATATATCAAACTTTGTAGGCCCCTCTGTGAGGTTTATCAATAAAAAAAAAGTGTTGCATCATCATTGTCAAAATTGTTGATATATTATGGTCTTTTGAGATATATAGTATCATGGCGACATCAAAATTGTCTTTTAGCACTCAAATTTAAAAAAAAAAAAAAAATTGAATGCTTTGGAGTAGGGGTTTAAATAAGTTGAGTCGAGCTCAAGGCACGCTAGCTTGGGCTTGGGCGTGATTAATTAATGGAATTCGAGCTTGAGCTTAATTCGATAAGTTTGAGCATGCTCGATCATTTATAATCACAAAGAGAAAATGATTAATTTAAAATGTTATTATAATGAAATTATAAAAAAATGAGAATTGAGAAGAAAATAATAAAAAGTCAATTGATATAAGAGAGTATATATAATATTTAAATATTTTAATAGATTTTTATATGAATTATTAATTCTAATATATTGTAAATATATATTTTATGTCAATGTTTTTTAAATAAGCTGGCTCGCAAACTAACGAGTTGTGTTGATGCTAGCCCAAACATGACTCTTGTTTGATCAGCTCATCGAGCTCGAGCTCACAAGCCATTTTATCATGCCAAATAAAGAGTTAGGTTGGCTCACTTTTAAATTGATAACTAACTCCAATATTTTTAACATTTACATTATTGAGCAAATCATTTAAAAGAAATTAAAAATAGTTATTTCATAAAAATGATACAAATAGAAAGCTCCAAGATCATGTCATTCAACAAACCATCCATATATCAAATCTCTTTCAGGACTTTCAGTTGTGATGGCAACACGAAACCTCGACGGATTTATCAATCAATAAAAGAAATGTATCAATATTTTTATTATTAATAAATATTAGTGCTTAATTAGTTATATGAGATTATTTTTTTCCTTCTAAAATTTATTGAGAATATAGTGGCAGATTCTTTGGCTCAAGGTTTTTCAAAGATGGGAATTCATAGGCTAGAAAGGGGTCTTCAATATGAATGTTGTTGGCGATATAAATTGGCTGTATGGGCTGAACTTTTCTAATATAATTTTCTATAGAAATATTTCTTTTTCATATTTGTACTGTTTCCATTCATAGCTTCTTACCGCTTAAATATCATTTTGTTTAGTCAATTTCCTCTTTAAGGTGACGCAATGCATTTTCCTCTTTAAGAAAACCAAACATTATTTTCTAACATTTTACAACTCTATAAATTGATATCTAATCACCTCTCTTATATCATACATGAGAAGAAATAAGCATAAGAATTTAATTCTTTCTTTGAATCATGATGAACAAAATCTCAAAAATTTGTTGTGGAAGATCCAACATAGATGAATTGGAACCAAATCGTTCGGCGCATCATCCAAACAAGTTGGTACCAGAACATACATCAGGTCAACATATGCAACGTTTGAGGACTTATACGATGAGGGGTAAGAAGCACGAAAATGGCTACCTCATCTCGGAAGTTCACTTCTTACCTAATGGTAACTTACATGACATTGTGATAAGCTTTGATGGAGAGGAAAGAACAAAGATGAGGGTGGCAATAGATAACAAAATTGTCTCCGAGTTGGATATTAAGGATAAACTTGAAGGGAACGCTGTGCTATACTTGAAAGCTACGCAATACTTGAATGAAGGGCTGGTGGTAGACTTTAAGTGGAAACTCTCTCCTGGACCAAAACACCTTCGATTCTATACAAAGGCTTCATCACATAAAATGACTACTGGCAATAGTAGTTACAATAATGATGACAATGACAAACCTAATTTTATTGAAGAGAAATTCGAGGGAGAGTTGTATGTTTGTCGGCTTCACGTTAATCTAGTCGACTAGCTTTTTATTTTATAAGTTTGTTTTGTAATGAATATGAATTATATGATAAGAACTTTAGTACTAGTTTTATGATTGAATTATAAGATGAATGATTATAATTGAAGGATCATTGATCATAGGTACACACCAATCAAATTTTATCATAAAACAAAAAGTAAGCTTTAATGTGTATTATTTATCAAAGATCCTTCAATTTTAGTCATTTATCTTACATTTCCACAATAAGTTATATAATTTTCAGTTAGGTTAAGTGAGAACTTGTGGTGTTTCAGTTAGGTTAGTTTATAGTATTAAGTGCTTTATTAGTTGCACTGATTGTGATAGTTTTTTATGATAATATATAAAAATTGTTAATTAACTTGTCTATCTGATGATTTATTGGCTTTAAATGATTTTTGATTTAATTTTTTGTATGGGGACTATATATTATTAATATTAATATTTTCTTAACAATACTAATTTATTAGAGAGCTATTCCAATGCAATTTCAAGTTATTCAGGTGTTATTTAGGATAGTTTTATCATTGCTTTGTTTTTCACATAATAACTACCAATTCGTTAAGTTAGTTTCTCTAGGATAACATCACAAATAACTTTATAAATAGCTATATGTCTCAAATTGACACTAAATCCTAAAAGCTGATTTTTAAGAGAATTTGCTATGTAAAAAGGTTTCATAAGAAACATAATTTTAGTCTTGCACAATTGTTCATAGGATGAATATAATATTTTTTTAATGGATCCTAAAACATTATTCTAATTTAGCTACAATTGTTTGGCTATGCCACTTCCATCACCCAGTTTCATTTAAGTGGATTTTTTTTCTATATGTTAAAGGAAAATATTTTTATTCAAAACATTTGAAGATAAAAAAAATAGTTTTTATCTAAAAATGATAATTTAATTTTATAACTTTCATCATACAATTCAACTTATTATTTATGTTTTTTTATTATTTTTTGGGGGGGGGGGGGGGGGGGGGGGGGGGGTTGTAATAGCCCGTATTTTGATCAAGTCAAATAAATGTTTTCAAGAGTCATTTTACTAATGTGATTTTGAAATTTACACTTGTCGATACAAGTGGGAATTTTGGGATCTTTAGTTGTTTATTTTGCAAACAGATTTTACCAAGATTTTCTAAATAAAATGTGCTATTTCATGGAGTTTTTTCTATAATTTTTGAAGTCTGAAAAGTATTTATATTAATTTTATACTAAAAAAGTAATTAAATTACATAATTATATTAATATTATAATTTTATTTTATTAAAATATCATTACATAAGCTTTCTTTCTTCCCAAATTCTCATAGCAGAGAAATGTAAAGAAAAATTTGAGAGAAATAAGAGAAAATTAAGGACAGAAAAAAAAAGCTTGATTTAGAGGCTTGATTTAGAGGTCGTTGAGTAATTTTTGTTAGTCGATCATGTTAGGAGATTTTCTTGTCTCGTAGGAATCATTATCATATTTCTGATTTCAATAATTTTATATATTTTGATATTTATCCGATCAAATTTATATTTCCGTTACTAAAAAATGAGGATAATTTTCTATTAGTAAAACTTTCACCTCGTAACTATTTATATCTTATAATAATTGAGATTATGCATGTTTAGAGTATTTATTTGAGATTTTTTACTTATTAATTTTAAAAAAATAAGAATTTTTACCTATTCAAAAATTTAGTTTAACATCTAAAAATAATGTTTTAGTTTAATTAAAATTTTAGAATGATGTTTTACACAACCTTTGATAATTTGCTTAATTTCTAAAATATGAATTTTTGCCCAGTAGAATTTTTTGTTGCCTATTGTTAGGATATTTTGACACTTTTCGAATTAAACTCAATTATATTTTATTTACTGCATGTAATGCATTATTAATGAATGTGGATATGTCGATTTTATTATTATAATACTATAATAATAACGCGCATGTGTAGAAGAGAAGTAAAGATTGACTGACTCATTGATTAGATATTGACTAACCCATATAGGATGGTGGGTCGACTGACTTTTCTTTAAATATTATGATTTGATATTATCATATACTAATTCATGTGATACTGTTTGAGAGTTATAATGTGTTGTGAATCTAATTTCAGGGAATATAATTTAGATGATAACAAATATTTCTATTTTTCTACGACTACCTTGCATACTAACATTTCAGGTCCACAAGATCAAATTATAAAATAGAACAATTTCAAAATTTGGTAGATTAAGACTGAGTCAGTTTGTAATATACGATAAGTGTCTTTTACCTTTTTTTGAGTCCATTGTAATATTATATGTCCTGATGCTAAGTAACATTACACAAACACACTTGGGAGAAAATTTTTGACTGTTTTAGAGTTTTTTGTTTTCAATCACATCGTCCGGGATGATCCACAAATCAGTTTGGACGACCGGTTAAAAAAAGAAACCCTAATTAGGGCATCCTTTAAAGACAACCGTAATTAAGTACATCGTCCTGGATGATATTAGAATCGGCCAGGACAATATGCTCAAATCAGAAAGAATCAGTTGCTAGATCTATTTATGCATATTTTATTTTTGAAGATCGTCTAGGACATCGGCTTGGACGATACAGTGCAATTATGTTTAAATTAATCTGGTAATTAAAGAAAGCAATTAAGGTTTGATTACTCGATCATATCGGCCTGGATGATTGCAAAATCGTCCGGGACGATCAATTCACAAACCTTAGTTTTTTCTAGATGATCAATAATCGACTTGGCTCCATTCAGGGCGATGCTCTGAACAATATAAATTGAATTGAACAAATCGTTCGGGATGATCTTTAGATTGGCCTGGATGATCAAGTTATTTTTTTATCGTTTAGACATCCATACAGGGCAATGTTTTGGATGATATTTGTCATTTTATACTAATCGACATGGACGATCTAGTTATTTTTCCTTCGTCCAGACATCCATCCAGGGCGATGGTTTGAATGTTATTCGTCGAGTTAAACTAATCATACAGGATGATTTAATATTATCCTGGATGATATTTGATGATTAGTCGCTAATTAAGGCTAATTTAGAGCCCTTGTTTAAAAGATCTCTTATTTTCTCAAGTAAAGATCTTTTGTTGTTGTCCTGACCTGAGATAGCCAAGAGGAGAAGGAGAGCAAGGGGGAGAGACAGAGAGAGAGAGAGAATCTTGTGAGGGGTTTCACAAAGGTTGCTCCAAGCAAGGATCCACGTCATCTTCTCCGATCGTCATCCCTGATTCCTTGGGGGTTCTAGAGAGGTCTACTTCAATAACTGATCGAGGTTCTCTGCCTTCTTCAGGAGGAAGCAAAAAGAGTTGGGTTCTCTGTCTGCTTCAGGAGGAAGCAAAAGAAGTTGGGTTCTCTGCCTCATTAGGGTCGGTGGAAAGGAGTTTTTATACGGGCTTCTCCGCCTTGTTGTGGGGGAAAATGGAGAGACACTGAGTTTAGCGCAATACCGGGAGGAGAGGCTCCAGGGAGTGGATGTAGGTCAAGTTGATCGAACCACTATAAAATCTGATATGTTCTTTCTTTTTTTTTATTTCCGCACTTAATTTCCGCACTTTAATTTATGTGGTTATTATTTGGTTGTATTTGTGATTTTGTTTGAAGAAATTTTTAAATACCAATTCACCCATCATCTTGGTTAGCCTTGGGACTAGTTAATAAGGGCTTAACATCTCTGTTAAACTTTCATAATGAGTTCTCATTGTGTTGATGGGCAAAGAGTGACGACTTTATTTATTGAGCCAACAGTTTACTTATATTAATATGAAACTGAAAAAATACCGCTTAAACCATGATTTATTGTTTAGTGTGAATACTAAAATGCATAGTATTAAAGAATTATTCCTATTACTATACAAATTTATTATTAATGCATTGTTTTATTATTCCTCTCATTTCACTTTTACTATTATCGATACGGACATCGTTATTATTTGATACTAATGATTCATTGTAGATAATGAATATACTAAATATATGATATATTGGATAGCATGTATACATAGTTATAGGATTTTATTATATTGATCTGAGTTTGATAGTTCTTTATCGATACTTTGGTTTTATTACTTTATACAATTGCTTTACAGATTAATAGTACTAATGCAATGACTTCTTTATTGATTCTATACTCGTACTGGTTTACTAATTTTCCCACTACATTTTTATTGGGTTCCAAACCGTATTATTTTATTATTTATAGATTCTACTGTTATTATATGTGAGCTTTACTATTTCTATTTTTATTCACGGCCTTGTGATTAATACTACTATGATTTGACTACTGGCATGTATATTACTTCTTTGTTGTGCATTGAGTTCAGTTGTATGGTTTGATTATTTATATACTCTATACAATAAATACATATAAGAAAGATCATGAGCTACAACAAAACTTGCAACCGTTAAAAATAATGCCCAAAAGGAAAAAAAAAAGTAAAAGAGAAATAAGATTAAAGGGAAAAGAGAAATCTGGGCTCGAAATGTGGAAAGAAAGATTCTCCAAACAAGCCATGAAGAACAAAAATGATAACCCATAGCAGCCCTCAGTTGCGAAATAAACCAACCATAGGAAATGCTTAAAGAGCTACCCGATGCATCTTAGGTTGCCATATGGGCTTCCAGAGGCTACAACAAAATTAATAGGGAGAGATCCCATTCATCATGAACCCAAGGAAAATATATACCCACTGCGAAAGGCCCGAATGCATGAAAATAGGCATGAGCAGTTCATAAACATGAACGAGTCCCTAACGTCAGCAAACTAAGCCCGCCAAGATGCAGATTTCACTTGAATGGAAAAAAATATATCTAAGTGTGAGCATTTTTGCATTTGATACTGTTGCGGGCTAGAATATACGCGGCGGTAGAGTTAAGAAATTTTCGTCTTAGCGTTGTACGGATATCTAGTACACAAACAAAGAAGAAACAATAACACAAGAATTTTTACGTGGAAAACCTTGAAAGGGAAAAAACCACGGGGCCACGTCTAGTTGAAAAGTTCCACTAGCGTAGTTTGAGATATAAGAGGCTGATTCGTCCAACAAGTTAGGACGATCAGATTACAATGAGTTTCTTCTGAATTGAAATTCAGTTATAAAGTCGAGCAGAGTTCCGGCGTCACTTGGGCGTCTGGCGGAATTCCGGCGTCGTTCTGACGACGGAAAGAACTCCAACGGTGGTCGAGGAGGAGCTATTCTCTCCTCTCCTTCTCTTATATTCTTCTTCTCTTCTTCTTGTTTCTTCTTGCTTGGTCCCCCTCTCATGAGAAATGAGAGGTCTATTTATAGATTTCCTGGAGTAGCATAACTTGTAAATAGGTGTGAGATCAGGGGCAAATAGGGAGTGGACGAATGGATGACTGATATTGAATCCCTTGATCGCGCACCGTTCATCAGACATTTGAAGGTGTGATATCAGAATTTGGTAATCTTCGGCTCGTTGGATTCGTCTCGTCGAGACGCTCGATTCGACTATAAGCTCGTCATGTTTGGTAACTCAAATTGTGATTTGAACCTTCTGAATGTGCTTCGGGTATTCGAATTGAGTCAAATTTGGTGTTGTTGGTTCATATTTCCAAGACGCTTACCAGCGAACCGACTCACGAAAATCGCGCCGATCCGCGGACTCTTCACGCGGATCGCTACCAGCAGCGCAGCAGCGTGCCAGCCACGCGGAAGGCCGGCCGGCGGCGGCGGCGGCAGCAGCTGCCGCGGCAGCGCAGCAGCGGAGCGGGCCCAGCACACAGGCCGCGCAACACGCGGGCGCAGCCAGCCCAGCCGCAGGCGCACCCAGCCCAGGCGCGGGCGCACCCAGGCGCGGGGCGCGTCCAGCCCAGGCGACGCGTGGGAGCAGCGCGCGGGCGGTTCTGCGCGGAGGCGGCGGCGGCGGCGGCGGCCGGCCGGCCGGTTCGGCCGGTTTGGCTGCCCGGTCCATTCCGGCCCGAATTTCGTCCCGAAAAGCCCAAATTTGACGTTTTTCGGGTCCCCGGACAAGTTTTTCCACGTTCCGGACTCGATTATGACACTTTCGGAACTCAACGAGGCCTCTATGGTGAAGTTCGAACAAGATGTTAATTTTTGAACGTATTTTTTGGTGTTTAGACCAATGCAAATTGACGACGCATGTATTTTCGGACTCCTGGTGCTTCGACGTCCGAAAATAGGGGGGCAACTGATACGTCATCACAAAATTATCTTGATTGGGCACGAATCTCGAGGCAAAATCAGTTCGGAAATTTCAAAAATTAATTTTGGGAGCATATGAACTCCGATTTCAGCGAGCTTATAGTCAAACTGAGCGTCTCGAAAATACGAACCCAACGATTCCAAGATCAACCCAATCCGAGCCCAAATGAGTCTGAATCAAGGGTTCAAAGCGCTGTTGGAAGGTTCAAACCGCAATTTGAGTTACCAAACGGTCTCCGATTTTGACGAGCTTATACTCGAATCGAACGGCTTGACGAGACGAATCCGACGAGCCCAAGATCATTGAATTCCGACATCATTAAGGCCTTCAAATGACCAACGAACTGTGCATGATCAAAGGATTCGATATCGGCCGTCCATTCAAACCACTCACAATTCGCCCTTGATCTCACACCTATTTACGGGCTATGCCACTCCAGAAAAACTATAAATAGAGCCCTCATTCTACACCAAAGGGGGGCTCAAGTGAAGAGAGAGAAGAAGGAGAGGAGAAAGGGGAAAAGGAGATTCCTCACCTCTTCGACCACCGCCGGAGCTCTTCCTGCCGCCTGAAGACACCGGAACTCTGCCGGATTTTCGGGAGAACGCCAGAATTCTGCCCAACTTCCATGGGATGCTGAAATTCTTCTCAATTTACAAGAGAGTTCCCTCATGACGCCGAAACTCCGCCCAAGTGAAGCCATAGTTCTCCTCTGCCACCAACGACGTCGGACTTCTACCCGACGTCGGACCTTCACTCTTCGCCAAGCTTCTACCCGACGCCGGACTTCTACCGGTTATCGGACTCCGCTGGACGTCTATGCGAAGATGCATTTCTTTTCATTGCTGGACTTCTACCTGACGCTGTCCTACTGATCTTCGTCGTCAGACTACAGTTCTTTCGACCTCCGTCGCCAGCCGACTACGGTCCTCCTGACTTACGTCGCCCGCCGACTACAGTCTTTTTGACATCCGTCGCCCGTTGTATACGGTCCTCCTGACTTATGTCGCTCGCCGAATACATCCTTTCCGACCTCCGTCGCCCGCCGACTACAGTCCTCCTGACTTACGTCGCCCGCCGACTACAATCCTCCGTCGCCAGCTGACTACGGTCCTCCTGACCTACGTCGCCCGCCAACTGCAGTCCTTCTAACAAAGCGAATACGTCGATAGTAGATCTTTGTATTTACATCATGTAATGTACTCCATAAGATGTACATCAAGCTAAGGCCTTCTCCCAAGGAAGGGTCTCATTTGTAATCGACTGCAAATACTAGTGGATTCGTTCAAACCGGGCTAGGCCCCGTGGTTTTTCCCCCTTTTACAGGGGTTTTCCACGTAAAAATCTTGGTGTCTCATAAATGCTAGACCCTCTCTTCTTATCTGATTGCGTGCCAGATTTTCGTACAATGCTAAGACGTTAAATATGATATTTCTCTACCGCCGCGAATACTCCTGGACGCAACACTTATTTTTCAGGTCATTTAAACAAGAGCTAGGGCCAGCTGCCCATTTCCATGCAAGCATTGGCCAACTCCATCCCATCATATGGGACAAAAGAAAAAAGACAAAAGACACAACTCTCCATATACAAAAAAGGGAAAGCAGTACTCTCGGGCTCAGTTTTTCACAAGAAAACTTCTCTTCTATTTTCAAACAAAAAAAAAGTGCCTTACTCCGATACCAAAAAGAAGGCAGCTTTCAGTTTTTCACAAATATTTTTGTAAGTAAAATTGATCGTGGCTCTATCATCATGGTTTTTTACTCGGAACCAGAACAACTTTGAGTTGATATAATAACAAAAATAAAAAAGGGTTTGTTATATGTTTGTTCTATGATTTCTGATCTTTCAATTGAGGTAGTTTAAGTTTATTTATTTATTTTTCTAACGTTCATCTTGTCGTGACGAGTAGGGGTGTCAATTTCGGGTCACGAGTCGGGTTCGGGTCGAACCCGGAACTAACCCGGGTTCAAACGGGTCGATCCTAACCCGACCCGGGTAGACAAACGGGTCGGAAAACCGAACCCGGACCCGACCCGGCGGGTTGCCGGGTTGACCTGACCCGACCCGGTTTGGGTTGCCGGCGCCGGAACGACGGCGGCGGACGGCGAGGGACTCGAGCGCGGCGGGCGGACGCGATCAAGGACAGCGCGGGCGCGGTCGGGCGCGCTGGGCACGCGGGCGCAGGCGCAGGCTCGCAGCGCGCGGGCAGCGCGGGAGGGCGCGCGGCAGGCAGCGCGGGCAGGCGCGCAGCGAGCAGCGCGGCGGGCAGCACAGGCGGGCAGCGGGCAGAGGCGGGATTCGAAATTTTTCGAATTAAACGGGTTGGCGGGTTGACCCGGCAACCCGCCGGGTCAACCCAAACCCGACCCGTTTTTTAAACGGGTCGATTTCTAGAACCCGAACCCGACCCGTTTTGAAATCGGGTCGAGTTCAACCCGGATTTTCCGGGTCGGATCCAGGTCCGATTTTCGTGTCGTGTCAAATATTGACACCCCTAGTGACGAGGACTTGTAATCTCACTTTGTTTGTTGTGTTATGAATATTAGATTTATTCAATTCATGTACATAATATTTCAAACTAGATTATTTGGTGATCATGGTGTTTCTCGACATGAGTGGCAACTAAGGCCATTTTGTACCTTAAATCAAATCAAGTTTTATTCTCTGAAGTGGAATTATTCTGTCTTCTTGATCATTGAGTTATGTATGGTGAGCCCTCCCTTCATTTAAAAAAAATTGATGGACATTTTCTACTTGGTTTTGTGTCACGGGAAAGATTGACGAGCCACAACACATCAGAATTGATTTGGCATGACAAATATAGAGCTATGAACATTGGTTGAGTATTACATAGGATTGATTTATTTTTATTTTGTATTTACTGTCATAAAAATTTCCTATGTTAGTCATGATTGCGTTCTCAACTAGGAGAATCATATATTGAAACTAATATGAAATCATGATATAGTGGTAAAACACGGCATCGGTTATCTCATGGATTGCATAGTCGTAGGTTACTTCTCTCAAAATCGTATACTCACAACTTTGTGTATTATTTTATATTAGAGGTTACATGTTTATTCTCTTAAAAATAACAAAACTAAATGATTGTATTGTTTTGTTTATAAAATAAGTTAAATAGGTTATTATTATTATTATTATTATTATTATTATTATTATTATTCGAGTTTATTCAACATATTCATGTCAACTATTTGCTCAAATGCCCTAAAGAGATTAATTTTTGAGTCTTACTCATGTAAAAAAAAAAAATACTCATGTAAGATCTAAATGTTGAATATATGTACATACATATACATGCGAATCGGGCTAGTTATTTTCCTCTTATTAGTATTATTATTATTATTTTCATTTGTATTTCTTTATGATGTATATTCTATTCTATACACACATACATATGACGTTTATTTTTTATTTTATTTATTTATTTATTTATTTTATCGTACATTATTTTGATCAGATCAATGAGCTCAAGTTAGAATTTCATGTTAAACTTATATGTATGTTTTGATTCTTAATGTTTACATAACATATATAACATATTTTGTTCATCAATTTTATATGTGTCATAACATTTTGTTTATAGTTTATTATAGTTGCATTAGAAATAAGATAGTTTCCATGTGCTTATTATTCAATATGCACTTGTGATTTTTCAAACCATAAATTTTGGTCATTTATAGATTATCAGAGACATTATATTTGTTGATTTTCTACATCCAACCCATTACGCATAGCTTTGTAATCAATAAAAATTGTCTTGATTGAGCACCCTAACTTCAAGCTTTCTGGGTAATGATTTTAAAATGAGTATCCTCAAACTAATTCATAATGTTGTATACATGTATCATTCTACATATCAATCTCGAAATACACATAGCATCGCATGTTATTATCACTTGCTTATGTCATTTGCTTACTCATGTTCCCTTCTTACATACCGAAGATAAATTTTAAGATTACAAATCCAAATTACCTTAAATTAATTATTGCTTAATTGTATTTCTCTTTGATTAGTGCCTACTCTAATTGTTATTTCCTTCTTTTCTGTGTTTTGCGAGGTGCTTTTGGGAAAGCAAAGGAGAAGGAATCATGTGGAGTTGCTGTGACGAAGGAGCATACATAAATAAATTAGTCGCTCCCATTCATTCCGGTGGGGGTGCTACGGGCAAAACCACCGGGTCATAACCTCCGATTTTGTAAGTCTTCTTGAAACTTAAAAAGCCTTTAGGAGCTTATTATGTGCACGCTTTCTCACCTTTTAGGACCTTATAGAAACTTCATTTATAACTAGGTTTATTTTCTTTTATCTTAAATCCCAAAACTCGTTGACACACGTGCACATATATAAAGGGTTAGAAATAAACTTCATTTTGTTTCCTACAATATTAGTGGCACCTAAGGACAAAAAAAACTAAGGATCAAGTTTTAGATAATATAGGCTTATGATGCAAGCTACCTATAGGATAGAGATATAAAATATAGAAAACTTAATGACATGCTTTCCAAGGATTAGTATATCATAATTTGTTAATTACTAACCAATAAAAAATCACTTATAATCCTAATCAAAATGTATTAAAACACTTAATTCTTAATTAAACCATGATCAACATACATAATCATTAAAAGATAAGTTTAAAACATATACTTGAACTAAGTTTAACTAACTCATTAATCAATCTCTAAAAAACTTAAAACTTAAAAGATATGGACTAAATTAAGATAACAAACCTAAACTAAAATTTGTCAACTTCTAAAACCCAAACTTTAATTTATTAAATTCCCTCTTAATTAATTACACACCTAATTTAAAACGCCCATAATATTGAATACTAATGAATCAAATCCTAAGTAATTGAATAAACAATATAAGAGAACTTATTAAGAGATTTAATCATAATACAAAACATATTAACTCACCTAAAACTTAATCAAATCTTAAGCTTATATTTTAAAATCAATCAACAAACCCCTTAATTGATAATAAACTATTTAATTCACCTTTCTTTTTAATTTATAACCAGCTAAATTAACTCAACAACATTAGTTGCTACTGGGTAACCCAGGCCTATGAGACTATTAAGTTAGCCCTAAGGAGAATGAAATAAACACTACAGGGAAATCACCCATTTTCGGCGGCCTTTTCCGGCGGTAATTGAACCTTTACCGGCGGTTTTGTAGTTTTCCGGCGGTTAAATTACCGCCGGTAAAAACGGCGTAGGAAAATGAATTCCGGCAGTTTTTTCCGGCGGCAATTTTGTCCGGCGGCTTACCGGCGGTAAAAAAAATAAAGAAATAAACCCCGCTCCGGCCAACAGAACCTGCTCCGGCCAGCCCCGGCCCCGCTCCCCCCGCGCTGCAGCTCCCGCGGCATGCAGCCAGCTCCCCCCGCGCGCGCGCTCCCGGCTCCGGCGTGCAAGGCAAGGTTTCGAACAGCGATCGGTTGTGTGGAATTTGAAACAACCGACCGCTTTGCTGAAGAAGTAAATATGTTTAATTTGTCAATACTTATTATTTAAACTATATTCACACAGAAAATAAAAAAACATTAATTATAAAAAAATTGAAACTAATTAATTTAAATTAAAAAAATAATATTTAATATAAAATAAAAAATAACTAACTAATTAATTTTAAAATAAAAATTAATTTAATAGTTATTTTAACTTTTAATAATTTTTTGTTAAATCATTTAAATGCTTAAAATTTTATTCATTTTTTATTAAAATTTTAACAGCCACCGGAAAATCGTCGGAAAAAAGTCTCAAAGCCGCCGGAAACATGGCCGCCGGAAAGGCGCCGGAAAATTCCGCCGGAAATCAGTGATTTTCCTGTAGTGAAACCTCTCGACCTCGATGAGCAATAAATGTAGTAATCAACTAAATAATAAAAATAAACTCTTAAAATTAATCTTAAATAATAATACTTAAACTTAAACTAAAATCCCCCCTTAACCTTTTAATAAATCAAAATACAAATAATTTGAACTAATTATCCAACATAGGGCATATCGAAAACCATAAAACCTACTACACATACTACTTAAACTTATTTGTTAGGACATGACTTCTAGTTCTAAGTTAAGCCGATGTTTTCTTTTCTTTTTGTCTTTGTGATGTGACACCTTATATGTGAAATGTGTGCTATTTATTTTGTTACATGTGTTAGCTTTTTGTGATGATTTATGTGATATTATTATCTACTTTCTGCATTATTATGAATGAAAGACTACCCATAGGTTAGCAATAATTTTGATACTTACGATATTTTCTACAGGTGGCTGTGCTCACACAACGCTAAAAGGGGGCTAAAAATTAATAAAATATATAACCGCTACAGATGCTTCAGCTACTTAACCCCCAAATAAATAAGAGCACGATCAAGTATGGCTGGCTTGAGAAATTTTATTTCATATATAACTGTTTGAGATATTTGATTATAACTATTTAGGATAACCTTGCAGGAGATTATATATTTTTCTTTTTAAATTATGATGTAATATATTTATTATTAGGAGTTATAAAAATCTGTAAAATAATGTATTTTTTATAAATATAAATGGGTCCAAAGAGAAAAGAGAATCTCTTATAGGAATTTTTTTTATTTGGGCATCCTTTTGGAGGACACACTATGAGGAACCTGAAAGAAGGAAGACGATCAATAGAAGAATCAAGAAAATGAGGATAAATACCAAAATAAAAAATGCCACATTTTAGGATTTGCGTCATTACCTAGGAGTATAATTCAAGTTGTTGTCGGTGGAGCACGATCACCATTACTTTTCTATACTCTGGTTTGTATATTATATGACACTTGTCATGAACTTTGGACACTCCTTTCTTTGATTTTGATGTGATGATGCGTTTACTTTACTTACACATTAGAACTGCATGCTTTTTCCTAGCTTTCTTACTTTGTTTTGCTTTGGGGTAGCTCGGATGGAGTCAACGTTAGGCTCTTTAGGATATTAAATTTTCTATAAAACTAAAATTTATTTAAGCTAGATAAAAAGTGAATATATGATTAAAATCAACCAATCCTTCTTAAAATTAATGCATGACTTCTTTAAAGGGTCACTTTTTAAAAATTATAATAAGTAAGTCTTATTCACTTCACAGTGACTATTGGCCAATTTTGATTGGCCCTACCTATACATGCATAACCTTAAGCCAGCATCTAGATTTTTCTTTTGCAACATTAAGGGATAGTTCCCTTTATATGTACATAATATCATTCATGGTCGGGTTTGATACCTATTTCCTTTAATGTGTCTCCCACCATTCTAGTATTTGTATAAGCCCAGACAACATAAATTTGATACATTATGTGTAGTTTAGCTAGTACCCCTTTTCAAGCAAGGTGATAAATTCAGGTCGTGGTTACTTAGATCCCTTGAAGGATTTAAGCTGTAAATCCAGGTCGGGGCTACTTAGCACCATACAGTTGAAGAACTTTATTTTTAACTTTAGCAATGACACTTAAAGCATTCATAATAATGTTATCGTGTTTAGAAGCATTCCGACTGTCCCATAAATATCAGCAGATAATAACATCAAGAATATTTCTAATATGACCTTTGGTAGGAATTAACCAATCTTTAAGTAGATAAGCAATAGAATCATAATGAGTAGTAGAAAGAACATTAAACATATTGTCAAAGTGAATCCAGACTTTAGTAGCAATCGGGCCATTGATAAACACATGATTCAAATTCTCAATATGATAGCAATATTGACATTTAGAAACAATATACAAACCTTTCTTCACTAAAAGAGAATCAACAGGTAAATAATTGTGTAAAATTCTCGAAAGAAGAAAAGAGTAAGTAGGAGGGATACTAGCATGCCAAATTGAAACATAAAGAGAATTTTTAGGCAAACTTTGTCTAATGGAGTTCCAAACTTGTTTAGTATCAAAACTGCCATCGTTAGAAAGATTAAATAAAATGTAATCCTCATTCTCCGTGTGAATAGAGATCTTAGTAATTAAGTTAATAATAAAGTCATGAACAAGATTTGCAAGTAAACTAACATTCCACTCGTCATTGATAAAAAAATCCTTGACTTTCCAAAAAGAAGTAGAATGAGTATATAAGAGATTATCAATAGAAAAATTGCCTAACCATTTATCTTGCCAAAAAAAAATGTTCCCCACATCCATATCCCATTGAATGAACTCTTCAGCTTCCCACTTGATACTACAAAGTTTCTTCAAATTAAAAGAGTCCCCTGGCTTAAAATAACAATTTAAAGGGTGTTTCCCAGCACATTACTTAGAAGCCATGAATTTAGCCCATAAACTTTTATTAGCTCTGAAAGCAAACCAAAGTTTATGATTAAAAGTCTTGATCATATCAGTAAAGGTACGAAACCCTAATCTGCCCTTATCCATAATCCCAGCACAATTACTCCAAGAGCCCCAAATGATAAACCGATTGCCATCCTTGAAACCCCAAAGGAATTTATTAAAAATAATCTCCATTCTACTATAAACATTAAGAGTAGGGCATAAAGTATGCAACAAATATATAGGAATTGAGCACAAAACATGTTTTATGAGAACAAGCCTACCACCATAAGAGAGAAAATTGAAAGCCCAAGAAGAGAGTTTCTTATGGATAGTCCTGAAGATATCATCAAATAAATGAGAACATTTCTTACCCTTATAAAACGGAACACCCAAATACTTCATCAGAAGAAGCCTTTCTTTTAAACTAAGTTTTCTTTCAATACTAGTAATGCGGCTAGTGGAAATAGATTTAGCAGGAATAAAGCAACTCTTAGTAGAATTAAAAATTAACCCACTAGCATGCTGGAAAGTATTAAGAAATTTGAAAAGGATATTCAGCATTTTAATAGAGGCATTAGAGAAAATAATAAAATCATCAGCAAAACTCAAATGAGTAATAGGAAAACCACCACTCGTTTTATAATTCAGACTAGGATGGATTCTGAAAAGATTGTTAATACCACGAGATAAAAATTCCACAGCAATGATAAAAAGAGCAGGAGATAATGGGTCCCCCTGTCTAATACCATTAGAAGACTTGAAAAAATCATGGGACTTACCATTGATAATAACGAAGAAGTAACAGAACTCAATACAGTTTTTAATGAGATTGATGAATTACAAATTAAAACCAACAAGCTTTAAAATTTTGTAAAGAAATTCCCAATTGAGATTATCATAGGCTTTAGTAATATCCACTTTGAAAATAATATTATCACCAGCAACCCTAGCATGTAAATCATAAACTAACTCTTGAGCAAGTAACATATTATCAAAAATAGATCTACCTTTAACAAAACCAGTTTGCTCTAAGGAAATAATGGTAGGAAGAATAAGAGCAAGCCTTCCTATAATGATTTTAGCAATAAGCTTGTTAAAAAAGGTACATAAGCTAATGGGATGGAAATCACTCCAATAATTAATAACATTGGATTTAGGAATTAAAGCTATGGAAGTCGAAGTAAAGAATTTAGGGATGGGAGTACCCCTAAAAAAATCAACCACAGCATTAATAAGGTCCTCTTTAATGATCATCCAAGATTTCTGAAAGAAATTGTTAGTGAAACCGTCAGGATCGGCAACAGTGTCAGAGTTCATGTCTTTCAACGTATTCCAAATTTCCTCTTTAGAAGGAATATTAGTTAACATCAAATTATCCTCATTAGAAACAAGAGTGGGAATAAAGTAAAAATCAGCATTTAACTCAGGGAAAAATTTGTTATTAAAAATATTTTCAAAATAAACTGCACCCGAAGAAGCAATCTGATCCGGGTCCTCAATCACATTACCATCAGGGGTAATGAGCTTGTGAATACTTCTACTTATTTTATTATGATTAGCAAGGTTATGAAAATAAGTAGTGTTACGATCTCCTTCCACAAGAAATTTGGAGGATAAAGTTTAAACAAATTGGTTTTGGCAGTATTAAGAAAAGACAGATTATCAAAAGTGGAGTCCTGCATATAAGCTAGATCAGCATTCTCCACCTCATTTTCAGCAAGCTTAATATTAGCAAAAATATTTTTAAAGATGCATTTATTCCACCAAGAAAGTTTTTGTTTAAGCCTTTTAAGTTTGAACCAAAATCTAGTCATACCATAAACATTGTCAAAGGGAAAAAGAGGGGCTTCCCATTTACTCTTCATAATATTATCAAAATTATCATCAAGAAGCCACATATTTTGAAATCTAAAAGGTTTAAAAGTATTATTGCTAGTAGTATACATATTATTTAAAAGAGGAGAGTGATCATATAAAGTTCTAGTTAAATACTGAATGTGGGTATTTTGAAAAGAAGAAATCCATTGATCATTAAAGAGGATACGATCCAATCTTTGCCACATAGTACCCTTATTTCAAGTAAAACCATTACCCGAGAAACTGATGTCATGCAAATTACAACTCATAATCATATCTTTGAAATCCTCCATAGCGTGAAAATTAGGCGATTTACCACCAACTCTTTCAAAGACATTAGTAATACAATTAAAATCCCCACCAACCATCCAAGGTGCATTAACAGTGGAAGCAAAAGCAATAAGTTGATCCCACAGAACTTTTCTCCCAACTCTATTATAAGAAGCGTATACAAAAGAAGCAAAACAAGATACTTGGTTAAAAGTAACATTGGCATGAATTAACTGAGGAAAATTCATAATAACATCTAAAGAAATAAAGCGTTTCCAAAGAATCTAGATTTTGTTAGTGCAATTAGCAAAAGCCAAATCAAAACCCAAAATCTTACACATAGAATCCAATTTAGTGGTGGAAACAAACGGCTCAAGCAAAACCAGAAGTTGAATATCATTCACCCTACAAATATTCTTAACTCTATCCTTAGATAGAGAAGCACCCACAGCCGTAATATTCCATACAAGAACTTTAACCATTAATAAGAAGATGGGATGCTCTAGTGGCCCTAGGGGTATTGTTAGGCGTAACCTTTTTATTCTTGCCTTTCTTTTTGGTTTGAGCTATGGAATCTTCCTCCAACATATTAGCCTTATTACTAGGAAATGACATAGAGTTAATAGTAAAATCCTTTACACCATCCATAGGTATGAAAATATCAATAGAGGCAATTTCTCCTTCTTCCATAGCATCTAATTTATCCTCCACATCCTTAGAACTTCGCTCATATTCACTATCATTTTTTTCATCATTCACATGATGAATAGCTAATTCAGTAGAAACTTTTTCTTGGGATTGAAGATCCTTATTGGCCTCCTCCAAAATTTTATTAAACAACGGAATAGTAGTAGTAGGACCATTCCCAGTTATCATCTCAACTCCATTTTCACCCACAACATTAGGAGCATGATCCTCATCACCGTCAGCATCGTTGCACATAATATAATCTAATCCATATTTCATGGTTTTTTCCAACAAATCTTCATTTCTATTGGATTTGTCTAAATGATTGGACTCTATCATTTCCCATGGCTTGAGGCTTCATACCAATAGGATCAGGATTTTTTTCTCAAAAAGAGTTTGACTTTCAAGCACACTTGGTTCTCCATCAATAGGGGCAACCACAGTTTTAGGAATCAAATTATTCTTTTTCAGTTGGGGATGAGCAACAAAGCAATCATGTGTCGCATGCCCATGAATTTTGCAATGCAAACAAAAATCTGGAACCTTTTCAAATTCAACCTTTTGTAAATAACCAAAATTTTCAGAACCAATCCATATTTATTTAGGGTGTTTCTTAGTGATATCTAATTCCACAAGAACCCTAGCAACAGAGAGTCTTGATTGGGAAGACGTGGCTTGGTCGGTTTGAAAGGGATGGCCAAATATGGACCCTAATGCATGGAGAACATGAGGATTAAAAAAATGTAATCGTAAATTAGGGAAAGAGGTCCATATAGGCACAATGGGAGATTCTTCTTTGACATCAAAAAAATGGAGTTCATTTGAGTAACCTCATTTGACAATTAAGAATATAGTAAGTTCTCATGGCAAACACTCTACTATAATCGAGATCATTCGATAACTGTATGGTAGCATGTCTAGCATCAAGCAAGCCAATAGAGCAATTCCCAGATAATTTCAATTTAGAATAAAAAATTCTAATCACATCCAGATTCGGTCACCTAACAGAAAACTTCCTGACTAGAGTAAATTGATACGGGCTAGCTAGTTTTAAAATGTCATCTTCCAACATCAAGTGTGCCGAAACACCTTTAACAGTAGATTTGGTGAAAGAGATTACTGGATTTTCCAAAGTAGAAGCTCTTGTTAAGACATCGCAGAAAGATCGAGAAGTAGAACTAGAAACAATAAATCCAGCCAAACCTTTCAACGAAGCAGCCGTAGCTGATGGTTGAACACCCCACACATCAGGAATCGACGAGGACGGACCCTTCTCCATGAGGAGAAGAGAACGACCAAAGGCCAAAAGGCCAGAGCAGGGCAAAAAACCAAGACAAAAAGCAGAGATCTAGTGCTAGAGGCGAAGATCGACCGAAGGGAAGACGAAAAAGAAAGGATGAAGCAAATATCACTCTCGGAGCCGCCAGAGCCCAAAAAAATTTTTGGACAAGGATAACTCGCAATAAAGTTAACTTTAAAAGAAGCTCGTCAATATATTTATTATTAATAAATATTAGTGCTTATTTAGTTCTAAGGGATTATGTTTTTCCTTCTAAAGTTTATTGAGAATATAGTGGCAGATTCTTTGGCTCAAGGTTTCTCAGAGAAGGGAAGTCATAGGCTGGAAAGGGGTTTTCAATATGAATGTTTTTGGCTAGATTAATTGGTTGTATGGGTTGAATTTTTATCATATAGTTTCTATAAAAATATTTCATTTTCATCTTTGTAATGTTTTCATCATAGCTTTTTACCACTTAAATATCTTTAGTCAATTTCCTATTAAGGTGAAGCAATGCATTTTCCTCTATTTAAATTTTGCATATTCCATTTCAAGAAAAGAAAACGTTATCGTTAAAGCTACAATTCTATAAATTGATATTAAAGCATCTCTCTTATTTCATACCCGAGAAGAAAAATAAATAATAATTTAATTTTCTCTTTGAACCACTATGAATAGAATCTCAAAAATTTGTTGCTGCGGATCTGACAATGATGCAATAGTACCGAGTCGGCGTCCGAACATGCTAGTACCAGAATATACTTCAGGTCAATTATACCAGCATTTGAGTTCTTATCGCTTGGTGGGCATCAAGCATGGAAATGGTTACCTCGTCTCAAATGCCCACTTCTTACCTAATGGTAAATTACATGACATTGTGATAAGCTTTGATGGAGTGGAAAGAACAAAGATGATGGTGGCAATAGATAAGAATATTGTCTCAGAGTTGGATATTAAGGATAAACTTCAAGGGAGGACTGAGTTATACTTGAATGATCCTCAATATTTGAGAGATGAGATAGTGGTAGACTTTAAGTGGAAACTCTCTCCTGAACCAAAAAGCTTTGGATTCTATACAAAGGCTTCATCACTTAAAATGGCTATCGGTAGTAGTAGTTACAATATTGGTGACAATGGCGAGCCTAGTTATACTGAACAGGAATTTGAGGGCGAGCGGTATGTTTGTCGGCTTCACGTTTATCCAGTCGAGTAGCTTTTTATTTTATTTTTTTTTTGTAATGAATATGAATTATATGATATGAACTTCAGTAATGTTTTGATTGAATTATAAGATGAATAGTTATAATTGAAGGATCCTTGATCATATACACACACCAATCAAATTTAACAAAAAATAAGCTTTAATGTGTACTATTTATCAAATATCCTTAAATTTTAGTCATTTATCTTAAATTTTCACAATAAAGTTATGAAAGTTCGTTGGGGATGTTAAGCCCTTAAGAACTAGCCCAAGGCTAACCAAGAGAGAGGTGAATTGGTATTTAAAAAAAAATTCTTTGGTAAAGCACAACAATCATAAACCAAAATCACCACATAAATCAAAGTGCAAAAATAAATAAATGCGGAAGCAAAATAAAGAAATATCACATCGAATTTATAGTGGTTCGGTCAATCCTTAACCTACGTCCACTCCTCGGAGGCACCCTCCGAGAATTGTACTAACTAAGTGTCTCTCCTTTAGCTCCCACAACTAGGTGGAGAAGCCTTTACAATAGACTCCTTTTCACCAACCTCGGTGTGGCAGAGAACCGACTCCTTTTGCTTAAGTAGACCTCCCAAGGATGAAGGACGAAGAACGAAGACGATGACTTGGAACCTTGCTTGGAGCAACCTTTGTGAACCCTCTCAAAAACTCTCCCTCATAAGTTCCTCTCTCTCTCTCTCTCTCTCTCTCTCTCTCTCTCTCTCTCTCTCTCTCTCTCTCTCTCTCTCTCTCTCTCTCTCTCTCTCTCTCTCGCTCTCTCGCTCTCCCAAGGCTCTCTCAGGTCAAGACAATAACACTCAAGGTATTAAGCATGAGAAAATTTGGGTCTTTTAAATACAATTTTAAGAACCGACATTATCGTCCAGGATGATAGGAATATCATCTTGGCCGATCAGTACACAGTAAGCTCAATCAGCCGAGGCGATTTGGTTGGTTAAATCATCCAGGCCGATACAATATTAGTTCAAATCCGAGTACAATCGTCCTGAACATCGCCCTGAATAGAGTCTGGCAGATGTCAATCTTCTAGGACATCGTCCAGGCCGATTCTGTGATCGGCCCGGCCGATGTGATCGTATAAATCAGCCTTAATTGCTTTCCATAATTGCCAGATTAATTTAAGCATAATTGTGATGCATCGTCCAGGCCGAAGGCCGATGTTGAGTTCGTCCTGGCCAATATTTTAAAATAAAGATTACCTAAATTGATCATAACGGCTGATTCTTTCTGATTTAAGCCTATCATCCTGGCCGTTACAAGGATCGTCCAGGACAATTTGCTTGATGATGGCTGCTTAACTAGGATGCCCTAATTAGGGTTTATATTTTTAGTTGGATTGTCCTGGCCGATTTGAATATCGTCCAGGCCGATGTATTCAAAATAGAAAAACTCAGAAAATCCCTCAAGTGTGTGTGTGTGCGCAAGGCTACTTAGCATTAGGAACCACTTTTATAATTGACTCAAACAAGGAAAAAATACAGACTTGACTCAACCTAAATCTACCCGATCTTGAGCTGACTTGAGTTGCATTAGATCTTGTGGTCCTGAAAAATTAGTAAGCTAGGCAGTCGTAGAAAAACATGAATGTTTGTTATCATCAAAAGTCTAATCCATAATCTCATATTCGCAACAAGTTATATAATTTTTTTGTTAGGTTAAATGAGAACTTGTGGTGTTTTAGTTATGTGAGTTCAAAGTATTAAGTGCTTCATTAGTTTCTTATGATAATATATAAAAAGTTTTTATTAACTTTTGGATCTAATGATTTATTTGCTCTAAATGATCTTTGGTTTTTTTTTTTTTTTTGTATGGGGACTATATATTTTTAATATTAATATTTTCTTAATTATACTAATTTATTATAAGGTTATTCCAAAGTAATTTTAAGCTATTATGGGTTTTTTTTTTCTTTTGCATAGTTTTTTTATTTCTTTGTTTTTCAGACAACAACAATCATTTCATCTAGTTATTATATTTTTGTAGCTTTCTTATTACTTTTCAAATAATTTTGTGATGGATAGTTGCTTTTTAAAATCAGAAAAATTAAGTTACTTTTTACAGGATAACATCACAAATAACTTTGTAAAATACTGTAGCTGTGTCAAATAGACACTAAATCCTAAAAGTTGGTTTTAAAGAGAATTTGCTATATAAATATTTTCATAAGAAACATAATTTTAGTCATGCACATTTGTTTCGAACTATGAATATAATATTTTTTTAATGGCTCCTAAAACATTTTTGTGATTTGGCTACAATTGCTTGGCTATGCTTACCCACTTTCATTTATGTGGATTTTTTCTTTCTATTTGTCAAAGGAAAATATTTTTATTCAAAATATTTGAGAATAAAAAATATTAATTTTTATATAAAAATTGACATAACCTTAAGGTTAGAATCTTAATTTCATAAGTTTCATCATACAATTCAGCTTATTTATTTATTATTTTATCTTTTTTTTGTTTCTTGACGAGAGGGGTGTAATAGTGTGCCACTTTTTTTAGATTTTTTGCTTGATAATGTTGAGAAAATAAAACTTTTTATCTATTCAAAATTTTTTTTTGACATCTATAAATAATGCTTTAGTTCAATTAAAGCTTCAATATGATGTTTTACATAATATTTAGTAATTTGATTAATTTCTAAAAATATGAATTTTTTCTTAGTGGGATTTTTTGTTGCATACCGTTAAGACATTTGACTGTTGACATGCATGTTGCTTTTTTGTCGTACATTGCGTTCAGTTGCTATATTTGATTACTTGTTGGGCTCATAAGCTTATTGTATATGATTAAATATATTCAAGTTATGGCTAAGGATTATGAATGAGAAATTGATCATGATCTTTCAGGTTCAAGTTTTTGATATTTTAGATATTCTTTTGTACTTATGACAGAGTAATTATAATATGATTGTATATATTTTTTGTAGTATCTAAGATTTTTGAGAAATGAATACATATGTATTTATTAATATTTTGATAGATAGTTTTATTTTCACTGGTATTTATATTGATAAAAAAATAGATAGTTCTTTTTATTGTTTATAAAAAGATAAAAGAGTAATTCTTTCAAATTAAATTCCATTGTTGGGGGGGGGGAGGGATTTAAGATTATGACATAGCTCATTCATTCACTATGTTGAAATAACTACATAGTTAATTATAAAAAAAACTCTATACAAGAATATAGATGGTAAAGATCATGAGCTACAACAAAACTTGCAACATTCAAAATAATACCCAAAAGGAAAAAAGCTAAAAGAGAAATAAGATTAAAGGGTAATGAAATTTGGGTTGTCAGTTGCCAAATAGACTTTCCCTGAGCTCACAACCACAATCCATTGTGGGATGAATTAACTTAGGATATATGAGGAAGAGATTGAGGCCCTTGCAACTCCTTTTGAGTCTACATTGATTGAAAAATTAACTATTTGCAAGCCTAAATTAGATTTTATTCAAAACTTTTGTTTTAATCTTAAGCTTCGTGGTGAGATCTCGGTGACTGTTCTTGACCCCCAACATGTTTTGATTAAGCTAGCTAATGATCGGGATTACATTCGTGCCTTTGCCTATAGATCCTATTATGTTAACATTTGTTATATGAAGTTGATTAAATGGTCTTCATTTTTTTACATTTCCATTCTATCCCATGTCATCCAAATTTGGGTTTCTTTCCCCGATCTAAGGCCTCACCTTTTTTCTTAAAGTATTTTGTATGGTTTGTGCTCATTATTTGGTCACTTGCTTAAAACTAAAACTGAGATGACAAACGGTGCTAGACCCCTGTTGCACAGGTTCTTGTGGAACTGGACATTTCAAAATAATTCCCTAATCATATTTGGCTTGGACCAAGGAAATTTGGTTTTGTTCAGAAAGAAGTGATTAAGGATTTTCCACCATTATATACGTATTGTAAAACTCTTGGTAACAATAAAAAAGAATGTTATCTTCTTCATCCTCATTTGAGAAAAATAATGTTCGCTAAAGCAAAAAAATTGGTGAATGAGACAGGAAAATATATCTCTTTCTCCACCATTTAAAGTCAAGGTTATTATTAATGCTCCTCTTGTAGAGAAGAATAATGCCCCACCATCTGAAATCAATATTGTTATTACTGCTCCTCTTATTGAAGAAAATAGTGTGCCAAAAGAAGTTGTAAAAACTAATCATTCTATATATGTTTATAGTAATTAACCCAATGGAAGTATGATTATAATCAACCCTTTCTTGGATACTGATGCTAAAACTAATATGAATAAGAATATTATGCCTCCTCAAATTACAAATTCATTTGGCTATGATATACCCACATGTAGTGTGGATGTTTTAAATTTGGTGCCAATTATTACTATCCCTAAGCCTCATCCATCTATCCTTTTTTTTTTTTTTTTTTTTTTTTGAAAAAACCCACAAAAGGGGTCTACATCCATCTATCCTTGACCCTATTGGTAATTCAGATGGGATTTCTCCCTCTAGTGAGACAAATTCGAATTGGGAAGAGGAGAAAATTAACTCCTGAGGAATTTCAATTCAATAATTTCATTAATGATTTATATTCCAATATTTTACATGGATCCCTTGACGATGTCAAATTGGTTACTAATAAAAAAAAAACAAAAAGAAAAATTTTAATGGTCCTTCTTTTGCTTTAAGAATTACTAAATCTAATGTTTCTAGCATGACTGATGTTTATGATTAGTTCTACTATTTAGAATATTAGAGGCATAGGTAAATTAGATACTCGTTCCCGCTTCCATAATTTATTTAGAATTCACAATATTTCTTTTTAAGTAGTTCTTTAGCACATGGTTGAATGATCTAAGTTTTTATTAATTATGTCAAAAATAATTGGGTTTTGATTCTTCTTATGCTAACATTTCAGGAAAAATCAGATATTTTTTTAATGATTCTATGAAGTTATTTGTTATGAGAGATTTTGACCATGTTTTGCACTGTAAGTTTTCCATTTATAATTTTTATGAGTTCCTTTGCATGTGTATGCTAAATATTCTAAATTAGGGAGATAAAACTTGTGGCAGAAGTTATAGGATTTTGGCAATAATTATAATGGCCCTTTGTTTGTTGGTAGTGCCTTTAACATCACATCTATTTTTTTTCTAAAAAGTTAGGTGTTATCCCACCTAATTTGGTTGAGATCGACGATTCTAATAATATTATTTTTGAATGTTGTCTTTCTGATATTAATTTTATTGGTTCTTATTTTACTCGGTCTAATGGAAATGTTTGGGAAAGATTAGATAGAATCATGTTGTATTATAACTGGTTAGTCTTGTTCTCTAATACTTTTGTGGAACATCTCAGTAGAACTGCTTCAGACCACGTTCCTCTTCTTGCCCAAAATTAATTTGCTTAAATGTAATAGTTTCAATTCATTACTTTTTAGAATATGTGGCTCCAATCTCCATGCTTCTGTAATGTTGCTAGGAGTAATTGGATGACTCCTTTATTTGTTTGGATTACCCTAATGCTCTTGTTTATTTTACTTTAAAATTGAAGCATGTTGAATAAATTCTTAGATGGCAGAATAAACATATATTTGGTAATGTCTTTGCTAACATCTTAAAACCCGAGGAGTAGGTTATTCGACTTGTTTTTATCTCTAAAAATTGTGAGGTGAATAGGGAAGCTTTGATTGATGCTAAAATAATTTTTATGGTCTTCAAAATAAAGATGAGGCTTTTTGGAAATAAAAAGCTACTTTTAAACCTCTCTTTAAGGGTGAAAGGAATATCGATTATTTTCATGCTCTTGTAAATAAAAAAAATCTAAATCCTATATCAATAAAATCAAATTAGATTCTAATGTTTGGGCTAAAGATCAGGTTGTTATTTGTGCTTTGGCAATCTCTCATTTTAAAGTTATACTAAGTGAATCTAAGGTTGCTATGAATATCTCTAATCCTCATTTTATTCCTGCAATTATTACTAATGAAGACAATTTTAACTTCTCTAAAGCTCCCAATAATTAAGTTGGAAATTCATAACAGTTATATGGCTCTGAATAAGGGCTATGTAGTGGTTCTTGATGGTTTTACTACGCATTTCTACAAAAAATATTGGCCTATTATTAAAGAGGATTTATGTAAAACAATTTTTCGATTTTTAATGGATATGATATTCCTAAGTTTTTAACCAATACATCGTTAGCTCTCATTCCTAAATGTGATAATCCGATTATTTGGAACGATTTTTGACCTATTATTCTTTACATCACTTTTAATAAAATTATTTCTAAGCTTTTGGCTTCTAGAATGTCTTTTTATTCTTCTTAGAATTATTTCTTAGAATCAGACCGATTTTGTTAAAGGAAGTTACACTTTTTAGCTACTAATGTTTTGCCTAAAGCTCCCCATTTCTATAATATATTACTTGCCTATTTTTTATCAAGATAGCCTGAGAACTTCTACAAATATATTCATCCCGTGTTATGCAGTTATAAAAGCTCTGATTATATGGTTTGGAAAATCTTTGCCACAATAAATGGGAGGCTGAGCAATTTATTTAATGGGGTTTGCGTAAATGTGATGTCATTTTCTGGTAAGATAATTGATTGGGGTCTTTCTCTATAGATAGTTTTTTATATATGCATTCTCTTGATAATATGAAGGTTAATAGCTTTATTGTTAATGGTACTTGGAGTGTCAATTAACTTTTTGAGGTCATTCCTACTAATTTAATTAATAATATTTTGACTATTCCTTTACAATTATAGTGCAAGGATAAATTTTTTTTTAATCTGTCTTCCTATGAAAAATTTCATTTGAAGATGTTTGGAATACTATTAGATTTTAATATGAGACATCCCATATTTATTCTGCTATCTAGCATAACAATATTCCTTTATCTTATTCCATTCTTGTGTGGAAGGTGGCTTAAAGGGTTTCTTTCTGTTGATGATTTGCTTCAAAAAAGAGGTTTTAGTTTTCCTTCCAAATGTCAATGTTGTTCTAATGTGGAAAATGTCAATCATGTTTTTGTGAATGGGGATATTGCTCAAAAAGTTTGGAATTATTTTTTAGTCCTAGCAAATAAGGGTAATTTTAATATTTATAATGATGGTTTATCTATGTTAAAGTATTGGATGACTAACTCTAAATGACACATCTAAAATTTAATACCCATTCTTATTTTGTGGTATCTTTGGAGAGCTAGAAATGATTTCAAACATAATGACTTTAAGATGGATGTTAATCAAATTATTTCCAATGTTAAAAAATAAAATTTTGTAATTTTATTCTGCCAATCTTATTACTACTAAGAACTTTTACAAATGTATTGACATGGCTATAGATTTGGGTATTCCTACCGATTGTGTGTGGTTTGATTGTATTGAGAAGGTTATTAGATGGATTAAACCTAACCCTCCGCAGGTTAAACTTAACTCTGATGGGTCTTTTCGGCCCGATGATGAGGGTGCTGGTGGCATTATTCGAGATCATTTGGGTTGTGTGTTAGTTGTTTTTGTTGGTCCTTTAAATTTATGTAATGTTATTGCTGCCAACCTTATGAATTTTTCTATGGGATGTATATTTGTATTACATTGGGTTTTGAGTATGTGTGGATTGAGGTGGATGCTATGCTTTTAATTCAGATCAATGATAATGTAGTGTTTGATAATCCTTAAAACTTTTATTTGATTAGGAAAATTAAGCAATCCATCTCTATTATTAATTATTTTATTTCTCACATTTATCATGAATAAAATTCGTGTGATGACTGGTTGGCAAATTTTGGTTGACAACTTAATGGTTTTTAGGAGTTGAATATTAGGAATTTACCTACTATGGTGAAATGTATTATTAACATGGACAAGGCTGGTTTGCCATATGTCTGTAATGTTTGAGGTTTCTGTTATTCTTGTTAATTTCTCTCTGGATCTTCGTTTCATTGGCTTGGTCTCCTTCTTTGTGTGGGTGTGCTGGTTCCAGATTTTAGTATTTGTGTCTGTGTTGTGGGTTGCCTATTCATTTTTTAGCTCCTTTTTGCGAGTGATGGTCCAGGCTATCTGGTGCTCTAGGTTTTATGGTTGAGTTACTGTGAGGTTGGGTTTGTGTGGTTGTGGTTAATTTTCCGATTATCTAGTTTGGCCTTTTCCTTTTGGCCGGTTAAGTTGGCTATTATTACTTGGTTTTGCGAGTATGGGTTGTGCTAGTGGAATTTCTATTTCTATTCGGTCATTTGGTATCTGTTTCTGGGTTGTATTTCCTACTGGGTGTTTCTTATAATGAATTGTTGGTTTATTTTCTATGTGCTTCTGCTCATTGTACTGGCGGTATTGAGAGTGTTGGTTCCTGGCTTTATGTGGTTTTTGTCTGTGGGGCGAGCTGTTTCCTCGTCTTTTTTGCGGGTGATGGTCCAGGCTAATTGGTGCTCTGTTTTCTCTATTTGGGTTGTTCTGAGGTTGGGTTTGTGCAGGTTGTGGTTTTTATTCTAATTATTTCGGTGGCATCTTATCCTGGATTGGCCTACTCATCTTGGGTGTATTGAGCTGGATTTTAGTAATTGGTTGTGTGTTTGTGGTTTAATGGAAATCATTTTCTTTGATTTCCATGCTACTTATTCCCGTTTAGGTTGGATACTGGTTTATCTATTGAAATTTTTTTTTCTTTTAGAAGGTGCACAATTTCTTCTCCTACAGCAATTGTGACATCTATCATAATACCTTACAATTATTCAAATTATCTTTTTTCTCTAACCTATGTTGTAGGAAGTTGTTCTTTTGTGCAGTTTGGTTGATTGGAGCTTTTGGTTGTTTGCTCGACATTTTTTGCAGAAAGCTGGTGCTGAATGTGATTTCTTGTAGCTTTTTTTTTTTGGGTGCTGTCCTTAGAATGTTCATATGCTTTTGTGTATTTTGGTACAGTAGGGGACTTTCAACTCGTAAGTTTTTCTTTTTAATTTTGTTTGTAGTTCCTCAGAGCATTAGCGAGCTGAAGGTCCCCTTAAGGGCCTTGTACTTTTGGTTTGATATTAACACGTAGGCTTCGCCGTGAGTTTTCCCAAAAGAAAAAAAAATCATCAATCATTCCTAGCCACTTATCATGACTCACTCGTAAGCTCACCCAGACTGCCACCATGTTAGCTTGCAAAGAGTTCACCCATTGACGTCATAATCATCTAGCCCATGAAGAGACGACACGTATTTAGATTAGTGTGTAGCTTTGTTCGAATATTCTTTGTAACTTATAACTTTATGCTTTATTTATGTACAACCTTTCATATAGCATTCAGAGTCTTATAAATAAGAGGCGATGAGGAGTAATACATTGACCCAAATTTTTCTCTGATAATCGATGCTTTGTCAATTTGAGATCTACAATTTTTTCTCTACTCTCTCTACTCACTTCGCACTCTCCTTTCTTATATACATGTTCTAGCTCACAAGTTAGACCTACTAGTAAAGTTTGTTATCATCCACGTACAAATTCGAATTCAACAATTAGTTAAATTGATTGGATGTAATATACAAATGAGGTTAAAAATATAAATTGATTATTTTGTTAAAAATTTTAAAATATAAGAGATTTTTTTAAAATATTATAAAGAAATAAAATTTTATATTATAATATTTATAACCATAAAAATTGTGAATTTGTTATTATGCTGTGTTTCAACAGAATTGATAAATTGCTGATATATTGTGGCCTTCTAAAAATTACCTTTAAGCACTCAATATTTAAAGAAAATTAGAATGATTAGGGGTTTTTATCATCTTCAAATTAATAAATTACACTAATATTTTTAAAATTTACATTTCTCACTTCATCATTTAAAAAATATATTATTTCATAAAAAAGATTAAAACTGAAAGCTCCGAGACCATGTCATTCTACAATCCACCCGCATCAAATCTCGTGCAAGTCCTATTGTTATGATTGCAACACGTGGCCCACATTAATCGAATTATGCTGGACGGATTTATCAATAAAATTTACTTTAAAAGAAGCTCATCAATATATTTATTATTAATAAATATTAGTGCTTATTTAGTTCTAAAGGATTTTGTTTTTCCTTCTAAAAAATTTATGGAGAATATAGTGGCTGAATTTTTATCATATAATTTTCTATAGAAATATTTCTTTTTCATATTTGTACTGTTTCCATTCATAGCTTCTTACCACTTAAATATATTTAGTTAATTTCCTCTAAAGGTGAAGCAATGCATTTTCCTCTATTCAAATTTTGCATATACCATTTCAAGAAAAGAAAACACTATCCTTAAACATGCTACAACTCTATAAATTGATATCTAAGAACCTCTCTTATATCATATACGAGAAGAAATAAGCATAAAAATTTAATTCTCTCTTTGAATCACAACCACGACGTTCGAAACCAGCTGGTACTAGAACGTACTTTGGTGAAGATATGCAACATTTGAGGATTTATGCATTGAGGGGAGAGAAGTACGGAAATGGCTATCTCATTTCGGATGCCCACTTTCTACCTAATGGTAACTTACATGACATTTTTATAAGCTTTGATGGAGAGGAAAGAGAAAAGATGATGGTAGCAATAGATAATAAAATTGTCTCCAAGTTGGATATTAAGGATAAACTTGAAGGGGCTGCTGAGTTTTACCTGAATTATGATGATGGGAAATACTTGGGAGATGAGTTGGTAGTAGACTTTACGTGGAATCTTTCTTATAAAACAAAGATATTTAGATTCTTTACAAAGCCTTCCTCACATAAAAAGGCTACTAGAAATAGTAGTTACAATAATATTGATAATGGCCAACCTAATTTTAATGAAGAAGAATTCAGGCGCAAGTGGTATGCTTGTCGGCTTCACGTTTATGCAGCGGAGTAGCCTTTTATCTTATAAGTTTATTTTGAAATAAATATGAATTATATGATAAGAGCTTATGGAATTATAAGATTGAATTGTATGATAAATGATTATAATTAAAGGATCCTTGATCATTGGCGTACACCAATCTATTTTAATCATTTGTCTTACACTTTCAAGTCAAGTTATATCATTTTCAGTGTTTCTTTAGGTGCAATGATTGTAATATTCTCTGATGATAATATATAAAAAGGTTAATTAATCTGTGTCTCTAATGATTAATTGGCTTTATGATCTTTTCTATCTTTTTTTTATGTGTCACAGAAAAATATTTTTGCGCAATACATTTGAGAATAATTAAAAAAGATTAGGAAGTTAATTTTTATATAAAAAATACATAACAATAAGTTTAGAAAGTTCATTTCAATTGTTCAATAATACAATTCAGCTTAATTTTTTTTATTTTTTGGGGTGGGGGGAAGGGGGAAGCAGAGCCCATTCACTCAATATGTTTAGAGCGTTAACTGAGGGCAGAGCCCGTTCATTTAATATGTTGAAATAATCACAAAGTTATAAAAAGCAATCAAAAAAGATAACTCAACAAATCGAATATAAAAGAGAAAGATCATAAGGTACAACAAAACTTTGCAATGCTCTAAACAAACCCCAAAAGAAAAAAAAAACTAACGAAGAAGTAAAGATTAAAGGGAAAAACTAGACTCACAATGTGCCCAAATAGATTCTCGAAACAAGCCATAAGATACAAAAATGACAACCCATGACCCTCTTAGGCTTCATTTGGGACGGTTTTTTTATTGCTTCTTAAAGCAGTTTTTAAATATAAAAATTAAATTTTTTGTGATAAAAAAGAGCTTTAAGAAGCAATAATAAAGCCTTCCCAAACAAAACCTTAGTTGTCAAATAGGAACAATTATTACGTCCTCCGACCGGACGTAGAGGAACGTCCGGTCGGAGGCCAAATCGCGCCAAAAAATGAGAAATACCGAGCAAATATCGAGCAATACCAAACAATAACGAGGAATACCATCACGTGAAGACCCAATACCGAGTTATACAGAGCTATACCGAGCAATACCGAGTTGGGTATTGGTCTTCACAGAGCGGTATTCCTCGTTATTATCAAATAATACATAGCAATACTGAGCAAATACCGAGTTTTTTGGCGGGATTTTGTCTCCGACCGGACGTTCCTCTACGCCCTTACACCGGACCTAATAAAAGTTCACTAAATAGACCATCCATAGGAAAGCTTAAAGAACCGCATGATGCATCTTAGTTTGCCATACGACCTTCCAAAGCAAAATATATAACGAAAGCAAAATGCTCTGAAGCATGAAAATAGACATGAGCCGTATCCAAACATGAAAGAGTCACAACGGCAGTTAACTAAGCTCGCAAAACAAACAAATTTCAATTGATTAGTCCGAGTTAGAGTATTTTGGCATTCGATATAGTTTCCAAATCTCCTATCATTTCTTTCTCCATAAGAAAAAAAACCCCACAACTGATCATATTTTTATAATAATTATTAATTTAGAAACTTCCTTATGTTAGTCTTTAACCTTTTTATTGATGTAAAATAATTTAGTTTGTAAAAATCCTAAAAATTATTTTCAAGGTCATGTAATTGAATCATGGCCACATTAAAATTATCTTTCTACACTCAACATTCAAAAAAAAAAAAAAAAAGAGTGGCAGTATTGAGTACTTCTTTAGTAGTGACGATTGCTATAATTCCTTTTGATAATATATTAAATAAAATATTAACTAATTTGAGAATATGATTATGAACTTAATTATTATTTTATAATAATTTTTTAATTATTTATTATTTTAAAACCTAATATTTTTATTTTTAAATATTTTCATATAGGCAAATAATTCTATATTATTTTAAATATTTCCTTAAAAAAAATCTTAAAATTTTAGAGTATACTCCTAAATGCCTTCACAGGTGTTTCACAGGGTAACAACCAAAGCATAACTAGGATACTTACCCTCAAGAGAGGTTCCTTTGGAGCACTTGTTTGGAACTATCAAAGGAACTCACCCGGGGAGTTTAGTTGGCTCTACTCGCTCGAGCCTAGTAAGGAGTTCACCTTGCACGGGGTGAATAAGAGATACTTTTGTCAAACCAACATTCAATGTTACATCTCACACTATATCTCCCCTAGAGCATTAAAATTCGCATTGCTCAACTAAGGAAGACACCGATTAAAAGAACTCCTTACACTATTCAGTTAATATTGTGTCACAATCCAATCCGAGAAGACCCACAAACAAGGCAAGTCCTACAAAGTTAGCTTACAACAAGCAAACCACAAAGCTACTAATAACATTCATAATACTAAAAAATAAACACATCTATAAGACTCTTATTTCATACAAAAAAGTATATATAATTATTAAATTACAGTACATAGTTATAGATAGGAATACACAACTGAGTAGGATAATAACTAGCGATGATTGTATAGAAATGATAAGAAAGAAATACCTATTTCACAGATTAGATCCTGAAATTGTTATTCAACTGGCCTTTTATTCCTTTCTCAGACCTAAAAAAATAGAAGAAAAACCATTTGTGAACTAGCACAGCTTAGCAGTCCATATTTATACATCTAAATTTTCAAACAATTTAGTTATTAGGCATGTAACTGAATAATACAAGCAATGTAATAATTCAATATGAAAGGCAAAAAAAAAGTTGTGGTATCAAAACTTTAAAGTACTAAAAAAATACAAAAGCGCTTCATACATCACAACGAGCTATCATATTGAATTTAGAGAATTTTGAACCTTATACCTCCCAACAAATAGAAATAAAAGAACTCTAACCCATATGCCTCCTAATAGACATAATTAAAAGAATTCTGACACTTATGCCTCCTAATATATATAATTTAAAGAATTATGTTATATCTCCCAACATGTAAAGTATGCCCTAGGGACAAGAATGTGCATTTTGCACCATAACAAAACTTCATATACCCGCAACAGATCTTCTCAAGATCAAACATTCAATAATATAATATATAATTCAATGCATTATAGTATAAAATGCATAAGTAACTCATTTCAGAATTTTCCCAAAATTACTTGATGATGAGAAGCAAAAAAGCTAATGAGAAAAAATTAACAAATTCAAAATATAACCAAATTATCGGAGATTCTCTAGAACATTATTTTTAAGACATAATTGTACTTCAAAAGTTTTATTTAGAGTTAAGATTACTTTTTATTCAATTAAAATAGTATAATTCTAACAAATTTTAGTGTAAATTTTTTAAAAAATAGCTAAATGTCTAGAATTATTATCTCAATAACATACATAATGTTATGTTGTGAACGTTTAACGGTTCACAATTTATCTTATATTTTCAATAAAAAAATATAATTCAAATCTTTTTATTTTTTTTTGTAATTCTCATATTTTTAAAAATTGAGACAGAAATAATGCAACTTACATTAATCCAAACAACTTTCATAATTAGGTCGTCATTAGAAAATAGACCAAAGTTGTCTAAATATTGCTCTCTCTCTCTCTCTCTCTCTCTCTCTCTCTCTCTCTCTCTCTCTCTCTCTCTAACTGGGAGGATGACCCAAATGTAAATAATAAAAATGAATAGTATGTTTTAATATTTTATTATAAAAATTCAACCTAGCACTACACCATTGCTTGTCGCCCACCACAGTGCCACCTCTGGTAGCTCACAACACCATCATGTTGACCCCAGTGTCGCTGTATTGAATTACTTTCAAATTTTCATAAGAGAACTTCCATCGGAGCACTGCTAACCCTAGTGCCACGACGACCCCAGGAAAAAAATCTCAAATTCTTAGAACATGAAATCATACACCTGGGACCCACTTTAAAACTCATACAAACTTTCACATGCATGCAAAACACCCTCAAACACATGCTAAATAGTTCAAATGTAGAAATTTAATAAATTTCCTTGAATCTTTTTGGGTCAAAATAGGCTAAACTGGATATTAACTTTATAAGTGATTTAACTCTCGCTCTTCGGAAAATGTCATGCTCAATATTTCAAAACTTAGACTATCAGAATAGACTATGATACAATTGATTCATTTTAGATTTCTCCTCCTAAGTGGCCTCTTTTTCAGTTTCATTCTTCTACTGAGTTTTAACCACTGTCACATATTTGTTTCTTAATCTTCTAATATAATAGGCAAGAACATTTTTCAGTTCTTCCCTATAGCTCAGGTTGGGATGTAACTTGATATCTTTTGCATAGATTCTATTTTTAGTACCAAATAACCATTTTCTTAGAAAAACTATGTGGAACACATTATGGATTTCAAATATTTAATACATAGGAAGATTTCTCTGTTCTTTCAATAAGTTTAAAGGGTTCAACATACATTGGACTCAACTTCCTTCTTTACTAAATATGTGGATATCTTTCATCATCTTAATTTTCACATATACAAAGTCTCATGTCTAAAATTTCATAACTCGATGCTTAGCATAAAAGTATTGTTTCTTTTTATCATGTAGATATTTTAATCTATCTTTAATCAAATGGATCTTTTCAGCAGTGTCATAAATCAAAGCTGACCGTGCCAAATGCCTTTCACCCACCTCTATTAATGATAGAGGCGTCCTCCATTTCCTATAACATAGAGCTTTGTAATGGGCCATATATTTACTTGACTAAAAGCTATTATTGTAATAAAATTCTATCAGAGGAATGTGATCATTTTAACCACCATTTATACCCAGAACATGTAATCTCAAAAAATACTTTAGTACCTAGGTAACTCACCTACACTGTCTTTCAATCAGCGAATGAAATGCCATATTGAAATATAATTTTATTTTCATAACTTATTGAATTTGCTTCTATAATCTAGAAGTGAATATGTAATCTCTATCAGAAATAATCACTTTTGATATCACATATAATCTAATAATCTAACGCACATATACATGTATCAATATGTTTGTTAAATCATATTGTTAGTTTAGAATGAAATGAGCAGACTTTGTCAGACGATCCATTACAACCCAATAACATCAAATCCCTATCTTCACCTAGGAAAACTCATAACAAAATCCAATGTTAGATCATATTTCCACCATAGAACAGGCCATGATTCTAGAAAACCTTCCAATTGCTGATGTTTTGCGCTCACCAACTAACACGCTTCACATTTAGAAATAAAATCTATCATAACTTTCTTTAATCCAGGCCACCATAACTTACCTTTCTTGCAATTGTACAATTTAATGCTCCATGGATGAATAATATATCCTAAATAATGGGTTTCATGTAGAATAACTAACCTCATATCTATAGAATTAAGAACCCATAAGTCGTTCCCTATTGGCTTGACCATGTTGAAAAAGCCTTTCAACACTCCAAAAAACCTTCTCTTTTTCAAAAATAGCTTATGCAAAAAGAACAAAGTCATCAGCAAAAAATTCTATTAGAAAGAGCCAGGTCTACTCTTGTAGAAGATAATACGAGAATCACAAACTCGCAGTCCATATTTCTTAACAGACTTAATCTAATCAATTAACTTCAAATATTATGTGTCTGACTTATGAGAGTCTTGAATCCTTTCTTGTAGGGATGGTTGAATGATTATTTGAGTTAGAATTTTAAAATCATGATTAAGGTGAAAAATCACCTTAAATAGAAGCCTTTTTATATATTGTATCGGAGATTCATCAGAAGTAAAGTTAATACATCAAAACCTAGATGATTTTTTACTCAAATCATTTGCTACCATATTAGCATTACAAGGCTGATACTGAATATTCATATCATAATATTTAATGACCTCAAGCCATCTTCTTTTTCTCAAATCTAGATTCTTCAGAGTAAAGATATATAGTAGGTGCAATCTCTCTTGTAGTACAAAGCACTTCAAATTTTATACAAAACTTTCATCACATAAAATGGCTACCGGTAGTACTAGTTACAATAATGGTGACAATGGTGAGCTTTGTTTTAATGAAGAGGAATTCGAGCTTGAGTATGCTTGTCGGCTATATGTTTATGTAACCGAGTAGCCTTTTATTTTATAAGTTTATTTTGTAATCAATAAAATTTTATGATTGAATTGTAAGATAAATGATTATCATTGAAGGATTCTTTATCATAGGCATAAACCAATCTAATTTTATTATAAAACAAAAAATAAGTATTAATGTGTACTATTTATCAAATATCAATTAATCATTTGTCTTACATTTTCACATAAAATTATATCATTTTTTGTTAGATTAAGTGAGAATTTGTGACGTTTTAGTTATTTGAGCTTCTAATTAATTGCTCCTTTAGTTGCAATTATTATAACAGTTCCTTATGATAATATATAAAAAAAATATTAATTAATTTGTGGATCTGACGATTAATTGGCTTTATGATCTTGATGTACTTTTTAGTATGGGGATTGTATATTCTTAATTGAGCTAATTTAGTAGAATGTCGTTGTTGCAATCAAATTTTAAGTTAATAATGTTCAGGAGCGGAACCAGTCATAATTTTCGGGGTGTGTGTGTGTGTGTGTGGGGGGGGGGGGGGGGGGGGGGGGGGGGGGGGGGGGATTATAATAACTGTTCACATATATGTCTGGGGTCCAAGGGGGCAGTGCCCCCTTGCGGGGTTCGATCTGCCCGGTCAGGTCGCGGGGTCAAGGAGCTCCGAAATAAATTTTTATTTACTATTTCTCTTTGTATTTGTTTCATCATTCCCTAACAATAACACATCTACACAATGTAGTTAATTATATTGGGGCAATTTTCTAAAGACCATAGTATTTTAATAATTTTAGGGGGGGGGGGGAGCAATTGCCTAAAACCCCTTGTACTAAAAACTAAAAATTACCTAAATAATAGTATAATAAGAAAAAATATATATGTCGGGAGTCCAAGGGGGTAGTGCCCCCTTGTGGGGTTCGCCCGGTCAGGTCGCGGGGTCAAGGAGCTGCACCTCTGAAATAAATTTTTATTTACTATTTCTCTTTGTATTTGTTTCATCATTCCCTAACAATAACACATCTACACAATGTATTTAATTATATTGGGGCAATTTTCTAAAGACCATAGTATTTTAACAATTTTAGGGGGGGGGGGGGGGAGCAATTGCTTAAAACCCCTTGTACTAAAAACTAAAAATTACCTAAATAATAGTATAATAAGAAAAAAAATTCACGGGGGGCAATTGCCCCCCAGGCCACAAAGGGGTTCCGACCCTGATAATGGTTTCATTGGGTTAATTTTATCGTTGCTTTGCGTTTTAGACAACAACCATAATTTCGTTTGACTACTATTTTTTTATGCTATCTTATTATTTTCTAAAATTTATGTAATCAAAAGCTGTTTTTTTTACCATCACAATAGGAATGTTTCATTTCTCTATGTCAAGTTCACAAATAACTTAATAAAAAACTAGATCAACTCAAATAAACCCTAAATCTACAAAGGTGATTTTATAGAGCATAGCTGTGAAAAAAGTTTCATTAAAAACATAATATTAATCAAGTACATTAGTTTTTATGCTGAATATTAACATGTCTTAAAAAAATTTCCTTGATTGGGCATGAATTTCTAGGCAAAGTTGAATCGTAAACTTTCCAAATTAATTGTGTGACCATCCAAACTCAAATTTCAGCAAACTTATAGTTGAACTGAACATCTCGAAAGGACGAACACAACGACACTAAATTTAATCCAATCTAAGCCCAAATGGATCCATATCAAGAGTCTGAAGCACGTTTGAAAGTTTCAAAGCATAAGTTAGATGATCAAATAAAAAAATAATAATAAAAAAAAAAAGTTGGATGATCAAATGATTTACAAATGTGACATATTTATAGTTGAGTCAAGTGGCTCAACAAGATAAATCTGATGAGCATAAGATCGCTCAATTTTGATATCATTAAGATACTTAAACACGCGATAAACCGTCTACGATCAAGAAAATCAATATCGATCATCCATAAAAAACACTCAAAATATGTCCTTGATTTTCCCTTTATTTATTAGTCATGCCACTCTAAAAAAAATTATAAATAAACCCTCAATTCTTCACAAAAAAAAAACAAAAGAGAAAGAAGATGAAAAACGAAGAAAATTATGAGATTTCTCATTCCAACAAACTCCTCAACAAATAATTGTTAGCCATGGTGGTTCTTGTTGCAGGTGTGGCGGTTCTTTGTGATTATGGTTCAAGCTTTTCTGGTTGTATTTCTGTTACTGGTATGCATGTGAGTTCTCTCTCTTTTGCATATTTGGTTTATTTGGATCAGCTCAGCTTGCAGTTTTTTGTGGACTATTTGCATCCGTTGGTCTGCCATGAAATATACTTTGATGTAAATTCTCCTTGAATTTTTTGGGTTTGGCTCAGTGCAGACCTTCTCTTTTGTTTGTTTTTGTAACCATTAAGTGGTCTTAGAACATTAGTATTCTCTTCTCTTTGATTGCAGCTCCTGGAGCATTTACCGAGTTTTCGATCGATCTCTTTTAAGGACATTGTAATCTTTTAATTTAATAAACACGCAAGCCCGTTGTGGGATTTAACCCAAAAAAAATATATCTAAAATGAAAGTGTCCCTAACAACAGTGAACTAAGACTGCCAAAAAATCAAATTTCAGTTGAATGTCACAAAGAAAAATCTGAGTGAGAGCATTTTGGCATTTAATATAATTTACAAAGCTCTTATCATTTCTTTCTCTCCATAAAAAATAAATCACGTAGCACATCATATTTTTATAAGAAATATTAATATAGAAATTTCTTGAGGTTTGTCTTTTAAATTTTAAAATAAATTTATTGATGTTTGTCTTTAAATTTTAAAATAATCAAACTTAATTTGCATGATCACAAAATCAAGTATAGTGTGAGGGAACATACAGGCCTTTTTGAATAACTGATTTATATATCAAATGACATATAAGTTAATTGTATTTTTTTTAAGTTATCATATTTTTAAAATTTTTTTAATAATGAGAATAATATTTATTTTTATTAGTTAGTTATATATAATTATTTTTAATATACTTCATTAAAAATTAAATTTATATCTATTTTATTAATTATAAATATCCTAACATGTATAATTTGTAGGTGTAAAAAATTATCATGTGAATATTTAATTATATAATTTATGGAAGTAAAATTTATTTAAATAAATAGTATAAATTAATATGATTTTATATAATTTATATTAAATGTAATATAAATTAATAAATGTTTACATTAAATTTATTTAAGTTATATATATATAAGTAAATTTTTTTTTAGCCACAATTTATATCATTATATAAATATTCTATCATTATTATATTTTTGTTTTTTCATTTAGATATTATAATATTTATTATATCATTCGGTTCAATCCCCGATTCAACCCTGATCGACCGTTAAACCTTGAATCTTTCATTTTTCCGATTCGACGTTCGGTACAATTTTCAAAACCTTGATCAAAATTACCTTTAAGCCCTCAATATCTTAAGAAAATAATTAGAATGATTGGGAGTTTTGATCAATTTCAACTAAGAAACTTGCACTAATGTTTTTATAATTTACATTCCTTAGCTGACCATATAAAAAAATATTTTATTTCATGAAAACGGTACAAACTGAAAATCTTGTGAAGGTCCTATCGTTGTGACTGCAACAAATGGCCCACATTAATCCAATAATGTTATAAAAAAACCTGGACGGACTTAAAAATAAAGTAAGCAATAAAAAAAATTAAGAGCTTATCAATTTTTTATTATTAATAAATATTAGTACTTATTTTGCTCGAAGAGAGTATGTTTTTCTTTCTAAAATTTATTGAGGATATAGTGCAGGTTCTTCGGCTCAAGGTATTTTCTCATAGAGAAGAAATCATAGGCTGGGAAGGGTCTTCAATATGAATGTTTTTGGTGAGATAAATTGCTGTGTGGGCTGATTTTTTCTCATATAATTTTGTATAGAAATATTTCTTTTTTAATATTTGTACTGTTCCATTCATAGCTTCTTACCACTTAAATATCATTTTGTTTACTCAATTTCCTCTTAAGGTGAAACAATGCATTTCCTCTGATCAAATTTTGCATGTACCCATATTATGAAAACCAAAATGTTTTCAAACATATATATAACTCTATAAATTGATCTCTAATCGTCTCTCTTATATCATACACGAGAAGAAATAAGCATAAGTATTTAATTCTCTTTGATCCACAATGAAGAAAATCTCAAGAGTTTGTTGCAGCAATCCGTCAAGATGCGGCGGAACCAAGACGGTTTGTGCGGCGTCGGAACCAACTAACACCAGAACATACTTAGGTCAAGGTTGGCAGCAATTGAGGAATTATGCAATGTGGGCTACAAAGCACGAAAATGGCTATCTCATCTCGGAAGCCCACTTCTTACCTAATGGCAACCTACACGACATTTTGATAAATTTTAATGGAGAAGAAAGAACAAATATGAGTGTGGCAATAGATAATAACATTGTCATTGAGTTGGATATTAGGGATAAACTTGAAGGGACTACTGAGCTATACTTGAATAATGGCTTGGTGATAGACTTTCATGGGAACTCCTTAATACAGTAAAACACTTTGGATTCTATACAAAACATTCATCTCATATAAGGGCAACAAGCAATACTGCAAGTAGTGGCAATGGCCAGCCTTTTCTAATGAAGATGAATTTAATGATAGTGCTATATTGTTGGCTTGAGTTTATGCAGCCGAGTAGCTTTCTGTTTTATAAATTTATTTGGAAATAAAATATGAATTATATGATAAGATCCTATGGTATTTTATTCTTGTAGTGTAAGAAAATTGAAAATAATTTAAAAAAAAAAAAATTTGAATGTATGCTATGGATCAAACATCCTTCAATTTTAATCATGTATTATACAATTCCATATAAAATTATATCGTTTTATGTTAAATTGAGGGAAAACTTGTGGTGTTTTAGTTATTTGAGTTTTTAGTATTAAGTACTTATTTAGTTGTAATGATTGTAATGTTTTCTTATGATAATATATAAAAACTGTTAATTAGTTTGTGGATGTGATGATTAATTGGCTTTAAAATATCTTTAATATACTGTTTAATATGTGGACTATATATTGTTAATATTAATATTCTCTTAATGGCACTAATTTATTAGAAAGTTGTTCCAATGCAATTTTAAGTTAAGAATTTGTTTGGGGTAGCTTTCTCACAGCTTTATTTTTTAGTAAGCAGCTATAATTTTATTTGGCTAGTATTTTCTTGTTGTTTTTTTTCATTAGTTTTCAAAATTTTTGGTGATAGAAAGCTGCTATTTAAAACCAATGTCTAAATTATTTTTCCTAAATCAATTTCACAAGCAATTTTATAAAAAATTAAAGAAGCACTTATCAAAGAAGAAAAATATAATTTATAGTGATTTGGACACAATAATGCACAATCGCATCACATTATCAATCCTCTCTCTCTCTCTCTCTTTGTCTAACTACTACTCATAGGACTGTTTTAAAGCTTTTGGTAGGCAACATACAGGCAACATAGCATCTTTTATGATTTCAACTAAATAAGTTAATAAGAATTTGAAATTATTTTCATGTCTCAATATTGAATCATGGCTACATCAAAATTTGCCTACAACACTCAACATTCTAAAAAGAATAATTAGATTGGTAGGGAGTTCTTATTCTTCTCAAATTGGAGAAAACTAATTTACAATAACTTTATTTAGTATTTACACTTTCTATGTCCGGAGACGCTTACTGCACTGCTTGCTCCTTTTTTTATAAATATAAGAAAATTTTTGAACTACCAATGCCCTACGATTCGACAAAATAGCAACATCAAATCTCAAGCAAGTCCACCATAATGACGGTTGCCATGACCAAGGGATAACATACACCACTTGAAATGTGAAATCCAAATTATCCCAATGAAGTGTGAAATAGCACACTAACTCATCTTACATAATTTACATAAGCACAATTCGGGGTGTAAGTAAGTCGAGCTGGACTCGTTAACGAGCACAAAAGTTTCTTATCGAGCCACTAGTTCGAGCTTGAGTATAGTCGATTTTAAACGAGCTCGAGCTAAAGTTCAAGCTTAGCTCGGCTCGAAACCTTGATGAGCTGCTCGATTAAATTAAAATCTATTTAATAATCAATTTAAATTAGTATTAAATAATATATTTTAATATTATTAAAATTATTCTATATTAAAATACAAAAAAAAAATTGATTTTTTTGATTTAAAATTAAGAAATTGAGCTCAACAATCGAGTCAAGCTCAAGCTTTCTAAACGAGCTTGAGCAATCCAGTCGAGCAGATACTCGACTCGCTTACACCCGTAAGTGCAGTCAAATTTAGGACCCACCATAATAACAACTAAAAATTTTAGCTTTTAATGATTTATATAATAGATTATATATTAAAGAGGTGAAAGATATATGTATAAATTAGCCAAACATACAGATAAGAGTAGTAAAAACTATTTAGTTCAAGTGAAGTGTATTAAAGATAAAGATCAAAAGTGTTTTATTGGAAGAGGATATTCACAAAGATGCATGAGTTATTTTATATAAACTCTCGATCATATATATTATAAGTCAATGTGATACAAAGGTGCATGAGAATTATAAGTTCACTAAAGTTCATCGCATTTGATCTTATAATATATATTGATCGAAGAGTTTATAAAAATAAAGGTGATGCACAAGATTGTGAGAATTATAGAGAAATTAAGTTAATGTATCATCTTTAAAACAATGAGAGAAAGGTATGGAGCATAAGTTGTGACGTGATAATAAGTTTCTCAAATCAATTTGGATTGTGTCGAGTAGATCTATAGGGAAGCTATTACATTTTTAGATTGGATTTGATGGAGGAGATTGAGAGATAAGGAGTGTCTACATGTGATATTTATTGATTTAAGAAACATATGATAAGTTATAAGAGAAATGCTATGGAGAGTTTTGGAAAGAAAGAGGCTAATAATATTTATATTCAAGTCATTAAGGATATATATGAAAGATATCACACTTGTGTTCAAACAAAGGTGGTTTGACCAAAATAGTCTCTATTTTCAATTAATTACATAAGGTAAACCTTAAGCACATATCTTTTTGATTTAGTCATGGATGTTCTCACTAGACATTTGCAGGAGGATGTTTCCTAGTATGCTTTTTACTGATGATATTCTTCTTGTTGATAAGACTAGGGAGAGAGTTGAAGATAAACTTAAATTATGGATGTCAATCTTAGAGTATAAAGGCTTTCATCTAGTAGATCTTAAATTGAATACATTAAGTTTAAACTTAGTAAAATTTTTTTGTTGTGGGATTGTGACTTTAGGTGATCAAGTAGTTAATAAGAGTACACGTTTTAGATATATTGGGTCTATTATTCATAGTGATAGGGAAATAGACGGGGATACTATTAATAGAATTTAAGATGGATGGTTGAAGCGAAAAAATGCATCGGGCTTGTAGTGTGATGGAAGTCCCTCTCAAAATTAAGGAGAAATTCTATAAGATGGTAGTGAGACCTATAATGTTTTATGATTTAGAATGTTTGTCATTAAAAGAGAAACATAATATTAATTAGTTAAGTGTTACAGATATGAGGATGCTCATGTGGATGAGTGGCTTTACTCTTAGAGACATGATACTAAATGAGCATATAAGTGAAAGGTTGTTTTAGCTCTAGCGGAGTTAAAATTAGAGAGAGTCACCTTGGATGGTTTGGTCACATAAAAAGGTGGTCTTCCGATGACCCGGTCATAAAAGTAATGAATATTTGAAATGATATTTTCTTAATTAGATTTGGTGAGAATTGACTCTTAACGGACACAATGGATAAAGGATTTATGTAGCCAACCTTTAATAGTAGATAAAAGCTTTCTCTTGTTGTTGTTGTTATATTATCAGGTTCTTTGGTTGGAGATTTCTCTGAGAGGATGAGTCGCAGTCTTGCATGCTGGGCGGCTCAATAGGAATGATTATGTTTGTTTTTAAGAGAAATATTTTTTTCTTTTTGTTTATTCAAAACCAACTCAGTTTCCAATCACGAGAAACATGCCCAATTTGCGTTGATCGCCATAATTTCTCTATAAATTGATATCTAATTCTCTTTATATTATTAAGGTGAAGAAAATAATATATGAATTTTGGTTTCTCTGAATCAAAATGAAGAAACCAGCAAAATTTGTTGTCGCCAATCGGACACGATGAGGAGCAGCCGCGTTTGGTTCGGCGTTCGGTGCTTCGTCGGGTTTATCGAGGCCGAACAGGAGTGTTGCGTGTTAGAAAAGTTGAAAATGCTTTCTCCGTCGCGAATGCCCGCTTCTCACCAAATGGCAATCCACACAGCATGTGATAAATTTGGACAAAAGGATGGAACAAAGATGGAATTGATCATAGATGGTGAGGTTTTATGAGGCTGATACAAGGGAGAAAATTCGAGGAAATGCTGAGCTCAATATGATGGGATGGCGGTTGACTTCGTGTGGTCTCGCTCAATTACCAAAATTTTCATTCTTGTAAGGGAGGCAGCGTCAGCCGGCGGCGCGGCAGCAGCAGCAATGACGGGGTGATGCCGGTGAGGCAAAGCAATGGGAGGTCATGTGCATGTTTATTTGCTGCAGATCTTGGGGCTCTTAGAGTAGCATAATTTCTTTTACAAGAATATGTATCATATATAAGGTTCTAATCTATGGTATTTAATGTTTGAAGTGTAAGAGAAATAATCATAATTGTCTAATCTTTTAGACATAATTTAAACAATCTAACTTTATTTTAGTTAAAAAAAAAAAAATTGTGTGTATTATGTTCAAATATCCTTCTATTTTTAATCATTTATCTATTTTTTTCTCAGAGAATTATACAATTTTCTGTAAGATTTTCTCAGGGAATACTGATGCATGCTGCTCAAATTATCTAATATTTCAGTATTGAGTGTTTATTTAGTAGATATATGGTTTCGATATTTTAAAATAAGAAACTTTATTATAGTGAAAGG